>CM034710.1:19918970-19938108 GCA_020142125.1 Phrynosoma platyrhinos
TCTTTCTTTTAGGGTTCCAGCAACATGTTCTTGGAACTTTCTGGACTGTTTCCTCTGATCCATCCTGGAGGAACTGCCAACATGGGGCATCTGTGAGTGGGTGGCAAGATTCTGTCCTTCCTCAATCTCCATCTCCCCCAGGAAATTGCTGCCTGTTGCATTTTTTTTTTCTAAAGCCATAAAGGCAGCCACGAAGGAGCATTTTTAATGCGGGATGGGGTACATGTGTTATCGAATGTCTGGAGCAGGAGGCATTCTCCCTCCTCCTTTCATCGGGAATGGGAGAAGGTTAACTTTTATGACGTGCATGTTTTTGGGGGTCTCTCTGTTCTGGAAGAAAAGTTTGGCTGAAGCTTTACGGGGTGTCACGCTTTTGTTCTGATTGATTTTCTGTGGCTGTAATAAGCTGCATGACTGGCAGAAGTTCAACAGGTGTGCCTGGACATCCGATCGATGAAGGAAGTGACTGGCTGAACTGTTGGGGGTTCTGACTGTTAAAGCCACAGTTTCCTCTGTTAGGGTTAAAATGGAGGGTGGGGGCATTTTTATTTTTTTTTTCGTTAGAAGCTCTTTTCCTATCATCCCATGTATAGTCTTTAGACTGTCTTCTCAGCTGGGAATTTAGGACAAAGTTAACTGAGGTCTCTTGTTGAGGGAGTATTCCAGACTCTCCCTCTTTTAGCATCTCTCATCATAACAGACCTCTTGGGGGGATTGGGAATTAGCCTTCTTGCTGCCCAGTTGGGTGATGTGGGGCAGGGCAGTTTCCTCCATTTTGCAAGCATGCATGCAGGATCCTTTGCCTCAATCTGCATGAACCTCCAACCTCAGAGGAGGAGGGAGACCAAGGGATGGTGGAACTTCCTTCTCTCACCACCTTGCCTGGAGAGACAGCTTTGGAAGTGGCACAAAAGGACTACACAACAGTCTGGCCCTCCTTTCCTTTTCCACCCCACTGTTGAAGAACGACCATGGAGTTTGTTGACACGAATTGGAAAAGGGCTTGTGACATTTTTTACAAAAGGCTCCATGATGGAGAATATTAAGATCCAGGCCCTCCCCGTTCAAAGCCAGATTTGAGCCTATCTGAACTCCCAACGTAGGCTGCGGATTCTGGACTATTCTGTGTATGCGTGTGTGTCAGTGTATGGGGGTAAAAGTGTCTCGTTCCCTCCTTCTCTAAACCTAGTTGATTTTTGGTTCTTCTTGGGTTTGCATGATTGTTCACTGCCTAAGATGGGTAAGGGAGCCATTCCCAGACTTCAGCTGGCAGAATGCTGGGTCGGAGAACCTAGGTGTCCTAGTTTTGTCCCCACTTGTGTTGCTCTTTCCCTATTTACCCCCTGTTTCTTGTTTGGAATGTCAATTTTTTTCCAATTGTTTTGTCTCCCCCTCCTTCCCGCACCTCCATTTGTCATTTTGTCTGTCTTTTGAGATTTTGTCCTGTTTATAGTTGGTTTGGGGTTGGTTTGTTTTTTTAAGTGTGTGAACTGAAGTGGGGGGAGGGGACAAAAAAAGGGAAAACAAAACCAGCCCTGCTTCCTAAACCTCTGTCCCCCTTTCTTTGGGAAAAGCCATATACCTCCCCCCATTGCTTGGGGACAACCCCACCAGCATCAGTGGGGGAGGGGAGGGGGCCGGAAGGTGATCTCTCTTTGCAATAGGTTTGGAAACTGAAGCTGCTGCTAAACCGTGATATCAATAAAACTGGAGAAAAACAAAATATGTCATCAGTCTAGTATCTGCAGATCAGACTCTTTTGGGAGGTCAAGACTGGGAGTGTGATCACATAGGGGGTGAGATAGATTTGGATTCACCCCTTTCACAAACAGTGGGTACATTTTGAAGTTCAAGCACTCATCATGACCATAGCCACATCCACAATCCAAAGAACACAGGCTGCTGTAGTGAACCATAGCACTGTATGTGCATTGGAAGACATTACAATAGGGACAGCTGATTAATGTGTTATTTAGGCATGTTCACACACACTCCAATTACTATGAGGACTACAGCTTAAGATCAAGAGGAACTTAGATCATGCCATCATCCTTCCTAAGTAGAAAGTCCCAGCTTTGTTTGGCCCTATGACTCCTGACTATGCTACGGAAGTGCACAAACGTTCTGGCAGTCATTTTCAGCCAAAACAGAGCGTCTCATCTTAAGCTGTTTCTGTTGCTAAGTCTGTCAAGTAGAAAGAATGGTTCTATGAGCACCTGTTACCTAAATGGTGCTGGGACACACTTTTGCAAAAGCCTTTCCTAAACCTGATGCCCTCCAGATGTGTTGGCATACAATTCCCATTTTACTTACAGACAGCATGGGGGGGGGGGGGAACGGACTGTGAACTCTAATGGCCTCTTTGGAGATTCAATAGGCTGGTGCTGTAGCACTGGAGTGGGGGGCAACACCTTTGGCAGGACACGTCATTTGGGGCATTTTCAGCCCCAGTATCCAGAAGCCAATTCTGAGCAAAGAAGCCAAGTCCTTCAGTTTGGAGATGTTCAGACCTCATTGTGTACTGGACCTAAAGCACCACCTCAGGCTCAAGAGAACCAAGAGTAAGAATAAGGACTTTTCCAGTTACTGTAAATACAAAAAATGCCCTTACTTGTTTCTTTTTATATTCTACCTTGCTTCCAAGCTATTTCAAGAGACAGACATGGTTCTTCCTTTTTCCTGTACTACCCCCACAACTGTGTTAGCTAGATGAGGCTGAATGAGAGTGACTGTCCCAGGGTCACCCAGGGAGTTCCATGTTAGGGTGAGGATATAAATGTGGATCTCCCAAGCTCTTGTCCAACATTCATCACTGTGTCCCACTAACTCACAATGTTAGTCCTTCCAAACACTTCCATGTCCTGGATCTCTTCAACCACCACCTCTGCTTTACTTCAGGTTTGAGACAGGCCTGCTAAAAAGGCAACAATATGCTGATATAGCAGGATGTCCTGCAGAAGAGAAATCGGTACAAGCCAGTTAAGTAACTTCCGACAAGGCAGGTTGCAAGCACAGCTGCAAGAAAGCAGAATCAGCAGGCCGAGTGTCTTGTCCTTCCTTGGAGCAGCAGGTGGGGGTGAAGATCTAAAGCTGGTTTCTAGGGCTGGCAGATGCAAAGAGATGTCAGCAGCATCAGCAGAAACCTCAGAAACAGCACATTTGGCCTTATTTGACCAACACATTTCCTCCTTTCACCACCCCAGGTCTTCCAACATGGAAGCAGACTTGTACTGTATAAGCAAAAATGCAATGCCTCCATGTATTCTGGATACATCACTAGAGCAGAATTTGGACACAGGAAGGTGAAGCAAAGCTGTATCCATTCCTATGGGATACTGTTAACACACACCAGGGCTCCCACACCCAGATCAGCCTCACTAAAAGAATTTTGAGCCAAGTAGTTCAACATCTGGCTAGTCACATTCCCCAGCCCTGCACTATACTATGGAGATAGGAATCATGTGGCCCTCCAAATGGTGTTAGGCTGCAACTCGCAGCAGCCTCAGCCAATGCTAAGAATTACAACCCACCTTCTGGAGGGCCACACAATTCCCACCTCCAAAATATAGCACAGGGCTGGGGAACATGGCTATCCAGATGTTGAATTACTACTATTCTTCACTCATAGGGAACTGATTCTCCAGATGTCTCCCTTCAATTCCGATCACGGACTGCTGGGGCTGGAGTTGAACATCTGGAAAACCAGTTTTCCCCATGTCTGATTATACTAGACTGAAGCTCTGGTTTCTAATTTGTACATCACTGTCTACCCTAGCTTGTCACAGAACACCAAAGCCCTCTTTTGCATGAATAGTCCATCCCCATCCTTGGCTCCAAATAGTAACCACCACCAGTTCCAAGCTGAATCAGAACCTCTGTTCCTTGCTAGAGCACCAAAAGTCCTGGGTTCTAACTGTGTTGTGTGCTTTCAAGGTGTTTCTGACTTGTGACCCTAAGATAAACTATCGAGATTTTCTTGGGAAGATTTGTTCTGAGAGGGGCTGTCATTGCCTTCCTCTGAGGGTGAGAGAGTTGTGACTTGACCGAAGGCCATCCAGTGGGTTTCCATGGCAGATTGGGGATTCAAACCCTAGTCTCCTGGAGTTCTAGTCTTAACACTCACACCACTACACCATGCTAGCTAGCTTTATGAGTTCTAACTAGGATGGAAGAAAGCACCTGTTTTACTTTCTTTGCATTCGGATTTTTAAATGATCCAAGTTCTTTCCAGATGTGATGTTTGCACTTTTGGGTAAATTTTAGCAAATTTCGTAACATATCTAACAAAATTCTCACCCTTGTGCACCTGACAAATTTAATGGGTAAAATGATTCTCCAGGATAGAGAACTATGTTGCATCTGCTGTCATTTAGCTCTTAAACATGAGGAACTTCTCAGGGGTGGGGGGAAGGTGACAACCATGGCACTTACCATGGCTGAATACGATGGGATTTAAAGCCAGGCTTTTAAGAGCTAAGCATTTGGGGGTCTGGGTGGGCAATTAAATTACACTCGTATTCAGATATTTTAAATCTGAAGTTCTTTATATCCTGAATATGAACTTGCAAATCCTGGTAAGTCCCCCTATAGCAATAATGATAGCAATCACTTATCCCTAATCTCATGATAGACTGACCCTCCTGGGTTTCCTTCCTGTGTTCTAGAATGACTCCCTGCTCCACATTCTGTTCCTTTGTGGTTGCTGTAGCTACAAGGGGCTCCAGAGAGCTTTAAGCAGGCCAAGCTGGGCCACACATGCAAGGGCTGTCCCATACTTGGAGGGACGCAGCATGGAAGAACACCGGCTAGGACCACCAGAGCGGGGGATCTACACAACCAGGTTCTGGGTCGCAACAGGTAGGAAAAACTGACATTTACCAAAGTTGGTCCTGTTTGCAGAAGTCTCTGGGCCAGGGATAAAACTTGGGGTTTTCTAAAGCCACAGGACAGCCATGAGATCACCTGAACAACCCAGCGCTTTACTATTTTTAGACTACAATTCCCAAAATTCTATAACTAACCACTAAAGGTGGTTTCTGCAACCTGTAATTCAGAACAGTAACTTTTTCAAGCTGGGCCTGATAAGGGAAACAGAACTTGTCCCTCCCTATTTAACACTAGGCAACTGTTTAGGAACTCTACAGGACAACTGCACAGAAACCCCCTTTTCTCCCACCACAATAGTGCACAGATGTTACTTAAAGCAAGGTTGGTGAAGCCCACCGTCAAATGGTGTTGGCCTGCAATTCCCATTAGTTCTCACCATGGTGGCAATTACTGATGTGAAAGAATTCTTTGTCTTACCTGTGAAATGGTGTACAGGTTTTTGTTTCCTGCCTTTGGGGAAGTGGGCAGAACCACCCACAGCTAGGATGTTCTTCCCGCTACACTGGAAAATTGCACTCCAACATCATTTGGAGGACCACATGCTGTCCTGCCTTAAAATCTCTGATGAGTCCCAAAAAGGAATAAAGCACATGCACATGTAATATGTGATTAAGTGGTTAAGACACTGACTCTGTTCATTCCAAGATTGGCAAGTTGGCAGTTCAAGGCCCAGGTGCTGCATGATGGGGTTTGCTCCTATCACTATCACTAGTCCCAGCTTCTGCCATTCTAGCCGTTCAAAAGCATACAAATGCAAGTAAATAGGTACCACTTTGGTGGGAAGATAAAAAGCGTTCTGTGCAATCATGCCGGACACATGATCACAGAGTAGTCTCTGACAACGCTGGCTCTTTGGTTTAGTAATGGAGATGAGCACTGCCCGCTATGGTTGGACATGACAACCTTTTCAATGGGGAATACCTTTACCTTTTATATGTAATATAAGCACCTTGCATTAGGCTGGCAGGGATTGATAGGACTGTTAGTGCAACACAAATTAGTCTTTTACAGGTCTACCCACAAAGTCTAACCTGGCCCAAGAATGAGAACATAGCCATGGACATGTGGATGAGGCAATTGTGTGCCTTTGAATGTGACCAAAAGCCAGTGTCCCAGTCTTCTGAAAAGCTTCAATTTCTTTTAGGGAGCCCTTTCTGCTCCCAGAAGACAAATCCTGGATACTGAAATTATGTGCCACTGATAGAGCAAACAGTACCTGACATGAAGTAAATGCATCTCTGGGCTGCCTGGTGCCTCCTCTCAGATGCCTTTGTTTTCAGTGTTACCAGAAGCAGCAGCTGTAACTTACTGATTCTACATCCCTTCCCTGTACCACATCACCCACATTATCTGTTTATAAGCTGTGAAAGATCCCTACTGTTTTCTACCTCTCCATTACTAGTAACAAATGCATCCAAAGAATATGTAACAATGACAACCCTTTTAAAGAGTAAGCTCCTAGTCCTCTTGAGGGATGGAAAACAAAACATTAGAAACACAGGCAGTTCTACTAAGGGAATCTTTCCCAATCTGCTGGGCTGTACCTGTGCTTGCAATAGAGTTCCCATCATCTAGTGGCCCTGCTGGCTGAGGATAATGAGAGCTGCACCCCAAAACCTCTGGAGGGCACCAGATTATAGAATGTGGTACTACGGGTTAGGTCACGATTGTTTCTAATCCTGAATCTTGGAAGCAGGCTCTTGAGTCAATGAGGACTGCACACTTCAGGAACATGGAAATGCTCATTCTTAGTTGGGGGTATCTGGACATGAATTCATTCTGGTACTGTGGGTTCTCCATATCCATGGGCTTGCCATCTGTGGATTTAAACATCCAAAGATGGCAGGCCCTATTGCTTTCTATGAATGCACATGTTGCGCCTGCCATTAAGGACAATGGGACTCAAGGCCCTGCATTTTTCCTTATCCGTGGGGGTGTCCAGAACTGATCCCCCACAGATGCAAAGGGCAGACTCTATATACAAGGGGGTATTGTAAAGTTTTAATTATCACCTTAAAAAAAATTTACGTTTGTTTTGACTTGTAGTTGTTAACCTCTCTCTATGTAGTCACCATCCAGATTTACACATTTTCCGCAGCATTCCTCCGAATACTGTTATAGAAGCCTGCAGATTGTGCCTTAAACCACTTTTCCACTTCATAAATGACATCATCTGTGTTGTCAAATCGGCAAC
This sequence comes from Phrynosoma platyrhinos, assembly GCA_020142125.1. NCBI lineage: Eukaryota > Metazoa > Chordata > Lepidosauria > Squamata > Phrynosomatidae > Phrynosoma > Phrynosoma platyrhinos. The sequence continues at coordinate 19,926,052 of CM034710.1, forward strand.
CCCGCAATGGATTTTTCATTTTTGGGAAAAGAAAAAGTCACTTGATGATGATGACACTGTCAAAATTTCATCAATATACCATAATAATTTCCAGGTGATAATTATTACTTTATGATACCCCCTCGTATGTATGCATATATTTTCTTATATCCCACCTTTTTCTCAACATGGGAGCCAAGGTGATGTACAACATGGCTAAAAGATAATGCTAAAAATCTGATGGTAAAAAAGTTAACATAATTAAACAAGCTATCATATTAAAACCATTAATTTTAAAAAGTATAAAGTTTTTAAAAACTGGCTTGAATTCAGTATAGGACTTGTGTCATCATAAATGAGCTTTACATGTGTGGAAAATTGAACTGGCCAGTTTTACAGTGTCCATATTTTCCTGGAGCTACTGTGACGTTGTTATATATAGGCATCTGTTGCATGATGGTAGAGTGACTGATGTGCCATGGTCTAATGTGCAATGGGAACTGGGACGCTTCCCAGTGTGCACCCGGATGCCCACTAGGAAATGCTAGAGCACTCAGTGCGCATCAGAAGTGCCCCAAGCACATTGAAACATTCTTGCTAGTACCCTGATACACATCTTCATGATTCATTAATGAGTTTGTTGCCCCTCTGCAACACACTTTAGGATTTGTGAAGTTACATAATGTAAATTGTGATGTAGAAATAAGGCACCACCACCCCATGAAAAAGTCTCCCCACAACTATTTCATCGACTGCCTATTTAAACAAAAGGGTCTTTCCCAACTGGCAAAAGGAGAGCAGTGAGGGAGCCTGCCTAGCCTCCCATGGAAGGGAATTCCACAGCCTGGGAGCAGCCAGGGGGAAGGCTTTCTCTCCTCCATCCTCACTAGACAGGCCTATGAGAATGGCAGGACACAGAAATTCCTCCTTAAAGGATCTTAAGGCTCACTAGCATCATGTGGGTCTGGATCTAAGCTACACAGGGCTTTATAGGACATACCCAGCACCAAATTGTACCCTGAAACAAACCAGTAGCCAGTGAAGCTGTTTCAATGTTCCCTGTAACTGGCCCAAGTCAGCATTCTGGCCACAGCATTTTGAAGTTTCTGAACAGCTTCCAAAGGCAGCCCAATGTAGAGTGCATTACAGTAATCTGCTCGTGTTTCCCTCAAATTTCTCCTCAACACAGACTCAAAGCCAGAGCAAGGGCACAAGTCAAGTTTTTTTCTCTTGGTAGTATTTATTTACACCATATCTTTCCACAATCCAGGAAAAGATGCAGCCCCTTCACCGTCCCCCTCCCCCAGCACTGCCTCCATTGCCCCCTCCTTGCCCCCCTGCATCAGGAGCTCCAGACATCATCAGGAAAAGGACGATGGGGATAATGTACATCCACTGTGGAGGGAAAAAAGGAAAAAGAGAATTACAGAAGCAAAAAAAGAAGTAGGTTCTTTTCTGTGCCGTGTCCCACCTCTTGTGCACATGTTCCTTCTGGCCATTGCTACAGCATCTCATAACCACTAGCCCTCTCTCCAGTTTCTCCACTTTGGAAGAGGGTTCATTCCAAGGATGGAGTAATTTCATCCCTCCAGACATGACTGGATGGCAAATGTCATCATCCTTCGCCACTGGCTGTGCAACTAGGGCCATCCAACATCTGAAGAGCCTCCCCAGATTTCCCACCCCTGGTTTACTTGTTTACCATTCCCTCCTCCATCTCTCCCTGCACCCGATTTCATCTTTTCTTCATACCCCAATCACAAGGCTCCCACCACCAGGGATTACGGTTGATCTTGCCTCAGTGACAGCCAATGGAGGGAAAAGGGTTGTGCCCAATGAAAAACAGAGGACCAGCCACCAGAAAACAGGAGTTCTGATTCTACCATGCTGGGGGCTGAGGTGTTTGAGAAACCAAACAGGACGAAAGTGGGATGGGAAAAGAAGGGATGCACCATTCTGTTGCCAAAAGAGAAACACTGCTTTCTTTTAGAAAGTTCTCACCCAAATAGTGACAGTGGAGTGGAATCCCTTCCACAAAAAGATAGTTGGCAGGCAAAAACTCTACAAAGGAACAGGCCCTGAAAGCACCTTTCTTGAGGGCATCTGGTGCTCTCAGAATGCACTCTACTAAAAATAGGAAGAAGGAACATATAACCCTCCAGATGTTGGACTGCAACTCCCCAATTCCTCATCACATGGCTAGGCTGATGGGAGCTGCCGTCCAACATCTACAGAACCATATATCTCCCACAAACAGACCCTGCCCTACTGAGCCAAACAGCACAGTTCTTACAGTTGGGTGAGGATGCAGCCACCTTAACTGCCCCCACTGAGCCTTTATATGAGATTGACAGGAAAGAGTTGGAAAATATAGGAAAAAGAACCCTTTCCCTCTCCACAGGGAGATGGGGCAAATAGAGAGGAGAAGGACAGCACTGAACGGGTTTAAGCTAAAACTAAGCTGTGCAGAGGAAGACAGAAGCAAGAGGAGATGGGTGTAGCTTTACTTTTGCTCAGGCCTGTCGTCCTGTCTCCTGAGGGGCTGTTGCAGAGCTGGTTGCTAGAAGAAGCACTGCCCCGCCCAGAATTAAATGCCACTGCAGGGATTGGGGAGAACAGAAATCAGAGCAGGGAGCAACCGTCTCTCTCCATCCCCACCCAGTAACAGTAGTTTGGCCAGATTAAGAACCAAGCCAGCAGGCAGGCTCAGGAACTAAACTTATTGTTTTTATATGGCGGGGTGAGAAATGGTGCACCTACTCTTTCCTCCACCACTTACATATTTGGCAAAGAAAGATTTCTGCTCCTGTGGATTCTTGGCTTTCTGGGCCTGCTCTTGCTCCATGCGTTCAATAAATGCTGCTGTCTCGGGGCTGGGACAAAAAGAAGAAAGCCATTGGTAACAAACCTGGAAAACCAACCTCTCAGAATTCACAATGCCAGTGAGAGAGAGATGCAAAGCCTCCAACTAGGCCTATAAATAAATTGACTTTTATTACAAGATGTGACACTCCCAATACAATTCAATAGTCTGTCCCTTGGACAAAAATCCAAAGTCACACACTAAGTGGAGTTCCTCTAATTGGCCAAGACACTGCAGAAATCTTTGGCCTCTGAGGATACATACCAAAATACATTATGCACATCAAAATATCATTCCTATCTCTAATGTATTGATTTGAGGTTTTTGACACTCCACACATATACACACTTGCATTTTGACTTTTCAGTCTACTCTCTCTTCTTCCAGTTCCCATGATTTGTTCCACTCCTTTAAAAGCTGTTATCAGCAGCTGCTACCCACACATTCACCACAGTCTTGTTCTCTTCTACTTAGAAGCAAGTTACACTGTCTTCAGTGGAACTTACTGTTTTCAAATTAACAGACTCAGGATTATATAAGTCTCTGGATTCATTTACACCACTACCATCAAACTTCCTGGGAGTTTCCCACCTAATCTTCCTTAAACTGCAGATGTCTTTCAAAGAACCTAGAGGGGATCGATATTTCCTTACCTCAAGACGAGGATTCCTGCTTCCCATCTCTAGCTCACAATCAATTCCTCTTCTCCCAGAAGTGTTGCGCTGTAGCTCCTTGTCTTACAGAGATGTACCGATGCCCCTCATTCCACTCATTGTCAGAGGTTGGGGAAGGGTATTTTGGAATGTGTATGGTTACAACACCCAGAATCCCCCAGCCAGTATGGTCAGTGTCTGTGCTGACTGGGGAATTCAGGGAGGGATTGTCCAAAGAGGTTTACAGCTTTGTTCAGTATAAACCTGATGATAAGCCTTTGCTCATTTCTTCAGTCTTTCAATTCTTCAACAATTTTAAAGAAAGAATCGCCCCCTCCCCAATGCTCCATGTCAAGCCTAGAAACTTCATGTCCTATCCTGACCTCCCTCAATTCTGATAAGAGCATAAGAGCCTTTCTGGATCAGACCAAAGGCCCCATCTAATCTAGACTACTGAATGTAGAAAATCCTATTCAGTCAGTACTCCCAAGCACATATCGTTCAAACCTGAAGGTTCCACACAGCCAGTACACGTAGCCATAATACATTCAGATTTTGAGGGAGTTCCACAGATCAGTAACAGCCCCTAGGCAGAAACTCACACTGCTGCTGGGATGGGCTGCTGAAGGATGACAGTGGTATTAAACAGTTCCAGGTCCACGTCCTCCACCTCAGCACCATGGCACGAGCCCGGCACAGTGACAATGGAAAGGCCAATTATATTCCCAGCAACATCTGTGTGAACCGTCAACCTATCTGACAGATGGGATTCCACCATAGAGCACTACAAGAATGGGAAGAAAGAAGAAAATACAAGGTTGACTACCATATTCTTTCCCACAAGACCATCAAGCCTGCCTCCTCAGCTTAGCCAGAGAACTGGTTGGTGGGGTGAATGAGCAGGACCACTAATCAAGATACCCAGGGACCATTCTGGCTTGAGTTTGGCCACTATCTTCCCAGATTCCACTACACAGAGTTTCCTAAGGTCAGAGCTGCTTTTCTCCAACCTAGTACCCACAGGATGATGGAGATTTCAGTCTAATCCAACAAGAGGGTTCCAAGTTTGGAAAAGCTGGATCAAACAAATTTAATGGCCAAGAACTAGATGAATGGAAAGGTGTGCATTTGGTGGCTGAGCCACAAATGTCACAAATAAAGAGCTCCTTTCTTCTGCATTCTCATTAAACCAAGAATCTTTATGAAGCATTTGGTCATACACAAAGGGAATGGAGGATGCTGTGATGGCTAGGAGAGATTTTGGAGTTGTTTGTTTATTAATAACTTTTTATTGAAGGTATCTGTACCCCCATGGTGATGTGCAAATGGTAAAAACATTTAAAACATTAAATACTTGACCAAAATCAAAGTAGAAGTCATCTTTAAAAATAGTTGTAAAACATTTAAAAACAAACAGAGCAGCCATCCCTATAAGAACCAAAGGCTAAGTGAAATAGCACATTCTTTGTTGCCTGCTGGAAATGCAGAAGGGATGGAGCCAGCCTGGTCTCCCTTGGGAAAGAGTTCCACAGGCAGGTTGCTGAAACAACAAAAAAAGCCCTATCACATGTACCCCTCTGCCTAGCCTTCTGCCCTATCACATGTACCCTCTGCAACCTGGTGGGACATGCAACAGGGCTTCTGCTGAGGATCTTATATTTCAGTCAGGCTCATATCAGAGGAGATGGCCATTCAAATATCCTGGTCCCATTTAGATCTTTATAGTTCAAGACCATCATCTTGAATTGAATGTGAATGCAAATGGACTGGCTGCTGCATTTTGCGCTAACTGTAGCTTCCAAATACTTTTCAAAGGCAGCCCCATGCAGACTGTATTGATGATACCCAACCCCAAAACTCCAGCAGCTTCATGTAGATGATAAAAAGCGTAGAGAATAGTATTCAGCCCTCTGTAGAATCGCAGAGGCTAACTGCCAAGTGGTTGAAGAACAGTCCTTCAGTGTCAATTTCTGGGAACGTTAAATCAAAAAGGACCTGAACCATTGCAACATAGGGTCTTTACAGACTGCCAGAAATAATGCAGCTTGAGGCCACTTTAACTGTCCTGGCTCAGTGCTAGGGAATCATAGGAATTGTATTTTTTTTCTGGGACATTGAGCCTTCTCTGTCAGAGAGTTCTGGTGCCACAATAAACTACAATCCCCATGATTCCTTAGCACTGAGCCAGGACAGTTAAAGTGGCCTCAAGCTGCATTATTTCTGGCAGTCTGTAAAGGCCCATAGTGCCCCAAGTCTCCTATCATCCAAATGGCCCAGAAAAATACCTTGATCAATGGTGTAAAATGCCACTGAGAACCAACAGAGACTCAGTCTCCATACAGTTCCCAGTATAAGTCACTCACCAAGGTTGTTTTTATCCCATAACCAAAAATGAACATAGACTGTAATGTATCCACATAATCTGTTTCATCCAAGAAAGTTTACTTCACAAGCTTGGTTGTTATTTTTTACTGCATCATTACAGTAAAGGCTGAGTCTCCCTTATCTAGAATTCTGAAATCCAAAATATTCCAAAATCCAAATTTTTGCACATGGGTGGCTGAGGTAGTGGTTCAATGTACACAAACTGTTGTTTCATGCATAAAATTATTAAAAATATTGTATAAAATTGCCTTCAAACTATGTGTATAAGGTATGAAATAAAAATTAATTTTGTGTTGAGACTTGGGTCCCATCTCCAAGATATCTCCTTATGTACATATATACAAATACAGGTATTCCTAAATCCAAAACACATCTGGTCCCAAGCATTTCAGATAAGGGAGACTCAACCTCTACAGTCAGTTGCCCCTCAGCCATTTTTGGTCTACAAATATGAACAATTATTGCTGATGAAACAATGAAGGATCTCTGAGGAATCTCATAAACACCCTTTTCCCAGTACTGGACTCCTGAATAATATGGGATCGAGAACAGGGGTGGCTGAGAAGGGTGAAGGAATAATAGAAACTTCTTCAATTAATTCCCTCACATTGATTTATCTTAAGTTCCAGAATAATATTTCTCTACATTTCTGTGGTTGCCCCCTGCTCCAAAAATCCAAGGGGTACGAAAAGTATGGCTTCCCTTTGTACAGTTCTTAGCATCTTCTTTAGCCTCAGTATTCAAGTATTGTGATAAAGAGTTGAGGTAGGCCCAGGCAAACTGGCAGGATCAAATCTTCTTCCCAAGGACTGAACAAGGCTTTTCTAGGAATGGCAAAAGACACTCACCGCTCGGACAAAAGAGGTGACATATTCAACTCCGCTATCCTCTGTGCTCCCCAGGGGTTGTCGTGGGATCCGCACGCGGTAGATCCCGCCCTCAGTAGCCACTTCCTGGCAGGAAAATACACAGAGGAATTATTTACCAAACTTTCTATTCTTGCCCAATGCCATATCCAGGGCTGTGGAAATCACAATCTACTTCCGCATAGGTTTTTTTGCTTCCAACATCTAGTTAGGATTGGAGAGGAGGATGTTCTTTACTTCATCCATCCCACTGCCATGTGAATTCCTGCAGCATCCCACAAAATTCAGAGGTAACTGCTGCAGCTCTATGAGATACAGGAGGGTGCTAGGATGCCATTCCACAGCACAGAGCCCTCACAGACTCCTTCCCTGCAGTCTCTGCTTTCCTTCTGGAGGGGAAGGGACAAAATGAGTTTTCTTTAGTGGTGGCACCAAAATGCAGTGCCATCCTCTACTAACTGTTGCAGTGGTGGGACTTGGATAAAAACACGCGTAATGGTCTGTGTTCAAATCATTCTGCCCATCAGTTATTTAGACAGTAAAAATAATTTAGGTTTCTCCCACCCCCAAAATGGAAAATCAAGGAGGAAGTGAAATATTCCCAAAACTTTGTCCGCACTCTGAAAAACTAGAGACTTACTATGTTTTGGGAGGTTCTTCTAATGAAAACAAGATGCTAACTCCACAGCCCTGATGATAGCTGGCAAAAGATTGCCTTTGGAACTACAATTCCCAGAATTCCATGGGGGGTGAGACAATAGTCCAAAAAAAAAAAAAACCAGCTTTCCCAAACTCTCTTGGCAGGGTATGGCCAGCACTCCCTGCAAGGCCAGTTTCATAGCAGAATCCACAAAAGTTAATGGCAAACTACCCTCTAGTCCAGACATTACAAGGAGTATGCAGCTGTCAGTGCCAACTGCAGCTCTTCTCCCTCCCTCCACAAATAATTCGCTTCAAAGAGGTATCTTCAAATGCATCCTCATTCCCCAAGAAGCTGAATTTGGTTTTCCCCAGAGGAAAACCCACACCAACCTTTCTTGCAGCCACACTTACCCTAAGTTTGTTGCGCTCATCTTCAGTCAACTGTTTCTGGCTTAGTGAAAGACTGGGATCAGGGCTCACATTCCATAGAAGGGTGCCTCGCTTTTTGAATCGGATACTGTCATCTGGGGGAGACAGAAAGCTAGGAAATGTCTAGATTCTGCTCCTAATAGTTGCAGGATAAATCCCAATTCCCATCTGCCTCCTGTAGCCAAGATCCCAGGTTTGTTCTTGCTGAAAAGAATTCTGCTCAGAGAATGGTCCTGCCAGTTGACAGGTTTGCTGAGAATTTCCTAAATTCCCCCTTTTTTCATCCCTTACCAAACCTTTACTGGAAGATGGGGGGACCCTCTAGTATTCCACAGAAGGTAAAAGGGAGAGGGATGGACGGCTCTACTATAAAAGGTGACTGAAGCAATCACCTCAGGTGGCAGATGTTGGGGGGGAGCAGTGACAGCTCTCCAACTATTCCTCTTGAGTCCCCTGACCACTGTCTTTGGCTGAAGAACAGATATGCTTAAAGGTTGCCAGTGCTGATGTTAGATTTGATTTATGGTACTTCATGTGAAAGGGTGGGAGGTGCTCCTCAAGGAGCAAGGAGTCTTGGGATGGATCCGGCAAGAAGGGAACCTGATAAAATAACATCCCTCCCTCTTCTGCCAGCAGGACTCACTGCTAAATCTCTGTCATGTCTGTGAATGAATGAGCCCCTCTCTTCACAGAAACCGCTTTAGAACCCAAGTATATGCTATCAGTAAAGGGCCAAGTGTCTTCCTTGAGATCCCAGGGATCTCCCTTCAAATAATCCATTGCAACCACACTCTCACCCAGGTAAGCCAAGTGATACCAATTCCCAGCTCTTTTTTCACCAGTATGGAGGTGTTGGAACTCACTCATAAGATAACCCCACTAACTTCTTTGCCAAAGCTTGGAAAAGTTACCTTTTTGGAGTACAGTGACCAGAATCCCTAGGGCATTAGTCACACCCAAGGCATTAGCCATACTGGCTACGGGTTTCTGAACACTGTCATTAAAAAAAGAAAATGAAATGTCCCAAGCTCTGCCCTTCACTGGTGCTGCACCAAGGCACAGGAGGTATTTGTTGGTCAAATGGAGAAAAGGTACACAAGAGATGGGCTTATTCAAGAACAGGGAACCTTTGGTTGCCCAAATGTTTTGGATTGCAACTCCTACTATTCCTTACAACTACCCATGTTGGCTGGGTTTGAGGGGAGCTGTAGTCAAATGCAGGCCCCATGCAGACATTCAAATGCATAGGATAAGGAACTCCCAGCACTAACAATATATTCATTCACCTCAGACACACTTGTTCTGATAAAGGCTTCACAGATAATTGTTCCATCCCCCAGATGCTTATTCAAACACTCACCCAGATACTTCCTAAATACTCACCCAGTTCAAACGAATGCTCCAGTTGCAGACTCAGCCCACAAGCTTCAGAATCACGAGTCTCACCTGGCTGCAGGCAACATAAGGAGATCATAGGCAAATCCCAATTTTGTTTTGGTTTTATTCATTCTTAGGATTTATTTGTTTGCTTATAATTTTTCTTCTGCCTCTTTCCCAAAAATGGGATTCAAGTCATCTCATAACATGATTAAGATATGTAAATAAAAACACAGGCCAAGATCCTCATTGGGAGATATATGTATATCATGTACCCATGTCTCTGCAGCTATTTTTCCCACTGATAGCACTCCTAAATTCACCTTCTAAGATGCACACACATCCCATTTCTCTGTGGTCAAAGACTGGTGCAGGGGGGATGAATGGGGACACATTCTGCTAGTGTCCGGTAGCTCAACGTACTGTGACAGGCATACCTGACGAAAAAATGACTTTGTTCATCCTCTGCTATGCTCAGTTCTGCCTCATATCTCCATGTGGGTTATTTAGCAGCATCTATACTCTTACTATAGGAGTGGGGAGCATATGCCTCCCCCAGATACTATTTGCCTGCAACTCCCATCAGTCCCAACACAGGCAATAGTGAGAGATGGTAGGAGTCATATTCAGCATTTGAAAAACAACACATTCCCCATCTCTGTTACTATGTACACATCTGCCGTAAATAGTCGCTAAAGCTTCCCATCCAGCAACTATAACACATTTTCCATCTTACTTGGGAACTGATCTGCACAGATTAGAACATGCCCTTTTAATGAACACAGCCAAACATCATGAATCAAGAAACACATGATACCTTAAAGATACATTTGTTATGGCACAAGCTTTCATGGACTAGAGCTTACATCAATAGATTCTACTTACAATTCAAAGGTTATATTTCAGATACAGGTTGAGTCTCCCATATCCAAAATGCTTGAGACCAGAAGTGTTTTGGATTTTCTCAGAATTTGGAATACTTGTATTTGCATATACTCAGTATATGGGGTGGGGGGTTGGGGGATGGCTCCAGGGTCACCCACAGATATGAAAAAGCACGGATGCTCAAGTTTTTATTTAAAATTACCTGCAACTGAGGGCAGCCAGGCTGTGAAGCACTCTCAAGGCAGTAAGAAAGGCTGCAGCGACAAGGTTTAGGCACCTGCGACACATTCTTATTGCTTTTGCAGTGATATGACATACCTGACTCCTGCTTAGGGAGTTAAGAGGAGGAAAAATTCAGTTCCCAAAGCTGGAGGCTGCTGTCTCCCATTCTAAGAACAGGTTTGGGAGTTGAGAGGAGGAAGAATCCCTGGATTCCTCCTACACCCCACTACTGAAGCTGGAGGCTGCTGATTGTCATTGACACATCAGTCTTCTGCTTTGGATGTTAAGAGGAAGAATAATCCCTGGATTCCTCTTGCACCCCACTTCCGATGCTAAAGGCTTCTGTCTCCCATTCTAACAACAGCTTCCTACTTTGGGAATTAAGAAGAGGAAGACTCCCTGGATTCCTCCTGCACCCCACTTGTGAATCTGAAGGCTACTGTCTCCCATTGACACACCAGTCTTCTGCTTTAAGAGGAGGAAGACTCCCTGGATTCCTCCTGCACCTCACTCCCTAAACAGAAGACTGTTGTTAGAATGGGAGACTTGCCCAAGTATACTTTGGGGGTTTCCATGACAGAAAAGTGATTTGAACCCTAGTCTCCCATAGTTCTAATCCAGCACTCAGGCCACTAAATCATGCTGGCTCTTATACATTATAATAGGCAAGTATTTATTTGTCTAGAGTAGTGCATATGCTTTTGGAAAGATACCACAGGATGGTTGTAACATGCTTGGGGTTTTACACTAGCTGATAACTTTGGTTAATGTCATGCTTTGTTATTACTGCCCTCAAGAGCTATACATTTTATTGCTTGATTCACGGTATGTTTTTAAAAAAATAATCTTCATTTTAACTGCGCTGATGAATTAGTCTAAAAATCTTCTAAAAACTAGTCCCCGGAAAGGAACAAAACCAGAGTACTTTTCCATTTGTGCCCTGCATGTGGGCTTCCCACTTGTCCACAATGGTAAGAGAATGCTGGAATAAATAGTATTTGAGTCTGGACAAACAAAGCTGTCCTCCTGCTTTTAATATTAAATATTTTAATATTTTAATATTAATGACCTGAAAGTATAGATTCCACCTAAATATTAGGAAGACCTTCCTGACAGTAAGAGCTGTTTGACAGCGGAACACACTCCCTTGGAGAGTGATGGAATCTCCTTCTTTGAAGGTTTTTAAACAGAGGCGGGATGGTCATAGCAATAGCAATAGCAATAGCAGCTTAATTTATATACTGCTTCATACCATGCTATGCAGTCTAAGCAGTTTACAAGCTGGGTACTCATTTTAGCGACCTGAGAAGGATGCAAACCTGAGTTGAGCCTGAGCCCTGGCTGGTACTGAACTTGCAGCCTTGTAGTTTGTGAGTAAGTGGCTGCAGTACAGGCATTTAACCACTGTGCCACCAGGGCTCCTATGGTCATCTGTCAGGGGGGCTTTGATTGTGTCTTCCTGCATGGCAGAATGAGGTTGGACTGGATGGCCCTTAGGGGTATCTTCAAACTCTATGACTCTATATGATGTTACCACTAAAAGTGCACCCACACTGCAGAAGTAATGACACCAGTTTTAACTGCCATGGCTCTGTCCTACAAAATCCTGGCATCTGTAGTTTGGTGAGGCCCCAACACTCTTTGGCAGATAAGGCTGAAGACCTTGTAGAACTACAAATCACACAATTCCATAGGGAGGGACAGCACTTAATGTGGCAAACTGCATTCTTCCTATAGTGGCAAGGCACCCTTAGGT
>CM034710.1:19953926-19971043 GCA_020142125.1 Phrynosoma platyrhinos
TGGTTTCCTTGTATTATTTGTTTTCTTTTTTTATGTAGTGAAATAACTCCACTTTCCTTTCAGAAGCAGGGGGGAAATAGTATGGGGTTCTTTATTACTAGTGCCCAAACTGTTCTGGACTAGAAACAGTAAAAGGGGTACAGCAGACAACCTAGGGGCTTTTAATCAAGGGTGCAGTTGCCCTTAAAAGCCCCAATAACTTTTTGCCTGCCAACACAGGACAATGGCATTATATTTACAAAAAAAGTATTACAAATCACATTTGAAATATCACAAATTAGTAAAATACTACAATATTTTGAGGTATTATGACAATATCATAAAAGATTAAAAAGCATGATGTCATAAAATATGACAAAATACATTATTCTAGGGAGAAGAATAGTGTGAAATCATTCAGCAAAAAGCGATAGGGCTTCAGATGTGTTCACAGGAGTGGAAAAAGGTAAAAGTGCAGATGTAGCCCAATGACAAACAACCATAGAACACAATTCCAATCCATCTGCTCCTCACCCCACCATTACCTTTGACTTCCAGCCTGCACTCCACAATGGCTTCCCCTAGTTCATTGATGGCCTTGCAGGAGTAAGTGGCACTGTCAAAAGGACCTGGCTTGCGGATATTGAGGGTCAGCACCCCCTGGCTGTTTTTCTGCAAAAACTTAGCATCCCCACTAATATCCATTTTGTTCTTCATCCAGATGATCTTGGGCTGGGAAAGAGGTCAGAAGAAATTTAAAAAGAATCCAGCTTAAACATCTCAATCAACACATATCATCCTAATCTAAAAACACCATTTTATAGATCTTGAATTATGTCACCTACAAACATAGTTTAATGTTCAAAATGCACAAAAATCAGATTTCAGAGTTTCCTAATTGTTTTAGCTTTGAAAAAGAAAAAAAAAATCCTGTCAATGTCTGCCCCCCTGCCCCCCCCCGTTGACATTTTGTTGCCTTGCTTTCTGGCAGCATTCCCAGAGCTCACCTGCACATCTAGAAACAATTCAAATTACACTCCAGAGATAGTGTATCCCTTGGCAATACATTCAATGCAAAAAGTACTTACTCACACAATGTGAAATTTATTTTAGGGAATTCACTGCCACAAGATGTGTTGATGGACAGCTGCTTGGATGGCTTTAAAAAACAGCCCAAAGAAATTCATGGAAGAGAAGCCTATGGTACCTATTAGCCAAGGCCAGCCCTACCATTAGGTAAACTGAAATTATTGCCTCAGGCTTTATTATTATTATTGCCACTTTGTTAGAGGACAGTGCTGGGTAGGACACACGAATTATCTGATCTCACTCCCCAAACTGGTTCTACTGTATCTAGTATGGTGGTGGACAGTATCCCTTTCCAGTGTTCCTGTTTTATTTTGATTAAATTTAATTGCAGCACAATCACATCATATAATAACCAAAAACAAAACCAAGACAACTTCTGAAAAGATATTAAAATTACAGGATATGGAAGCAAAATTTTACAAGATGACTACGTAGTTACCTAATACTCAACAGGAATTAGAACATTGTTCTTGAAGTACGGTAAGATTCAAGTGCCAATCCAGCAGTTGGGAGATCCAAGTTTTAGTTCCCACTGAACCATGAAACTTACTAGGTAACCCTGGGCCTGTCACACAGTTTCAACATGACATGTTTCACAGGGTTATTGTGAAGATAAAGAAGGGAGGAGAGCCATGTACACCTCCTCCAGCTCACTGGGGGAAGGCATGATATAAATATATCTAGCTAAAAGGGCTTAAATAACCTAAAGGCACCATATCCTATATGATCTCTGAAGATAAACAGGGTCAGCCCTATTAATACTTGGGTAAGAAACCAACAATGAACACCAGGTGCTGTAGGTGATATTTCGGGGTGGGGGTGGGGAAGACAAAACAACCTCTGAGTAAGGTTGCCTAAGTAAAGTTGCCTTTCCTAAGAAAACACTATGACATTCATGAGATTGCCATTAGACAACAGGCAACTTGAAGGCACATACACACAACTAACAACTGATAATAACAACAATTTGATTTGACTTAAGATGATTTGTTTTCTTTTATTTATCTTTAAAGCTATTAAAATAAAAAAGCACAAAATGAAAACTGAAAAAATACCAGTTTCAGTTTGGTACTTTCTTCTACCCATTCATTGTTTCTGTTTATCCCCCACCTTGTTAATTTTCATCCCACATACTTTCTATGCACCCAGTCTCAACAATCCAATGTGCTCCAACCCCATTTTGAACTTACTTTAGGGTGCCCTCTCACTGCACAGTTGAGGGCTGTGGTATATCCAGCCACTACTGTGCGGTCCACCAGTGGTGTCAGGAACACAGGTGCCATGCTGAAGTCATGTTCTTTGAAGTTTAAGTGTTTACAGATTAGTCCTGGTAGGGAAGAGAGCAAATAGATTTATCAGCATATCTAGGGCTGGACAAATCAGACTGCTATCCTATATCTAGTTTCCAGAGAGGAAGTCACACTGAATTGATTGGGATACAGTTTTGAGTAGACATACTTAGGATTGCACAATCAATCCATTTCTGGTCTACATCACTTTGGCATAAAGTATATACTGTCCCATTTTGGCACTGTTATGTGAGTTATCGTTTTTAATCCATGTGGAAATGCACACTTAGATATATATTTAAATACATATAGTAAGCCCTTGCTATCCGCTGGGATTTGGTTCCAGGACCAACCAACCGCCCCCCCCCCATGGATAACAAAATCTGTGGATGCTCAAGTCCCACTAAAAACAATGAGGTAATAAAATGGTGTCCCTTATATAAAATAGCAAAATGAAGGTTTGCTTTTTGGAATTTTTTAAAAATGTTTTCAAACCATGGATGCTTGAATCCATCGATAAAATATCCATGGATACAGAGGGCTGACAATTACAAGTGTATTTTCTCTAGAAATACATTATTTCTGAACATACTTCTTTTCCAGTGTACGTGTATTTTGGTGCATCTTCTCAAATGCTATCTAGGTCAAAATATCTGAGAAGTGGAGAGCCATCATGGTGTTGTAGTTTGAATGTGAGACTAGGACTCTAACAAGTCCAAATCCCTGATCAGCTATAGAAACCCACAGTGACCTTGGACAAATCACATATTCTCAGCCGCAGAGGAAAGTGGCAACCCCTCCTGAACAAATCGTGCCAAGAAAACCCCATTGGGTCACCATAAACTGGAAACAACTTGAAGGCACACAACAACAGCAAAACAACAGTGGATAAACAGAATTTTGATATTATTATATTTGTCTGAAAGGCATGGATCTGGTCCATTTGAACTTGAATTCATAAAGGCCTGGTTCTTCGAGCTTCACAAAGGGCCTTTACAGACTGCCAACAATAATGCAGCTTGAGTCCACTTTAACTGCCCTGGCTCAGTGCTAGTGAATCATGGGAATGGTAGTTGTTTTTTTTTCTGAGGCATTGAGCCTTCTCTATCAGAGAGCTCTGGTGCCACAATAAACTACAGTTCCCATGATTCCCTAGCATTGAACCAGGACAGTTAAAGTGGACTCGAGCTGCACTATTTCTGGAAGTCTGTAAAGACCCAAAGTAAAAAGTAAATAACATAGGAATCCTAGATGCCAGTCCCTCCATGCTCCTAAAGGAAAAAAATAACCTCCGGAACCAGGGGCATCACTGGGGGGCATGCATACCACACAAGGTGACATCCTAAAGGTGGGGGTGACACCACTACTCCCTAAATATCTGTCTTTTGGCAGATAGAGGCTGTGCTATTCACCTGAGTCCCTTTAAAATGCTGAAGAGATTATGTGAGTGGAGCAAGGCTCAGTGGGAGGAGAAAGGAGATGCCCCATGTTGTTTTTAATATATATATACCTTAAATTACAATATCATACGCACAGCCTAAATTTATTTATATGTATATATTTAAATGTTTCTTTAAAATATCACATCTTATCCAATTTTAATTTTAACCACATGATACTAGGTACATATAAATACATTTAGGCTGTGCATATGATATTGTAATTTAAGGTATACATTTCATTTTGCTAGTTGTTTATGTCACATTTATTACCATTACATTCAGTGACATACAGGAATTATGATTCATGAGTAACACTGGTAGAAAAAACATTGCTAAGGATTCTATCAGGTGTTATATTGGAGGAGGTCAATGGGGGGGGGGTGACACCATGAGTTACTGCACCGGGTGATGCCAACCCTAGTGATGCCACTGTCTGGAACTGGACCACCCACTGCACTCTGAGATTATCGCACACGTTGTATCCTGTTTTTCTCCCGATGAAATACATGCAAATTTAAGTGTCAAAGACGGGTCTTATCACATTTCCCTGTGGCCACCTGTCTGCAGCCCATCTGCAACCCAGGCTAATCCAGCAGATTTTCATACATGGGAATTTCCCATGTATAAAAATCCACCAGATAAACCCAGGTTGCAGATGGGTTGCAGATGGGCAACCACAAGTGAATGCGGTAAGACTCATGTTTGACACTTAAACGTGCATGTATCCTGTCGGGAGAAAGACAGGATACAGAATGTGTGATAATCTCCTATGTGTCCCCATTTCTGCAGCACCCCTGCATACACTGTCCAGAAAAAATTCTCCAGTCTTAGTTTCTGCAGAAGCTTACCAGTCACACAATCCAAGCAGGTAGGTTTTTAGGCTTGAACATCCCCAAACCCCTTTTTCTAAACTGTAGGTGTTCCCCAATATCACTTTAGATAGGCACATGGAACAATCCTAGGTGTCAATTTGACCATGTGTGCATTTACCAGTTTTCTGAATGTTGGCAGTATTTTTAGAGACCCCGGGGGTCTCACTCAGTCCACAGATATTCTCACTGTACACTCTGAAGTAATATTCATTGCCCATGATGAGGTCAGACACTGTGCAGCGGGTAAGGCGGTTGTGCTCATATACAGTGAACCATTCCTGGGGAAGAAGAACAGGAGCAGGAAATCAAAGAAGCAGTAACATGGAATCAGGAGCATGGGGTATACAGATAAGATTAAGCTTAAACAGTATTTTCTCACTATATATATTTACCACCATCAGTGTATAATGTGATTTACTCCAAATTGCACAGCTGGCAAGGTACCCACACTAGTACCCATTCTCAGCAAGGCCCAGAAAAAACTCAGCATGTTATTAGAGTGGCCAAAGCAGGCCAAAAGGGAAGAGGCATTGACTTACCATTGTCTTTTTGTCAGCTTTTTGGATTGAGTAGCCAGTGATCTCTGAATTCCCATCATCTTTGGGAGGTTCCCACTCTACTAAAGCATTGAAACCCCACACTTCTTTCACCATCACATTATGTGCTGGCCCAGGTTTCTCTGTAGATGAAATGGGATGCAAAGGATTGTGTCATTATGGAATGGAGAGAGCTGGGAATGATCTGTTAGCTTAAATGATGAAACAAAGATTCCCCTTCCCCAGTACAACTAGGATCTCCAGACCAAGTGAAGTGATACTGATCCTCTGATTATTAGTCACAATTATATCCTGCCTTTCCTCAATGTGGTGAATGTAACTGTTCCATACTTTGTCCTCACAATAATCCTGTGAAGTAGGTTGAACTTTGGGTAGCCCACAAAGTTCATGGTACTGTGAGGACTGGGACCTTGATTTCCCAAATTCCAGACCAACACATTAACCACTACAGAAGGAACTTCTTTTCTGTCAAGGGCTGTTTTCATTTGGGTGTAGCCTGTCATGGGTGCCATGCCAGCAGCGGTCAGAACTGAAGTGGGATGAAGGCACAGCTGTAAGTAACAGAAACACCCCTTTCCTCTTTCTGGCCACCCTGCCTCTTTCTCCCTCTCTTCTTACTTGCCCAAAGGGCTGCTGCAGGAAGTGATAGTTCTCTCTTGGCAGAGGTCTGAATTTGTGTACTCACAGCGGACTTCTGAAGAGCTTTATGTGACCAAGAGCTTTATGTGACCTTAGAACCACAGGTTCCCCACATTACCATTTAACATCTGGTGCTGGTTGGAATATGATTCTGGGGACCAGGGTTCGATTCCTGGCTCAGCCATGAAACCCACTGGGTGACCTTGGGCAAGTCACACACTCTCAGCCTCAGGAAAAGTCAATGTCAAACCTCCTCTGAACAAATCTTGGCAAGAATGCCCCATTATAGGGTTGCCTTAGAGTCACCATAAGTCAGAAATAACTTGAAGGCATACAACAGCAACAAGGTGCTAAGGTAGTAAATCAGGAAAAATGAATGATTTAGGATTTCCTCCCAGTTCAAACTGGATGTAATGAGCTGCTATGCCATCACATTACAAATAGCAACCAGACACACTGGGAGGAAGAAGGGTGTGGGATCCAGCCCTGTCTAGCGGTAGTTATGACAGTTGGGATGACTGAAGGACAACATTGAGGGTAACACCTTCTCAAGCATGCTCCTCTTTCAAAGGCAGATTCCCAGAAGGCTTTTGGTGGAAAATGCTAAATTATGCTTCAGACATTCCGACAGCCAAATAGGGATTAGATGTGGCTGATCAAAAAGAGTGTCTGGGGAGAGAAGAAGGAGGGTGTCTTTTCAGCAGTACTGAAAAGGATGTCATCTGGCTTAACCCATCAAGTAAGCTTAAATATAGAGCATCGTAATATGATCTCTCCCTCTTGTACAGAGGGGAAGGGAGGGAGCTATTAAGAGAAGGTGGGGGACAGAAAGAGTAGAAAGGGAGAAAGAAGGGGGTACCAGACAAGGACTAAGGGTAGGTCTGGTGAGCAGAACATAGGCACAGTGACAAAACATGCCTCTAAATGGGAGGGACAGAACCTGTTGGGGAGAGCTGTTAACCAAGGCAGTCCTACTAGAAAGCACCTCTTTACCCCTCTAAGGGGTTATTTAGGGCCAATGCAGACCAGCCTAAAGGGCTGGCCTGGGGGTGGAGTTGGGGCGGAGCGACCACACGCTGGCCACCCCAATGACGCCGTCACGCTGCACGCTCAACCACATGGCGCGTGGCGTCAGGGCACCCTGTTGGCTCAGTGCATACATGCTGCGCCAAAGGAGCGCAAAAGAGCTGCCTCTGCAGCTCTAAGGGCAGCTTTTTGCTGCCCCAAAAAGAAGCGGTATTTGCCAGCTCTTTCTGGAGCGCCAAAAAGGAGGATCAGGGCCGTGGCATGTGGTTGCCGTGGCCCCGATCCAGTGCTCCCAGGGGCGGCACAGAGCCTTCCCTTATGGGCTGTCTGAATCGGCCCTTAGACAGTGAAAATAATCCTGGTAGAATGTGGATTGAATCTTTGCATGCATTTTGAATGCACCTAAGTAAGTTGGGGGGGGATGCCAAAACACTCGCTTAACCCAGGATAATCGATCTTGTTCCCTCCCCCCAAGTTTTCCTAAAAGATTTGCATTGTTGGCTGTGTGAATAATTGATGTGAACAGACCCAGGATAAACTGGGATAAAACGCTGCATGCCTTGAACATGTTTCATATACATCCACATCATCGACTCCATCTTTATTCACAGTGCTGACACGTGAGAAACAGAACTTGCAAAGATGTGCACAGATGAGGTTCTGATTTTTAAAAATAGTGTGAACAACAAAACCAGAATGTGTGAGATTATTTGCACAGTCATGCTAACAAAAACTTCTGAATAACCCCTAATATTCCATGTTCTACCAGCAGGTGTCTACCCAATGCCAACTCCCTTGTGTCTTTTGAGGCCTGGGAGTTACAAGCATCCCAGTTTCCCACGGGGTGGCTGGGGGCAGGGGTGTGGAGACTGGTGGACCAGGGTTGGATTAAGGCTTGTTAACAATTTAGCAGCTGCAGTGAGAAAGCAAGGAGAAATGAGAGAACATTGGGACTGACTCCTCTTTCCTTCTCCAACAGAAAAACCATTCAGCAGTCCCTGTCTGTCTGTATGCACACAAACACCTGTCCATACACAACATGTCCCATTGTCCTGGTGTTAAGCAGTCCTCAATGTAAACAGTGCCTTGGCCCTACTTCTGTACATCAGGAGGTGACCATAGGTACTCCATATACAGAAGATGACAGTTCATTCCTGGCCACCTCCAATTTAAAAGTTTAGCTCACCAGTGATCAGAAAGTCCTCTGCCTTTCATATGCTGCCTCAAATCTCTAGGTGTGACTGGGATAAAGACAGGCAAGTAATGTTCCACAAAATAACAGGGGAAGGAAGTAGCTTGTGCACACTTTCAGCTGGTGACATCTCACTTCACAAATCAGATATCATTATCTACCACCCTCTTTACCTCCCTTTTTGCTTGATTAAAAGCTTGGATATGTTACTTGTTTGGACTACTACTTCCAGAATCCCCTAGCCAGCATGGCCAATGGCGCAAGGATTGTGGAAATGGTAGTCCAAAAAAAACAAAAAACCACAATTTCCATGCTGTGCTACTACTTAAGATAAAGCCACATCCCAACATGCCCACATGTAGTGCCCCAGCCCACAAACACTTCTACCTTTACAGTGAAATCACAAAGATAGAATGATCCTTACCTACAACTCGAATCTTGATGGCAGCTTTGTCCTCCATATTCTCAATCTGAACTTTGAGCTCATAGCTGCCTGAATGGTGTCGTTCAGCTTTGCGGATGAAGAGGATGGTGTCTAAGTCTGAGGTGCGGATGTGGATCTCTTGGGGGTTCAGAGGCTGCCCATCCTTTAACCAGGTGACTATGGGGCGGGGTTTACCCTGGAGTTGATAAAATGCTTTGGATCAGCATGGAGGGACTCTTCATTCTAACCATGTCTCTTCCATTGCTCCCCCATCAAGCCTGTAGTATTATTTTCTTCACCTGGGAAGCTTCCCCCAACCATGTACTCTATTAGGTCACAGGTGGCTTTAGGAACATACTATGACAGCAGGGTGGGGGAAAATTTATTCCAAAGGACTATTAATTCCAGAATCTCCCAGCCAGCACGATCCAAAGGAATACATTTGCTCAAATGGGCAAAACTGATAAGGGATTCCAAATAATGTGGGTGATATCAAACCCAAGGGTACATACTCGGAGCCAACATCCTAAAATAGTGGTGGCAAACCTATGACACGTGTGCCAGAGGGGGCACTCAGAGCCTTCTCTGTGGGCACGCATGCCATCGCCCCAGCACAGAGTTCACCAGAGTACATTACTAGAAAGCCAGAGGGATGCTGCACTTTGCAATAAATAAGTGGGTTTTGAGTTGCAGTTTGGGCACTCAGTATCTAAAAGGTTCACCATCACTGTCCTAAAAAGAAGTTTGCTACACAGCAAAATTCCATAACTCTCGAATATTCACTCTCCCTTTGCTACTACCTTGTCCAGACCTCTCAGACACATGAAACAGAAATATTAGTGCCCAGGGTACAGTTATAAAGTGCAAGAGCAGGGCCACAGTATCTAGAATGTCAGAGGGTATTAAGGCCATATGAAATTAGAATGAGAATCACATGTGATTCTCAAGAGCCACAGGATCTCCACAGTAGTGTTACAGTTACTGGGCAACCATCCTTTTAAAAGAGGATTTCATGTTAATGCACCACATTGTCTAGTTTATATCATCTGAGGAAGAGCTACTGGCTGGAAATCTCTGGAGATTTTGTAAAGGTTACCCATCAGGACTTTGATAAGGGCTATATACATAACCCACAGGAGGAAGGTTTTCACAGAAAGTCTGTACAAAAGAAGTAAGGAAATCAAATAAACAGCAAGAGACAGAAAACATTAGCTACAACATCTTGGATACAGACTGCTTTCCTCTGGGAAACTGAACTGAGGCAATGGATTTTGCCCATGGAAGTTTATTTTATTTCAAAATAAAGTAAAAAATGCAGGCCAAAAACCTCATGTGTCTAACAATATAACCAGTTATTGAAAGAAATAAAGACATTCACTTATTCTACCGGTAATCTTTATTACTGTAAATCATGGTTATATTTATAGGACAAAAAGGATTAAATAGCCCAGGGACAAGCTCACTAATTATTGAGAAGATGGACATATAAATTATGTCCAGGGATGGAGAATGTGTGGCTGTCCAGGTGTTGCCAGAATGCAACTCCCATCAATGCTAGACAGCATAGTCCAGGGGTCGGCAACCTACGGCCTGTGTCCAAAATTTTTGCGTCCAAAATGGTGCCTGTGCTTGCTCACACATGCTCACGGCAGCAGGCACCATTTTGGAACACCCAATGCACCGGCATCGTGCACATGACGCACGATGCCAGTGAGCTGGGTGTTCCAAAATGGCACCCACTGCCGTGCGCATGCATGCACAAGCGCGGGCGCCATTTTCGAATTCACATGGTGCAGCCACCGTGGGGCCTTCCCTGGGCCTTTGGAACGCCCCCCTGCGCATGCGAATACGCACGGTGCACTGGCGGGGGGGCATTCCCAAGGCCCAGGGAAGGCCTCCCCACCCATGCGTCGGGCAAATTCGCATGGAGCACGCATGGGGGGGTGTTCCCAAGACCCAGGGAAGGCCCCATGGTGGCTGCGCCATGTGAATTCATGGCTGCGCCATGTGAATTGGGGCCTTCCAAAATGGCACCCATGGTTGTGGCCACATGCGTGCGTGAGTGCAGGCGCCATTTTTGTGTCCAAAATGGCGCCCGCACTTGCACACGGCAGTGGCCGCCATTTTGGAACGCCCAATGCTCCAGCGTCATGCATCATGCGGGCATTCCAAAATGGCGCCCGCTGCTGTGCACATGCATGTGCAAGCATGGCTGCCATTTTGGATGCAAAAATGGAGCCGGCGCACGCGGGGAAGTGGCGGGACTGGCCACAGGCCAGTCCCAAGGCCTCCACAGGCTGCATCCGGCCCGCAGGCTGTAGGTTGCCGACCCCTAATTTACACAATCTCTGTTCATTTTTTTAAAAAATCACAGAAAGAAAGGGCAAATGAGCAGTTGAACAGAAATGCAGTACATTCTTGCCAGTAGCATGCTATTGTACAGCAATCTATACTTACCTATTAGTATAATAGGTTACCTTTAGCCTCTCATTGTGATTTAATGGATTGCTCACTCATCCATTCTATAGCCAGGGAATATATTTTAGGATTACAGCTCCCAGAATCCCTCAGCCAATATAGTTCAAAAAAGTAGCTTTGCAAAACTCTGCATCTCTCAACAGATTTTACCAAACTTCTGCCTTAGCCAGATACTCAGCCAGGCATTGTGGAATTTTGATGGGATAGCTACCTACTTCTTGTTGTTGTTATTGTTGCTGCTGCTGTTGTTGTTGCTGTGTGCCTTCAAGTCTTTTCTGATTTATGGCAAACCTAAGGTGAACTTGTCATGGGGTTTTCTTGGCAGAATTTGTTCAGAGGGAGGTTGCCTTTGTCTTCCTCGACTTAGAGAATGTTACTTGCCCAAGGTCACCAGTAGGTTTTCATATCTGAGCAGTGATTCAAACCCTTGTCTCCCAGTATCCTAGTCCAACACTCTAACCACTACACCATGCTAGCTGGATGTGGCTTACTTATGGCCAAAAATATGTGTGACACACATGTACCAATAATGACCCTAATTTAAATAGGAACATCATTACAGCACACAATAGTGGAGAAGATAATGACCAGGTGTGTACCTGCCTATTCTGTCTGATGCTCAGTTGTAAACTGTTAATGGGAAATTACTAAAAATCTGCTTTCCATTGCTTAGCTTTAAATTAGAATTGGGCTGGACAGACTTTCAAATACAGGACTTTCCCATGACAGCCTGTCTTACAGAGCTTTGCAAAGCAGGATACATAGCTACCTTCTATCTGAGGCCTGTCAATTTAACAATCCATTCCCAGTGGTGAGGTCCAGATATATATACTTTTTCAGCCAGTTACTCACCTGGAATGGGATCACCAAATTGATTTGTTCCCCGACTTTTCTGATGTATGTCTGCCGGAGGTGGCGAGGCAAACGGATCTTGGGCTGTTCTGTAGAAAGCCAAAAGAAAACAAGGGGCTTGAAAATACTGAAGAATGCTGGGTGGTGAAGAGAGATGAGAGGGAGGGGAGAATGGGACCTGAGAGTGCTGTAGATTTATCTCCAGGCTATATATGAGCAGTAGCACTAAATAAATATAAATGAGAAGAAATACATGAAGAAACCAAGTTTCTATTTACCACCGTTTCATCACAACAAGGCAAATAAATTTTGTTACCCCCTAAAGACAGGGAGGGAGGGTAGTGTGTCTTCCCTTATTTGCATCATGTTCCTGCCATTATAACAACAGCTTTCAAACAGGGAGTGAGAGTTGCTTGGGCACAAGAGTAAGGTGGATAGGGTAGGGAGAGGGCAGAACCAGTGATGGTAATATTTGGGAAGTTCTTCCCTCCAGTTTAGTGTTATGGGATTAAATCACCAGACTGTGAATTCTGATGGAAGGGGATAGGGAAAGAGCCAGGGACAGGTAAGGTGGTAGAAGGTTACGCTTGATTCCAGCAAGAATGAACCAAAATTGGTTGGCATAGGAAGGGGATATTGATAATTTGGCAAACAAAAATTTAATCTACTCAAACAGGGCAAAATGAAATGAAATGCCTTTTAGGCAATCAACAGTTGCATTGATGGTTTGTAAACAGTTATTTGCAAGGCTTCTATTGCAGACTTGCAAAGGTGTCTACTTTTTCAATATGCAACCTTTCTTTAAACCCAGAGAACAAGTACTATGTTCAAGTTGCCCAAATGACTCACCGACAATCTCTCGAATAGTGACAGGCTGTGCAAATGTGGCTGGTGGACTCTTGCCAGCGATATTGACTGCCACAACCCGGAAAAAAAGCTTCTCTCCTGTAGGAAGATCCTTAGCAGTAAAGCCACAGCGCTCCACCAGTTCTGTGTTGCAAGGTATCCATTCATCGCCTGGGAAAGTGAACCAAAAGAATACAGGTGAGGAAACAAAGAACAAAGAGCAAGCATGATTTTCGCTCCTTTAGATCCTGAAGTTTAGGAAGCAGAGGATCCCATGGGGTTTGGCCAAAGGATAGTTAGGATCCCTTGTTTTAAGTGAAAAGCACTTTCTGTAGAGAGCACAATAAATTGTGATTCCCCTTCATGCAAAGAAGCTCCCAGGCTTTCTCCTTCACGCTGCAGTAACTCACTTCCTTCCTTGCAATATTCAATGAGGTAGCCATCAATGCCCCCTGCTCCAACCCTGTCTGGAGCACGCCATTTCAGGGTAGCTGTAGTGTCAGTCACATCCTCCAAGGTGAGATGGAGTGGCTCACTAGTAGGGGCTGGATTGTGAAAAAGAGGGAGACTCATTACATATACACATACATACATACATACATACATACATACATACATACAAACAAATCTACATCGACAGTACAACAACTTGTGTGCCTCCAAAGCATTTTTTACTTATGGCAACCCTAAGGCAAACCTATTATGGAATAATGATGGACAAATCTGTTACTTGGTTTCTCATTTTTCCATTCTAAAGTTCTTCTGTACCTGTTTCTTAATCTGTCTGCATTTTTTAAAAGTTTCTATGATACCATGTATAAAATACTCATTTTCTACTGATTCATGCATTTTTGCAGGTGACTTTCCATAATATAACGTGTTTTTATTGTATTTTTCATGGATATACACATCTTGGTGTACAGTTTTCTATAATTTGGTTTCAAATTGGTGACATGCATTGCAAAATTCAGAAAAGTACAAAACCTCAAGTAATGATTGGATCTTCATTTACATGTTGGTATAGGGACTATATATGAATGAGATATGTTCATACTCTAATATTAATTGCATCAATTTCTCCCCATGCCTCTAATGTCCAAGGTATGAGATTTTGACACTTTTCCAGGGGTAGCGAAGCCCTAACCTACCCATCTATAGCTCCTGGATCCTGTTTTGAACTAACTACAGGCTAAAGCTGGAAAATAAGAGTGATCCACTTGTCTAACGTAGTGTTGAGGGACGATCTGACTCTTACCAACTGTCTTTCCTCATTGCTTTACTACCTCACCATCTCAATCTATCTCTGCTCATCATTTAATCAACAGCTACCCACTCACCAATTGGCATAAAAGGTTTGGTATTTTGGCTAGGCTGGGAGATTCCAATGGCATTGACTGCAAAGACACGCATCTCATACAGCACCCCCTCAATCATCTTGGTGGACTCATAGGTGGTCTCAGTGAACACTTCAAAATTTAGTTTCATCCACCGCATGCTTCCTTTCTTTTTGCGTTCCATCAGGTATCCTGGGATGCAAAGGAAAAAAATGGGATTAATGCAAGGAAGATACAGTATCTTGGGCTTTTACTTATAAACAGAAACATCTAATATTATTGTGATCAGAGATGTACTGTGAATTGTCAAGCCATATCCACATCAGCAAAACATTCCAGGGTATTTCAGCCATACTTTAATGATTACTGTTTCCAGTCATTCACAGAACATGGATGTACTTGAATTATTATATGCTATGCAACCACACAAGACATTAGAGCTGGGAAATGTAAAACTTCTTATTGTTGCTGTGTGCCTTCAAGTCATATCCAACTTATGGTGACCCTAAGGCAAACCTATTATGGGGTTTTCTTGGCAAGATCTGCCTTCCCCTGAGGCTGAAAGAGTGTGACTAGCCCAAAATCACCCAGCTGGTTTCAAGGCTGAGCTGGGGATCGAACCCTGGTTTCCAGAGTCATAATCCAACACTCAAACCACTACACCATGCTGGCTCACCAGCTTCTAGTCCAGTCTGTTTCAATCCGAAAAAGACGAGGAGATTCTTTATTGAATGGGTTAGTGTTGGTAACATGAGAAAGGTATTGAGTGGACTAGACAGACACAGCAGGTGGCATCAACAGTAGATGGTTGCCCACCCCTAGTTTACAAACATGCTAATTAAAAAACTTTAAAGCAGGCATGTGAATGGAAAGTGCCATGCTCATCAGCAGAGACATCATAGTAACTGTCTAATGGGAGCCTGCAACAACGTCACAAAAACTGTATAAATATCGGAAACTGCCATGTTTCACCAAGCCAGATTTCTCATCCATCAATCTCAGTATCATCTATACTGGGGCAGGCAAGTGAACATGGGCCCAAGGGAAATTTCCTCTCAGGTACCGCTACGGGCTGCATTCCCAGCCTGCCAAAATACCTCTACACTTTCATCTTTTTTCAGAACCCTTCTCAAAATGGTGATCAAAAATGACATCACGTCATTCTCTGTTGCCATTCCGAGAGGGATTCTGATAAAAGCAGAAGTACCAGGGGCAGGGGGGTGTTAGCAGTGGGTGGCTGTGGTTTCATGCATTTGGGGGGAGCTACCTATACTGTTTTGAGATGAAAATGATCACAAATCAAAGTTATTTTCCCCCTTTTAATTGCAGTGGTTGAGAAGCTTTAGGGGACTGGTAGGGTTTTCAGAGGATGTAAAAGTGTCAAAAGGGCACTTGCAGGCCACACTCTTACTATTTGTGATCTACACTGACTGAGAGTAGCTTTTGTAGCTTTAAAAGTAACTTGTTGCTTTCTACGAATAGGACTGGTAAATAGCTAGCTCTGAGCTGAAATTTATTCTGGTCTAATGTCCTTGGTTCACTTGATACACTCACCTGTCACAGGCATGCCACCATCATATTTTGGTGGATCCCACACCAAAATGGCCCAGTCTTCACCAACGGAGGTGATATGCACAGCTTCAGGAGGATCAGGAACATCTGCCAAAGACAAGGGACAATAAAGTAACAGAGACTGGAATACAGACTCAAGCCAAGGCTACAAGACAAGTTATTTTGAAGTAACAGATGTGTGTTCAAATAGACATGCATTTTAGTATTCCAACACCCAGGGAAGAAAAATGAACACATACAGTTTAATCAGTGAACCTCATGATTCCCACCCCTGTTTTAATACCTTCTGAAATTTACTGCAAATCAAAAATAAAAACAGCCCCCAAATATATATCTTTTGCAATCCTAGATCAGTTGTGTTTTAAACCAATTTTTTAAAGGTTTGATAAGCATTCTGGGGATTTTTCCTTTTTAAAAATTCAAGTATTTTCTAGTGGTGAGCAGGAAAAAAGTTAAGATATTGATGTCTGTAAATGTATTTACAGCTCTGTATCAGCTTCCTTTGTTTTGTTTTGTTTTAAAATCATTTTCAACACTATCTGAACATTAGGATAGTATGCAGCATAGAAATCATATGCTCATGAACCTTTTGAATGGGAGAATTTATTGTATTACTTTATTAAATTTATTAATTAAAATATTTATATCCTGCTCTCAGAGGTCCAAAACACACTCCAGAAGTAATCCAGTTTGAGACCACCTTAATTGCCCTGGCTCAATGCTAGGGAATTCTGGGAACTGTAGTTTTGTGAGACATTTAACCTTCTCTGCAAGAGCTCTGGTGCCACAATAAACTACAATCCCCAGGATTTCCCAACACTGAGCTAGGACAGTTAAAATGGTCTCAAATTGGATTATTTCTGCAGTGTGTTTTGGACCAGGTTGACTTACAATAAAATCATAATTACAATAGTTTAAAAAGATTGAAATATATTTTAAAGTTTATACATTAAAAACCAGGCAATTTAAAACAAAGTTAAATAGTACAGAATCAAAGAATCCTAGAATGAATACCCAGTACCAATTTCTTTTAAAAATGCCTTGCTATGAGACCATTGCGTATTCTTGTCTTGCCATATTACTCACCTACCACCTTGACATTGAGGGAAGCTACATCCTCTCCCACCGGATTGGTCACCTTAATGGTGTAACTCCCTTCATCAGAACGCTCAGCACTCTCTATCACAAAACTACTCAGCTCATTCCGTTCCTCTATACGAACCCTTCCCTCCTTATCCGTAAAGACCTGAGGGATTAGGCAGAAGAGGCAAAAATAGTCAGATCTAGAAATACTCAAAGCCATTGGGCCTTATCACACGGGGTCTAAAGCAGTCCCATCCCTGCGCCATTGCAGTTTTTTTTCCGTGTTTCCACACGACGTCGCAGAGAAACCCCGCCCATCCCTGCGCCATCCCTGCGCCATTGCGGATCCTTGTCCCATGTTTTTACACGACATCGCAGAGAAACCCCGCTCATCACTGCGCCATCCCTGCACCATTGCGGATCCTTGTCCCATGTTTTTACAC
>CM034710.1:19979244-19998023 GCA_020142125.1 Phrynosoma platyrhinos
GCCCCAGGCTCAAAAAGGTTGCCTACCCCTGGTCTAGAATCTACCTGAGAGGATGGAATGGAACCACTACAACGCAGTGCCTCCAATTCCTAACCTACTCAGGCGATCCAAGAGGATGGTTGACTGTGTCAAAAGCCGCTGAGAGGTCTAGGAGCACCAACAGGGTCACACTACCCTGTCGATGCCCAGAGGAAGGTCATCAGCCAAGGCAACCATGGCAGTGTCAACTCCAAATCCTACCCTAAAGCCAGTTTGTGTTCGCACCAGCCATACCTGTGAAGGTAACAATAGTAATAAACACAACAGAACCATAAACCCTCGGGGGTGGGATAAGTATGCAAAATAGGATAGATGAACCCAAAAAAGTTGAAATATACTTCTTTTACAAATAATCATCGAATATGAGCTTTCCATATCATTATTCTTACACATTTAGTCTTATTACAACAAAATCATACATGTTCCATGAAAGCCAATCTTCTTTATCATAAGGTAATATTATTAAGTGCCTGTGCAATAAAACATAGTTGGTATGACTACTAGACCTTTTAGAACAGGGGTTGGCAACCTATGGCCCGCAGGCCGGGTCTGGCCCGCAGAGGCCTTGGGACTGGTCCATGGCAGGTCCTGCCGCCGCCACCACCACCAGCACCGCGTGTGAGCACCATTTTGGCATCCAAAATGGCGCCCGCACTTGCCCATGCATGCGCACGACAGCGGGCGCCATTTTGGAATGCCCAACGGCACCTGCCATCATGCGTATGCATGCGAAAGCGCACAGCAGCAGGCGCCATTTTGGAACACCCAACGGCGCCGGCAACGTGCACATTCGCCGGCGCCATTGGGCGTTCCAAAATGGCACCCCCCACACATGCACGCATGCGCACAACAGTGGGCGTCGTGCGCATGTGCGAGGGGGGCAGGCACATGCAAGCACACTAGCACGCACATGCCGACCCCTGCCCCCATTTCCCCACCCCCGGCAAAAAAAAGTTGCCGACCTCTGTTTTAGAATAAGAGTTCTTGAATATTTATCTAGAATTTGAAATTTGGATATCATAGCGCCTCTAACATAACATTTTGTCCAGAATAAACATAAAGCAGAGGACCTGAAGGTGTGTGCTTTAAAAAAAAAATAACGGCACACTTTTATAACAGAGTTAATATATCCAAGATACATCTTCAGCAGAAAGCTTTCTTTATTTTCCACCTTCAGTCCTATGGCCCTTTTGGATTTAACACACAATGAGATTACTCCTCATTTATATAATAAACAACAAGTAACATACAATAGTTTAAAACACAAGAGTCCTGTTGAATTCTAAAAGGCAGCTAAGGCCATTGGTTCAAATGTGCAAAAATAGGTAAACTAAAATAAAAATACAAACCAAATGAATTTTGACTCAGCTTTAATTTTAACTGGGGATGTCACTGACTGAACATAGGATCTTCTGCAAGCAGCAAATGAAGTGGGAGCTTCAAGAGAAGAGAAAGACTAGAGACAGGGTGGGTAGTTAGCTAGAAGAATATGAGAAAGAAAGATAGGAAAAGATGGGTTGAGAACTTACCAGATCACTTGGGCTCCTTCTTCAGACACTTCTACTTCCATTTCTACCTTGTCTCCCACTACCACCTGTTGATCATCTAGGCCACTCATGATCAGGACAGGAGGCTCTAGGAACAGACAGATAGCATAGCAGGGACATTGTTCATTGTACAATGCCAACCCTTCCCAACATATCCTCTGCCTGCCACCATGACAGATAATGGAACATTTATTCTTTGGACTACAACTCCCATAATCCCTGAGCCACTGAGGGATTCTGGGAATTGTAGTTTTAAAACTACCTTTTCTGAGCTCTGACTCAACCAGCATTTTGTCCAACTGGTGTGATACACTCATGCAACCACACTGTCTATATTTACCTTTGACAAAGACCTCTGTAAAGCATCTCTCATCTCCACAGACACATTCATAGGCTGCATCATCAGCCAGTGTTGTCTTGGTGATGGTCATGATGCGTTTCTTGCCAACATTCTCAAAGATGTACCTATCCAAAAGAAGGAAAAGCCACAGCAACTGAGTCAGGGAAAGATGAATCCAGAGCTTCCTCCTACACATGCTGCTGTGCCTTTCCTGGCTTCTTCCCCCTTTTTTTAACCACAAGACCACTCCATTTCCAAAAGAACACCAGTCAAGTGTTCTCAGTTCCTCAGACCCACTCACACTCACTTGCCACTGGGCTTGATCACTTGTCCATTTTTCATCCATTTGATTTTCAGGTCTGGGTCACTCAGCTCCACATACATCTTGATTTTATGGCCCTTGTCAACTTGGTAGGCAGGGTCTAGTTTCTTAATGAAGGCTGGAAAGGGAAAAGAGGAATGAGAATCTATCACTTTTTTGTGCTCTGCACCATTTTGCCTCCTGCTCTCTAATGGTGGCTTCTGTTCCATTCACTAAACTAAACTGCCACAGAACTTCAACTCCCATCTCAGGGGAAATTCCCAGGGCCTTATCACTTAAAATGCACACAAGGCAGCAGTCAGTCCTGCTTGTGTACATGATGTCTTTGGTCATCCTGTCACAAACAACTGAGTTTGCTAGTATAAAACATGTAAGGAGAGAATGATGCCCGAGAAAAGAAGATGAAGTGTTCTGAAGGATTTCTTCCTCAAAACTCACAATTACTTGCATCTGCCAAGTAATCTGATGGGGAATCTTATAGTGTGGGTTGTACACAGATACCTCACAGAGTACAGGTGGTCTAAAGGAATCTATCCATGAACTAGGAAACACTTCATGCTTCCTAGGACTTCACATACTCCTCTCAGACTATCTAAATGTGCTGGGCCCAATCTCGAGACTATAAATTAGCATACAGCCAATGCACATCACACACATATCACCTGCATTGTGCTATCAGAGTAGTCCAACAAATCTCAACAACTGATTCCGACTCCATACAGGTATTAATAATGATTCAATAAAAAGGTTTATATAAAGCTCCCTAGTAGAAAATGCCTCCTTTAACAGCTGCCTGGACACTAGGACCCTTGGAGGGTCTATCCTGATGCACCTTGGGACCCATTTCAAAACACACAGATACTGCTACTGATAGCTGGAAACTGCCATCTTAGTTTCTGGCAATGCCCAGGTGTTGAATTGTGGTGGAGTATGTATGGCATTGTGGGGTGCAGGGAGAAAAGGATGGCCACTACAACAAAAATATGGTGGTCTGTCCTGCCTCCCCCCATCCAAGATAATAGTCATGAGCCACCTACCACGAAAATATGTCCCCAAGAACACCCATGAGTCTCAAGGGTTTGTCATCATAGACGACTGCCCACTGGAGAACACTTTGCCAAGAATCCTTCCAACCCTGCAACTATCCCTGTCTATAACTGTTTAGTGTCTCCTAGTCCAAGGAGAAATGTGGGGGACAGGGGAGGCTGGACTGAGCAGTATTGAAAGAGACATGCTACATAATTTATTAGACCAGAATCCAACACCACACCACACATATACCTACACAATGTCAGTACTGGGTTCTTGTGCACCAACAAATCATGCCCATTTAAATTAAAATCATATTCAGTAGTCATGCTCCACTTATAGTGGAGTTGGCTGGAACCAGATATGCCATTTGAATGCCAACTGTCTTTAATTGTATCCCTCCACCAGAAGATTCAGGATTCAGACCCCCTCGTCTCTCTCCCACCTCTCACGGCCCATATCAAACAGGTCAATGACCTCAGGAGACCTCCCAGCCCCTACTGCAGAAAACTCAGGCATCCTGACTGACCTTCGCTCTTCTTGACCTCCACCTTGGCCTTCTTGAGCCTTTTGAGCATACCACGCAGGTCAGTGACACCATACTCAAAGGCAATGCGTTCGTACTCGCTTTTCTTGGTCACACCTTTCAGCAGTTCCCAGATCTCTGGTGGAATGCCCATATCATCATCATCATCCTTCTTTTTCTTCTTCTTCTCCTCTTCCACTTGCTGGACCTCTCTGAAGAAATGGATGGAAGAGAGACAACCCCTCAAACTTTCATCTCCAGAATTATACCCATTCCCCTGCTCCCCTGTTCTAGAATGAAATAGCCAATCCAGGTAAGAAATGTCCACAGCTTGGAAACATTAGGTTTTTGTTGGTTTATCAAGCTGTGAGGCCATGTTCTAGAAGAATGTATTCCTGACATTTTGCCTACATCTGTGGCAGATTTAATTTTATTAAATATTTAACAAACACCTGGACCATTACAACAACAACAATTGTCCAATTCCACAAACACCTGGACAATTTCAACAGGAAAGAAGAAACCTTGAAAGTAAACAAAGTTTGGCTACCAATCCTCAAAAACACCAAAGTCAAGACTCAGAAAATGCAAACAAACTTCACCCAGGGTCAGGAGGTTTCCCAGCCAGCAATGGACCATTAATTAAATAAACACTAATCCTTTTTTCATATCCTCCCACCCTGAGGCCTTGCCTCAACAGAACAATACACAGATTTATAAGCTAATTTACGTGCTAATTCCCAGCAGACAATGGCCCATTAATTAAACAGACACTAATCCTCCTTGTATTTCCTCCAACCCAGAGGCCTTGCCTCAACAGAACCATACACAGATTTACATGTTATCCTCTCAACCAAGGGTCACACAGTATATATACCCCCCACAGCTTCATGCCACCATTCTTTGAAGATGCCAGCCACAGATGCAGGCGAAACGTCAAGAATACATTCTTCTAGAACATGGCCTCACAGCCTGAAAAACCTACAAAAACCTATGGATGCCAGCCATGAAAGCCTTCAACTTCATCTTGGAAACATTACTTTGGTGAACTACAATCTAGGAGTCACCGTCCCCAGCTTTTTCAAGTTCTGTTCCTGCTCATTTTTCCCAATGTATTCCAATCTCTAGTTGCCACCTACCTCTTCTTTAGCAACCCACTAAAGTCCAGCTCTCCAGCAATATCATCTTTGCCTTCCCCTCTGCAAGAAGAAGAACAAAAAACAGTGTCAACCCATTGCAGCACCAACAGTAAAATGGGGCATCAGAGAGATGAAGGGAAGAGTGTACAGTCTATCAGAGTGGGAGGTGTCTTATGGCTCATCTCTGTCTCAATCAGACTTGTACCCTGCTGCATCTACATGCATTTGTAACCCATGGGTCACACAGAATTGCTGGCTGAGGGACTGTGAGAGTTACAGTCCAATACATATGAAGGGCACCAGCTTCAGGGAGAGGAACGTTACATCAAAGATTGTCTCTAGCTAAGGGCACTTACGTCCGTTTGAAAGCTTGCAGCACATTGCCACTGTCATCTGTTCTTGGCGCTGGAAGATAAGAAAATAGAGGCATAAGATGGAAGTCTTAAACCTTCCCTGCCCTTTCCATGAAAGAATGCAGTTCTGCTTGTTTCCTTAACAAACTCAGTAATAAAAAATGGAGCCCCATCAACTAAAAATGTAAATTTTCATATACAGTATCTTGTTCTCGCATGCATGCATGAATAAAAAGTTTCAAAGGTTTTCTCCTTGTTGGGTAAGAGTACAAGGATTTTTGTACATTTGTATATATACACACACACACACACATTGCATTTAGGGAATTTTTGGTGACAACTTCATGATGTTTTTTAATGCAAAAATGTATTTTGTGCAAAACCCAACAAAAATTATATTTTTTAAATGGCCATCTTTTCCTTTATGCAAGGGCAAAAAGTCTTGTACAATTGACAGTCTTCTGACAAGGACTTTTTTTTTTACATTCCTAACATCAGCCACTAAATACTTCTTTTCCAACACTGCCTCAACAAAACTAATGTCTCATAGTGGGGCTTAGATCTCTGGTTGCACTGGGAGAAGAATAGAAATTATTGGATTTGGCAATCTCCTGAGTTCTTTTTGCATGGAACCAGAGCCATTTGGACTTTTTAAAAAATCAAACGTGGGACAAGAAAACTGTCAATATTGCCCATCTTTCTCCAAGACTCCACTTAGCAGAATAAAAGCCTTAGAAACAGCAGAAGTGGCTTTGCATATTTTGAACTAAATAGAATATGTGTTGTTGTTGTGTGCTTTCAAGTCATTTCCAACATGGAAATCCAAAAACCCTAACTTCCAGAGTCATAGTCCAATGCTCAAACTACTACACCACACTGGCTCTCAGATGAAACTACAGTTCCCACAATTCCATAGAATGGAGCCATGGCAATTAATGTGGAGTCATAGTACCATAACTGTATAGTATGAAAGGGCCCATAATTCAGTGGCATATCTTAGAATAGTAGACCTCAACAAATATGAAAGAATCAGAAAGCTGTCTCTTAAGTCAAGCATATTTTTAATAAACATTGTTTTACATGGGACAACCATATATAAGGCTATTTGTGTCACTAGTAAGAATTTGTCTCCCAATACACTGGACAGACATTGGGAGGGAACAGTCAATGGAAACTTCTTTCCTAGGTTGAAAGTAGACTCAGAAAGCTATTTTCATTGATGCTGGTATAGAAAGGGAAAGGATTACACCCCTCTGTGTGTACAGCAATAATCCCAAGGGATGGCACAAGAGATCAAGCTATTGAGGTTTCCAAATTAAGAGTCCTGAGCAATACCTTCCACATCAATGTTAAAGGTGCAGGTGTCAAACTTGTCCTTAGCCGACACCTCACAGCGATAGTCACCTCTGTCTCCAACGACCACTTTGCCGATTCTTATTTCATAGGAATAGATCTTTGGACATAAGCCAGAACAACAACAACAAAAACATGAAGGAGAATCAGCAACAGCAATCAATTTCTATCATAGCAAGTTTAGTACATATAATGGGCATGATCCAGTGAAAGTTAGACATGCATACATGAACTCCACTGAATTAATTGGGAGCAGAGTAAAACTGGATCCAAGGAGAAGGGCATAAGGAGCCAAAAATAAGCTTGCAGAAGGGAAAAGATTAACTCAGTTTTCCCAAACCTAGTGCCCTCCATATATTTTGGATTACAACATTCATTTGCCCCTAGGTAACATGACCAAGGCACAGAGATTGAGGGGATCTTTAGTCCCAAATGTCTGGAAAGCACACATTTGAGGAAGGCTGTTTTAATATATTATTACATATCTATTAGGCAAAGGGATCTTGTAGAACTTTTGAGACTAAATGAGAGAAAGAGGTTGGGAGCATAAGCTTTGTAGCCTAAGCTTACAGATGCTGCATGGAGTGAAGTGCTTAGAGACAGACATTATAGTCCCTAGGCACTTCACTCCCTGCATCAGATGAATTAGACTTATACTGACTTATTGCATTACAAAAGTAAAGTGAGATAGAAGTGGCTTTCTGCTTAACTCTCTGCATGATGTTGTAGAACTTCCATTTTCCCTCCAGAAGGCGACAGTTGTAAAACATGCTTTTTGCCAAATGGATTTTTCCAGCTTAACAAAAGATATGCTTTTATGACCATCTCCCTCAGGAATAGAACAGAAGTGCTTTGAGGGCATGTGGAGAGGTAAACAGAAAGCCTCTTCTGTCTCATTGCCTCTTGTCTTACATCTGTAATATGATAAGGCACTTCTATGAAAGTTTACGCTACCAACTTCTTTCTCCCATTTAGTCTCAAAGGTGCAACAAGATGCTTTGCTTACTGATTCAGACTAATACTGCTATTTTCTTTAATTCTACATATTTATTAGTTACATTTATATTTCCCCCCACCTTTTTTTTTTTTTTTTCTTCAGAGAGCTCAGGGCAGAAAATATTGCTCTCACCATTTCCCATTAAACCAACAGTGAGATGTAACTTTCAGCTCCCAATGCTGTTTTTGAAATCCCTGTCTTCCCCTCCCTTATATGCCTCCTTTTTTCTGAGGAAAAAGGTACATAATCTTTTACCAGGAGTGGCAATTCACCTTTTAAATAGGTCCTGTACTACTTAACATAAATATGCAATTTTTCCAAAATTAGAAGTGAATATCTGGCCTTTTTTATCTTTCCCTTTCTTTCTTTCTTTCTTTCTCTTTCTTTCCTTCCTTCCTTCCTTTTTTTTTTCTTTTTCTGGTAAAATTTGCCCTCCCTTACCAAAGTTACCTATCCCAAAATGAGATGGTGCACCAAAGCACCAGCAGCAGCTCCTTCACTTTCCTCTGCAACTCACATTGTTCTCCTTGTCAAAGCTGTCCTTGAACTGGAACCGCAGCCCACTCTTAATCCCCAGTTCCAACCATTTCCCCTTGAACCATTTGACTGTGGGTTTGCAAGGAAGCTGCTTCCCATCCACTTTCATGCAGATGCACAGATCCTTCCCTGTGGAACAAGCATAGGAAAAGTCATCACAAGCCCCTTTTTTCCACACTTTCTCATTCCCTCTAAATTTCTGTGGGGCAGAACAGAATGAGAATATTGAGAGAGAGCAGCTGCTGCTTCTCCAGCTGATGGTGCAACAGAGAGATTTCTACTAAGAGCATTCACAAGATGGAAATGGCTGTACCCCAGTGGTGAAATTAGATTGCAGGTATAATCGTTAGTACCTCCAGATATGGCTGTGAAAAGTCAGAGCCTTCTCTGGAACCATGGACAGCTGTTTCCAGTCATTTCAGACCTGCCTTACAGGTTATTCCCAGGAAGTAGCTGTCCAGACTCTTTTTGAAGACATCCGGAGAAGGATCTCACCCCCTGTCTAGGTAACTGGTTCTAGTGCTGAACTGCTCTTACTGTCAAGAAGTTCCTTCTAATATTCAATCAAAATCTATCTTACTGTGGCTTAAAACCATTAGACCAAGTCCTGCCCTCTGTGACAGCAAAGAACAAACCTGTACCTGCCTCTCTGCGACAACCCTTGAGATATTTAAAGAGTACAGTCATGTCAACCCTCATTCTTCTCTTCACCAAGCTGAACATAACCAGTTCCTTCAAACTATGTTTTGTTCTGCATGCCTCTTTTCCTTTTTGCCATGCTCTAAACCTACACATGTCTAAATCCTTCTTAAACTGAGGTATTTAGAACTGAATGCAGGACTTCAGATGAGGCCTGGCTAGTGCAGAATATAGTGAAATATTACTTCCCTTGCCTAAAGGTAGGGCCAGCCCTAGGTCTGCAAAGGAGTTAATTCCAGGCCCCAACAGGATCTACTGTTGTTCCACTTCAACACTTACCACTCTCAATTAACACATTTTCTGGCTTCTTAATGAAGAGTCCATCGGACTGAATGGAGGGCTCTCCTTTATGCTCATCTGGAAACAAAAAACATGATAGGGAAGAAAAACTATGGTCCATCATATCTTTCTGATGAGCTGTGAACAAAACTAGTACTTGATAATACAGGGATGCTAAGATATTTTGTCTAGAGTGCCTAAGGGATGCATAGGCTGCTGCAGTGCAGGAGGCTCAGCTATCAATAGCGCAACTCATGTGTGAACTGGGAAGGCAACAAGTAAAGCATCTCTCATGTCTCTTCTGGTAGCTTTACTAATCAGAGGAGGAACCAAAAGACACAGACACGTAATGGGTAAGGATAAAGGGGGAAAGTGACATTATTTTATTCCAGGTGGTAAAAACCTTTGGACTACAACTCCCAGAATCCCCCAACATGACTAAAAGTAACTTTTTTGATCTCTGATTAAAAACTATGAACAGACCACTGACTACTCATTTATGCAAGGGGAGCCAGGCAGGGTGACGCCAAAGCATTTTGCCATGTTAAGTGGAGTAGCAGATGGTGCTCTCCCCACCCAGTTAATTCAAGTTGTTTCCACCCAAGCCATCCAAGTTCCTATTGGACATGTGGCAGAAAATGCCACAAACACCTCTTCTCATCCCCTGAGAGTAAAAATGCAATAATAATTAATTAAAATTTGCTGCCCTTTCATGACATCCAAAGTCTGTCATTTGATACATCTGCCTCATTCTGCCTAATGGTAAGGCCAGCCCTTTCTGCAGGCTGTAAGGATTGCTATATGCAAGGGTGTCTAGCTCTGTCACTGGATAGATTTCCTTGGAATCTTGCAATATGCAAGCTCTCCAATGATGCATTTGTCATAATTAAGAGAATTTAGGTTGAAGTTTTCAGAGACTTACCCCCTTCTCCCTGCCCTGCCGGAGTATCTGCTAAAGGACGTAAAAGAGGAAAAATGTTAGATTCTTGACACTGTTCCTGGTGTCATTTTACTTTCATCACAACTGAAAGCAGCATTTCCAGTTACAGCAAAACCTGCCTTCAGCTCGCATATTTGGTGAACATTCCTTGGTTTAAATGTTTCCAGAGAGGTGACACTGCTTTTCGCTTGCCCAGCAGCCATGCCAGTCCCACTGAATGTACCAGCCTACCTGGTGTACAGCCCCTTCTGGGGTGTCACCCGGTACAGTCCACACACCCTGCACCTAAGTAGTGACACCCCTGAGAGGAGCAGAAGTTTAATATTGATCGTAATGAACTATGGTTTAGTAATAACATTTGAATCTGTAACTGTGATTAATTGCAACTGTTGTTGGTTGAAATAAACCAATCTCAAAACTCATGGATTAATGAAGGTCTTTGGCCTGGGAGACATGCAATTCCCATCTTGGCACTAGAGGAACTAAACAAAACAAAGCAGTGAGCTATAGCAAATAAAGCTTTGGGCTTTACACACTTTGTCTCTCCCCTCCCATGGAATAGCAGTGTTTGTCTCTCTCTACTCCATAAAATAAATTTATCCATTTTGCTAAGAATGTGGTGACCAAATCTTTGTGCAGCAACTGCATTCAGAGTACCAGGGTTCAGTGATGCTTAAAATACATATTAAGTCTAATCCTGGTTTTTATATTTGGGTAGGCAGTTACTATCCTTTTCAATTACATTTCAGTGGCATGGTGGGCCTTGCCAAAAAAACAAACAAAAAACAAGTCATCAAAGCACCGATTCTTACTGCATCAGTACTTCTAATTAAAGATATCATCTTACCTTCTTGTGGTTCATTTCATTAAATCAGTCTAGCACAATTCTGCAGATTATGACTTGGCAGCTTTCTAGGGCAACTACCACCATGTGCAAGAAGACTACTGGGGGAAGACAGACAGTGCCTTTGCCTAGATTCCAGGCTATAATGTGCACAAAATCTCCAGTTTTATGCTTTAAAATTCAAATCCAGATTAGACCTACGAAGCAGAATATCTTCTTCCTATCCAACTGAGCTTTACATTAATTCAAGCAATTTAAGATGGCCATAAAAGAGGAGTTATACGGCATGAACAGGATTTCAGGGAGGAGATCCATTGTTGTAATTATGGGTGTTTTTGGTTTTTTAATTTGGTGATAAAATCAATGCATGGGTGCTCAAGATCCATCTTAGTGGAGCTTACTTCTGGTAGACACTCCAACCGATAAACTTATCGCACTGTGTTCTCGGAACATGAGGAGTACGTGATGAGAACGGAACAGAACTATTTTATTGTATGGTATGATCCTCACTGAGTTCCCATTCTGTACTCTGACAGTCCCTAGGCTGTTCCAGGAGGAGAACTGTAAAAATGTGTTCTCAGCCAGCAAGAACACTTTCAGACCGTTCTAGATGATGTGTGTGCGATAATCCTACCCGGGACGTTATCACACCAGGGGTCTCAAAGCGGAAAAAAAAGCGGCATGGAATCAATCCAGAACCATACCGAAATGGACCCCGTGTCATCAGACAAGAAAGCAGCATCATACCGGAATGGTTCTGGAATGATTCTGGTCGCGGCAGCCGTAATTCCTCTTTGAAAGAGGAATTACAAAGAACTGGAATGATGCAGCGATGGTACAGGGATAATGCAGGGATGGGCGGGGTTTGCTGCGACGTCGTCTGATCACAGGGGCAAAGGATCCGGAATGATGCAGCGATGGTGCAGGGATGGGGCTGCTTTAGACCCCATGTGATAACGTCCCCGGTCTCAATCTGTCCTCATGTTCTGATTGGCTAAAACAACCTCCTTCCCTCCCGTCCTAGAACGTCCACAAACTCAACTCAACTCCTCCGGTGTTGACTCAAGGAAGGTGCCACAGTCAATTTTTTTTTTTTTTTGGTAGATTGAATTGTGTCATGTTTACAAGAAAAAAATGAATGCTCGCTACCTAAACCTCTTGGTACCATTCTTTTCAATGGAGACATAGGGGTTTTCACAACAGTGAGCATGCGTCAATGAGGGACGGCTGAGGAACTACTTTAGCGCTGGTACTGGTACAACAGTAAATGCTGTGCAATAATATGTGTCCTCATAATGTTACTATTGCGTTATCAATAGTCTAATGTAATAACACTTGTTCCCATATCGTTACATTCCAGAGACTTGATGGGAACGTTACAGGTACTGGTGCAATAAGCGTATAAGTTTAAGACTGAAATTGCAACCCTTTATAGCTCTATTTGGGATAAGTGTCAATGAAGTCAGTGGGGCTTATTTTTGAGTAGAAATCCTTCCCCACAAGATTAAAGCTGACATTGCAAGCCTATACATCTCAATCTGGGGGAAATTCCACTGAACAGAGTGGTACTAGTTTCCACATAGGCACTTCCACCAAGAGTAAAACTGAACCTCCCTCTCTTTAGACGTCAAACTGGAGGGGTCCCACTGGTGTCAGTGAAGCTTATTTCTGAGCACACCTGTATTTCACTGAACAATGTAAATCTTCAAAATGCTGGATTAATAGAAAAATTAGCATTTAAAAGTGAAATAGAGGAAATATTTTTTCCTCTAAATATGAGGGATTTCATCCAGATAGTAAGACATTATGCAGCCTAGAAAGCTGGATGATTTGACACAGAGGGGCAGGCATGGCCCTGGCCGTCCATGGCCTTGGAGATTATCACACGGGGATAAGGAGTGGACCGAAGTGGATCAGCCTCATCCTCATCATGCGAAGATTATCAGACGAAGTCACGCTTTTTGTGTCATTATCCTATCCTTATGCCATCCTTATTATGTGATCATG
This sequence comes from Phrynosoma platyrhinos, assembly GCA_020142125.1. NCBI lineage: Eukaryota > Metazoa > Chordata > Lepidosauria > Squamata > Phrynosomatidae > Phrynosoma > Phrynosoma platyrhinos. Next base: position 19,992,196 of record CM034710.1, read on the forward strand.
CAAAGATTATCAGACGATGTCACGCTTATCCCGTCCTTCTCCTGTCAGTGAAGTGGAGTGGCCCTGTCACTTTGTATTAACAGTAACTTACATTAATACAAAGTGATGGGGCCATTCAACTTCACTGACAGGAGAGCGACAGGATACGAGCGACGCAATAAGGACAGGATAAGAGTGGGAGCGGTCCGCTTCACTCCCGTCCTTATCCTGCATGTGATAATCTCCCTTATCTACTCCCACTTTGAAATACCAGATACTGTATACATTGAAAGAAAAAGTGAGCAATTGGGGGCCAGAAAAGGAAAGTACAATAGGACCTCCATATCCACCGATTCTTTTCCCATGGATTCAACCATCCACAGCTTTAAAATATTCCAAAAAGATATAAATTCCAAAAAAGCAAATTTTGATTTTGCCATTTTATATCAGGGACATCATTTTACTATGCCACTATATATAATGGGACTTGAGCATTCACAGATTTTGGTATCCACAGGGGGACCTGGAACAAAACTCCACCAGATACCAAGGGCCCACTGTAATGGGAACAGCTACATCAATTTAACACAAGACAAAGCATTAAAAGCACATGTCACTATGGGAAATGTGTATCTTTGTGTGGGCTGTTTTTTTGTGGGGTCTTGGGGCTATGTGGCCATGTTCTAGAAGATTGTATTCCTGATGTTTCGCCAGCACCTGTGGCTGGTATCTTCAGAGAATGCTTTCTCTGAAGATGCCAGCCACTGATGCTGGCAAAATGTCAAGAATATAGTCTTCTAGAACATGGCCACATAGCCCAAAAAACCCACAAAAAACATGAATGCCGGCTGTGAAAGCCTCTGACTTCACTTTGTGTGGATTCACCCACTATTTCTCCCTAACTCTTAATTCTTGGAACTTAAAACAAATACTTTCTGATAACAAGCATGGGTTTCACCATGTCAAAAATTAAACTCCTGGTCCCACCTTTTGGTTCTTCCTTCTTCTCTTCTTTTTTCTCTTCTTTCTTCTCCTCTTTTTTCTCTTCTTTTTTCTCTTCCTTTTTCTTCACTTCTTTCTTCTTTGCCGCTGTAAAGGAATGAACATCACATCAGGACAGATACAAAAGGGCAAAAGTAGTGAATCACCTAGGTGAATGAGGACAAATGTGGATGCTGATTCAAAATATGTTGTTATGACTGATATTATATAACATTGGCACCTATAAGAAAATGCTACAATGTAGTGTACTTTTATTCTACCCACTCTATTCTGTTCCCTTCCCTCACAGTTTTTCATTCCTCCCACATTTTGAATGCAGCTGGCAAAGGTGAATTGCAAGGCCAGAGAAGGACTCTATCACTAGATCCACTCTTGCAGAAAAAGGCAAGGAATAGAACGGGGGGAGGAGTCCCCTGTCTTCACAAAACTCTCTGCAAACAAGTGATGGTGATGCTAGGTTTTTTGGAGGGGGAATTCAGAAACAGCCTTCCTTAACCTGATGCAGTACAGATACATTGGACTACAACCACCCATCATCCCCTAGTAGCGCTGAGCCTAGTTGGGGGTGCAGACCAACACATCTGAAAGGTTCCAGGCTAGAGAAGACGGTCATTAGGGAAAGAAAATGTGAGATCATTATGGGAAATGTAATTCAGTATTGTGTCATCTGGAACCACACTTGTACCGTTTCCAGCTGATTGCGTAAGATTTTGGTAGCTCTAAAGTTTCCTAATATGGAAAGTGCATACACCTGTCCAGGTGTACATAGAATTTACTAACTAATTACCTTTATACTGACAACAATCTCATTGTTCTGAGTAAAGGGCAAGAGGATGTAATTTGAAGGCAAATGTGGGTAGCAATGTTTTTATGGCTTAACAGCATGTAAGGATAACCACAAAGTAACTGAGAAACATGTTGGATAAATAAGTCCACGTTTAAAATTTGTAAGGAATGTTGCCTTAGATTTTTTTTTTTTTAAGTTCCCCTCACAAACCAAAGATTATCTCTACGCATGTCAAATGAGCTCTTTTTGCAATGAAAATATACTCTGCATCTGAGTGTGGCAACTCTGCCCAAGATAATATTTTGGGAATCAAATGTTGGCATCTTGAAATATAAAAATCCAAAGTCAGGATCAGGTAAATGTATATATGGTCTGTGTCACTTTCACATGTGTTCACACTTATGGCCATTCTGTTCTGTTCACAATTTAAAAAGCAAAATCTGCATGAAAATGTGAGATTCAAGACCTGTTTATGTATCTGTTTTCACAAGATATAGCAGACTCCTATGGTGGTCCATTAAAAATACCCAATTTATCATAACATGAGATTTCGTGGATTATTTCATGAAATGCATGATATGTTTATTCATTAGATAGTACACATTTTGAGGTCTAATTGTGAACAGTGAGGTCAGAAAAAAAATTAAATGCTGAAAGCCTTGGCTATAACATTTACACCATTAACACTGATAATTCGCAAATCTGTGCATGATAATATAACCACCTTGGCACTAGGGAAGCCAATTAACACAGGTAGAGTGATAAGAAACCCTTGTCCTGATTCAGACTTCTGGTGATAGACTAGAACTTCCCAATGAACTATAATTCTCCTCGATGTTTCTTTCCACCCCAACATTTACTTTAAGGACAGTACTGGATAATGGTTTCTTATCACAATACAGGTATGAATTGGCCTGCCTTTTGTTTTGACTGCAGCAGACCATAGCAAGAGCACTTAGCAAGAGCACTTACATTTCTATATCACTTTATAGTACTAAGCACTCTCTAAACAATTTAGAGAGTGCTTAGTTCTCTGCCCAGTGAGGTGAGCACAACGATCACTATATCTCACCTCATCCTACTGCAAACCTATTCCTCCTCTATCTTTTATGTGAGATGCTAAGATAACATGGTACTTAGTGATGTAGGGTTAGCTGGACCATCACACAAATGCTAAGTATATTTTGGACACATTTTTTATTGATCCTAGATTCTTCCCACCTGAATAGTGCCCTTACAATATGCATGGGTACCAGCGCAAGCACTATTCATACCCATCCTTGTAGGTACTCTCCAATTGCCAGGTCACATACACATCCCATCCCATCCCATCCCATCCCTTGTTGGGCACAGTCCACCCTTTTTCTTATAGTGCCTTCCAATCCTTGGGCTGCTTTACAGCTTTCCACATCTCTTAAGTGTAAATGTGTCCACTGATGGTGATAATCCAAAGCAAGGACCCTAATTACCACCTATAGAAAAAGGAAAAATAACGGTGGGATTTGGGTTGGGTGGGGCAAACAGGGAGCCAGTAGAAGAGTACATAATTCCTAGAGATAATCCTGGAGAAAGGGGAGTGCTTCTAGTTTTCTTAGCATAATAGACATAAAAAGGGAAAGTAGAGTGATCAACTGGACAGTGGAAATCACTGTCTTGGTAGTAATGATTTTTCATTCACATGTTGTTCTTTCACATTTTAAAAGAATGTTTGTATTATTATTATTTTATCAAACCATCAGATACAAGTGGTTCATAGAAAAAGAAATGCAACCTATTTAAATCAAAGCAGCAAGGAATCTTTTGGCACCTTAAAGACTAACACATTTAGCACACCATATATTTTTGTGAACTGGAGTTAATTTCATCAGATTATGCGATATAATGCAGATTCTAGTTCAGGAAATAAGCCACAAAACTTCTTGTTGTTTTGCAGTAGCAGACACTGGCATATCAACCACTCTGGGAAAGGTTTACAGAGCAATCTGTGATAATTTACTCAGAAGAAAATTCCATTGAGTTTGGGAAATCAGACTGCAGTCAAATAAGTCAAAACATGTTGACAGTCTAAAAAGGTTTGATTAATCAGGCAGTAAGAATGGTTAAAAGCAATTAATAAAAATGTTAATCTGTGTTAATATAAATACTTTTACCCTTTATTTTAGAGGGCACTTTTATGTTGCTTTGATTCTATTTTTTTAAAATTATATTAAAAGTAAAGCAATTAATTGCTAATGGTACACCATTTGAAAAGAGACATTTCTCCACTCCAAGGGATGATGTATTTTCCAAGATGGGGATGAGCAATTCTGGCAGGACAAGGGTGCAATTTTCTTCTCCTTGAACCCTCCAGGATTTACATGGAGTGCCAAATGACCCAAAGCAGGGCAAATTGCAAAATGTCTTGTGTCTCTATAGATTAAGTTTTTGATTATAATACAAGCATGTGTGAATAATAACTCTTTGCTCAGATGCATGAGTTATGCAGACATGGTGAGAGGAAGGGCTGTCAACAGTAAAAATGGTTGAAAACTAAATGCAGGAAGTATTGGCAGAGACAATTTCCATGATTTACACTAGTCATTAATCAAACTATTGTTGACAAGACAAACGCTAAATAAGCTGGTACTAAGCGAGCCAATTAACATTGTCTAAAAACAATGGAAAACTGCTTTTTTACTCTTTAAAATAATTGTTTATCATATGCACATTTATGAAGACTAATCTACTGATCACTGACTGGTCAACCAAAACCTATACTAAGGTTTATTTAATCAAGCAACAACTTAAGTTAATGGGGTAGTATTCCATCTTATTTTTTCTGGTTCATAAGCTATATAATGCTACCAACAGTGAAAGGAAACTGGTGGTATATTTTTAAAAGTCATAATTTTTTGGACATACTTTAGAAAGGGAGAGAGAAATTTGTTTTGAAAAGATGTTTTATCTCAGTTGCAGCCAAATTTTGTAATATCTAGAACAGAACCACTGGAATTACTTGAATTCAGTGGGTCTACTCTATGACCAAATCTGGATCTATTTCAGGGGGGAAAATACACTTTCAGTTGGATCCAGACTTCTGCAGTGCTTCAGCAGACCATCCAAATTCAGTGAGTCACTTTGAATATGAGTGACCCTGGATTTGAGAAAATACATTCTATTTCTAAGAATATTCCTTAAATGTCTGTTTTAAAAAAGGAAATGGGCTGATCTTTTTCTCAGTTCACTGTCATCCAGTCCAGCTTTTGCACATGTACAGAGTGTCTCTGCCATTCAACCAAGTAACTGCAAGCATTCCCAAGGGATTAGGAGCAAGAGCCTCCAGGTGTAACAGAGGAATATCCACAGGGATTTGAGACCCAGCTCCTCTCCTTTTAGTAAGCAAGGCCTCTTGCATGACGCTGTCCCTCTTCCATTTTCACTATGTGCTGAGTCCGCACTCCCTGCCTCCCAATAAAGTCACCACCTCTGACTCTTTTCTCCCAGCTTCTCTGACCCCCTAATATAGCCAGGTGCAGAGTGCTGAGCCATCACCACCAGCGATCAATAATAACCCAGCCCCCTTGGTCCAAGGGAGCAGGGAGGAGAGCAATGGAAGAGTCCAGCTGTTGCCTGGACTCTGCCAGATCCTGCTGGGCTCCGCTTGGCCCCAAGATGCTTGACATAGCTCCCAGTGGGAAACTGGAGTGTGAAGGGGGAAAGTGGTTCCAGGAGATTTTTGGCTTCCTCCAGCAAGTGAAAATACACAAATGGCAACAACAGGGGCTAGATCCCACCTCCCCAGGAAAGATGCTTTGCTATTGGAGAAACAGTGTGCTTTCAAATGGGATTTTCCTTCTAATCTAATAGAACTTGGAAAGTGCCTCTTTTTTTTAACTACTCCTGCCTGTATTTTAGCCTATAAAATAAAAATTTATAGGGCTATGGTTTCCATGTGTTTATGCCAACTCTTCTATATCAAATGCACATTTTCCATGTGAGACAGCTTTCTGGATGGATTAAATTAATCTATCTGGATGCTTGACACACCCCTGTTTATGCAAAATGCATCAAATTTCCAAAT
>CM034710.1:20008085-20026061 GCA_020142125.1 Phrynosoma platyrhinos
GGAAACTTGCCCTTCCCAGTAGACTTAGGGAAAAGCAAACTGCTGCAGCCTTTTCTAGCTTGTGTGTTCTTCCTCATTAATACCTTTTGCCACATTGACCACATTCGGATGTTGCTTGGCTACACATGTCCCAGTGTTCACCTGCAAAATGTTGCCAGATATGGACCCTGTGAAGGAAAGGAAACTTTCCATGTACAAATTATAAATGACTGAAAAACTGTAGCCATTAAGAGTTGTTCCGTGAAAGTTAACTCCATCAAAACCAATACAACTAAAAAGAAAATATAAATAGGATGGAACCTTTAATATATTGACAAATCGGCTGGGATTTAGATGCTTGTGGTTGTACTTTTTTGGCCATGGCATAATGTCCAGATTCAGTTGAAGGTTATGGAAGCAGTTGAGCATGAGGTGCCGTTGAGCTTTCCACATGCAGATATGCATTTATCTATTGCAATCGTGCATCTCACATTTGTCTGCACAGTTGCGCCGTGTTGCAAAGTTATTAATGCACTATTGCTCCATAACTCTGTGAGTGTAAAGTTACACACTAATCTCTTGAATATAGCATCTCGGTCACACGGTTCTCTCTCTTACAGAAACCTAACATTTGAGACAAAACTGTGTCCCCACAACTCCAGCAATGTACTTACTCCCATTCTGTGCTCTTTGAACACAGAATGAGAGAAAGTGGGGGTGGTATTATTGTCTCCTCTGAATCATGGTCAATATATGGGGAAACTTGAGCTTCCACTCACAAGGAAATCTAAGGACCTTTAAATGCCTGTGACAATACCTGCTGGGTTTTTTTTCTCTCCAAGTAAGTAGTTTAATCAGACAGGATTTAGAAATGGATGAACTGACCTTTTCACTTATTCATCATTGCTTTATGGCTGCTGCCAAAGTTATTTCTCATCTGGGTGCATGCCTATTACCCATGTAAACAAGACTTCAGTGGCTACCAAAGGGTCATGGGAATTCTAGTTTTGTGGGAGTGCTAAGAATGCATTTGTCCTTTCATTGGACCAGGATATTCAGTTTAAATGATTACAATTATTGTCCAAGCTGATATATCAGCAAGACAAACATTCTGGTGAGAATTCTGGGTATAGTAAGTGCCAGGAGTCCTGGATCTCATTCCAGGCAAATCCAGGTGGCCTTGAGGACGGGTATTTCTCAGCCTTGCCTACCTCACAAAGCTTTTTAGATAAGAATATGTTGTAAAATGAGATAAGGATTGAACTGTGTAACACATCCTGGGAAAGAACTGGTAATAATAACTGAAGCAGTGCCACATACACCTTCTGTCCTATTAGTTAAGGGGTTCTGCCTGGAGCAGTTGTTGAGAAGGAAGGCTGAAAAGTACTGAACCTGGTTGGTAGACTGAGTTTTAGTTTAGTAAAGTCCAAGATACTTTGCTGCCTGAGGCTGAGCAGCAAATGGTACTCCCCACCCCTAAATGCATAGTATACAAAGATAGCCAAGTTACTAAGGCACAGGAGCAGAACATCGCACAAGTACATGCCAACTCTCCTTCTTGCGGGTAATAAATATATAATGACAACAAATAAGTCTATAATTTAAAGAGTTTGCTTCTTTCATACCCTCCAAAATTTTACACGTGAAAACTCGGACGTATGTAGCCAAACAACATCGGAGTGTGGTCATGATAGCAACATTTATTAATGAGGAAAAAGACACAAGTTAAGAAAGGCTGCAGCAGTTTGATTTTGTCTGCGTCTACTGGGAAGAGCAAGATTCTGGCCTCTCCTCTCCTCTCCAGTCCTCCCTGCATTGTTGAGTGCAAACTCCTTTTGTACTTCAAACTTTTAGTTTGCACCAAATGAAGCAAGCTGAGGATAAACGTGGACAGCGGGAAGGAGAGAGAGAGAAATTAGGATATTTTAAAAACAGCTGAAAAAGTAGAGCCACAGAATATACAAATCCATTTGCTAGATCACAGAATCCCCACGCCTGAATCTTCTTGTAAATCCTGCCCACAGGTGATCCTTTGAAATGGTTATATTTACCTGTGTGTTTCTCACCATTTAACTATTCATTCAATTGGTCTACTACTATAGTTGGGACTAAGTAACAGGTTTTCAGCCTTTTGATTCCAATGGGAATAAAAACAAAAACTGTAGTAAGATGTTGGGCTCAGTCCATCAACTATTTCAGGTGCCTCCCAAACACTTTGGATTTTTGTTTTTTAAAAAATAAATTCTGTAATGTACATTTATTAATTAATTTTTACCAAACATTATAATTACACATACATTGACACCTTCAGTAGCAAGTGCCATGCAAAAGGGACTAAAACCTGTAATGTTCCTTGAAAATATTGGCTTGAAAATATCCCCCCCCAAAAAAAACCTCCAAAACCTCCAAAAAACCTTGATTTTGCCATTTTATATAAGGTACACCATTTCATGGAGAACTAGCATGGCGTAGTGGTTTGAGCATTGGACTATGACTCTGGAGACCAGGATTCAAATACCCGCTTGGCCATGGAAACCTACTGGATGTCCTTGGGCAAGTCACACTCTCTCAGCCACAGAGAATGGCAATGGCAAACACCATCTAAAGAAATGTGCCAAGAAAACTCCATGATAGGTTTGGCTTAGGGTTGGAAATGACTTGAAGGCACACAACAGCAACATTTTACTATGCCACTGTATATAATGGGACTTCAATATCCATGAATTTTGTTATCCTCAGTGGGTTCTGGAACCAAACCCCAGCAGATACCAACGGCACACTGTAATTTGCTTCACGATACCCAGAATCTGCTGCCTAAGACGGCCACCGCTCTCTGCCTTGTTGTATGGCCACTCTTGAAAGTGAGGCCATTATAAGTTAAGAGGCAACTTGAAGGCACACAGAAACACATGACAGACAGAGAACGGTCCCCCAACAGCTTTTCTAAAGGAAGACATCGGAGTTTATCACACAGGGGAAATCCTGTGCGGAAATGGGGCTTTAAATTAAACAAAACCCGCAAAGGCGGGTGTTTTTTCAGACGACGTCACTGTTAAAAGGAGGTCAATCCAAACGGAAATTAGACAAAAACTGCTTCTTTTTACTTTCGGAAGATCCCAAAAGTAAAAAGAAGCAGTTTTTGTCTAATTTCTGTTCGGATTAACCTCCTTTTAACAGCGCTGGAGTTTATCACACGGAGAAATCCCGTTGATAATTTGCTTCAGCTTTTGTGGGTTTTTTTCTCTTTAAAGTACCGTTTCTGCATGGGGCTCCCTGTATGATAAACTCCTAAGGTAGGATCCATGGTCACTCCAGTTAGGAAGGACATCCATCTGTGCTCTTCCATAAAACCCTCTACCAAGTCTCCTGCAAAGTGGCTGCCCCTCACCAAACTCTTTGCAATACAACGCTACCTTTATGGCTTCATGCTCTGCCAGCAGACCTTTCACCTGTTTGCCCCTTAATGTTAAGCTAAGTGCACCTGCTAGGTGATAGAGACGTGCGATCAATCTAAGACCTTGGCACCGAAGCATGGAAAAGCCGTCTCCATCCCCACCGTCTCCTCCTTCTCCTCCTCTGGCACCAACACAAGGACTTTTAGGCTGGGTGCCACATTCCCACAGACTCATCTGTGCCATGCTCTCCTTACAGCCTTTTCCTCCTATGTGCGTACACGCATGCGTGTACAAACACCACACACATACATACATACAGAGAGAGAGGGAGAGAGAGACTGGCATTCAAAATGGTCTATGAGAAGATATTTTTTCCCCAAAAGCCAGATTCTGTTTTGGTTGACTAGGTCACAAGTTAGTTCCAGTTAGCAGAAACCGAATGCAATGGAAAAAAACATTTTATCAAAGCTAATGAGTTTGCCTAAATTAAAACCTGTTTCAAACTCTTTCAATTTAAAACAAACTGATTTGATTGGTATGATCTGTAGACTGTTTAAATCATTCCTTGTTGTTTTAAATTTGAATTCATGTGCATTGTTTCCAGTTGGCTTTATCTATAGCTGCCTTGATTTTGATACAAGGTGGAATAGAAATATTTCAATAAACAAATAAATAAAACAGTCTTGCAGAGTCTGTTTCACAAACCAGAGTCTTGTGCAAAAGAGATGCACACCAAATTCAAATTATAGAATTCTGAGCCAGGCATTTGTTATTGCTTTGAATGTTGGGCTACGAGTCTGGAGACCAGGGTTTGAATACCCACTCAGCCATAAAACCAACTGGGTGACCTTGGGCAAGTCACACTCTCTCAACCTCAGAGGAAGGGAATGGCAAAGCTCCTCTGAACAAATCTTGCCAAGAAACCCCCATGATAGGCTCACCTTAGGGTCGCCATAAGTCGGAAATTACTTGAAGGCACATAACAATAACAACAACAGAAATGAATCACACAATCCTGCTACATCACACCTGATAATCTCTATATTTTTCTTTATCTCAGCAGTATAATTTGGCGTAAGATGGTGAGAGGAATTCTGTTAACTGTTATTGTTAAACAACTGAGAGCCAGAAATTCTTGCTAATATATTGCAAATCACCCAGAAATCTACTAGCAGATTCAGATCCACTTTGTACCTATCCCTGTCTTATAGTGTCTCAGAAGAAAATGGGTGCAGGTTACAGATCACACCTAATTTTATGGGTACCTTAAAATGTTGTTGGCCCAACTGACCTCTGGGATTGCTTGAGCTGGCGAATTGGCCCTGGCCTCTATCTTTCATCTCTCATTAGCCAACTTAATGGGGAGAGGAAAGAAGAAAAATCTTCCACCTGGGCAGGAGTGTAGTGAGACAATTTTCTGTGAGTAGGCAGACACAAAAAGGAGAGGGCATACAAAAGTACTGGGGCATCAATCACTACAAAAGAAGACAGACACTGGAAAATAAACAGAACACTGCAAATAAGTCTGAAAGGAAAATTTCATCGGGGACAAAATTATAAATTGAGGGCACCATCCTCATCCCCCACCCCGCATAGTACACCTCTGCATCTGGAACCAGACATGGTCCCACAATATTTATACATCAAGTCTCCCAGGCAACTATTTTGTCTGTTCAATGATACACTTCCAAGGTGGTGGTGGACAATTATTTTCTAGAAGAAATTATGGCCGGGGGAGAGTGATTGGGGAAAGAAACATTAATAGTAAAAATGCACTCCTTCCCCAAATGGGTTACAAAAGCAGCACCTAATTTAAAATAGTAAGGAAAGTTATTTCACAAATCAATTCAGTTCTGCAGGGAAAATATCAACCCAACTGAGAGCAGTCTTTGCGTTAGTTTTTCCAATTTTAATTGGATTGTTAATAATATGTAAAACAGTGAAAGAAGGAAAAGTAAATAAGAATAAAAGGCAGGGAAAGGAAGGAATACATAGAATATGAACATAGGTTAGGCATGTACATTAATTAATAAGGAATTGTTGTTGTTGTTGTTGTTGTTGTTGTTGTTGTTGTTGTTGTTGTTGTTGTTGTGTTCCTTCAAGTCATTTCTGATTCATGGAGACCTCAAGGCAACCCTATCATGGGGTTTTCTTGGCAAGATTTGTTCAGAGGAAGTTTGCCATTGTTGGATTATGGTGTACTAATTTTGTGTTAGGAAAACTTTTGACATTTGTCGACACACATGTACTTTTAAAATATATTTCCACCACTAGGAATGTAACTGATGGCCAAAGTGGTTGGATTCTGCATGTCGCTACAGTTCTAAAAAATGTATACTCCAGAGCTGGAAAGATAGACATTCACCATCCATTCTTCAATGGTCAGAAAATCTTACCACTATTGTAGTTGCTGTTGTGTGCCTTTGTGTCATTTCCGATATACATTCAGTCATCCCTCCCTGTTCACAGATTTCGAATCTGCAGTCTTGGTCCTTCGTGGACTGGCAAGCGGGGAGGGATAAAATTGTGCGCGTGTCCACAGCACATGCACAGGCTTGTGCAACCATTCAAGACAATGGGGCTTGAATATTTGCATTTTTGTTTGTTTGTTTGTTTGTTTTTGCAGGGGCCCCCAAAATGGATCTCCCACAAATGGAAGGGTGACCATATAGTGATTCTAAGGTAAATGTATCACAGGGGGCTCAGGGGCTGAAAGTGTGACTCGCCCAAGGTCACCCAATGAGTTTCCACAGTTGAGCAGAGAATCGAACCCAGATCTCCAGAGTCATTGTCCAATGCTCAAACCATTACATGTTAGTTCAGATATCAATTTCAAGAAAATGTATTTTTGAACATATGGGCCTGCAACCTGTTGGTTAATGCCAGGTAAAGTAAATTTATTGAATCAACTGTTGAGTGGCGAATCAACAGAGATATATCCATTGATTTCATTTCATTTATATGTCACCTTTCTCCTAGACTGGGACTCAAGCTAGCTCCCAGAGTCAGTTAAAAACAGCTTCACAATAAAAAAATTTATTTTTTAAAAAAACTATATAAAACAGTATACAATAATTTAAATGACATACAAAATTTTTAAAAGATAGTAAGAGCTCCCCTGCTTACACATTAAAAGCCTGCTCGGACAAAAAGCTCTTTGCTTGCCAGTGAAAGGAAAGCAGATCCAAGCAGCAGCCATTACTCTCAGTAATTAAATGGATTCACCCAAAGATGTAGTAGCTACAGGGAGGGGAAGAAGAATGAAGGATTATCCCACCCAAATAAGAATTCTGATCTCCAAAATGAAATTTTCCTCCACTCTGCAAATATCTAGCATTGCAGTAACTTAAAACTTCAGTTGAACATTTTGAAATACAGTTCAGGCATCCACAGAAAAGGGGCAGGCAAAGTTACCAAGGGAATGCAAACACAGCAAATACAAGAAAGAATGTTAGGTGTGAAAGATTTCCAAAATCTCATTCCCTGCAATGCTAGAAATTTGGGAGACTGAAATCTCATTAGGTGGCAGAATTCATATTTGGGGAGCTATGGTCTCATTTTGCCACCCTTTCCCCATAGCTACCCTTCTGGGTAGGTGAAACTAGCAATAGGATCTGGGCTATGGTCAGTTAATGTATATACTTAGCTGTTGCTGGCTCAACAGGAATTGAAACTTAGGTTGGAAGAGGAGAGGGGAAAGATTTCATATTTCTATTCCCATGTAAACTTCTTTCAAAATATCACACCAGTGGACCTGCTGGCTGGAGATGATAAGGATTGTAGTCCAGTACATCTGGATGACTAATGAATTGATCTTAGATCAAATCAAACGTGAACTTTCACTAGAAGCAAAGATGACAGCTGGGCTGTTGTTGCTGTTGTTGTGTGCCTTCAAGTCATTTCTGATTTATGGCAACCTAAAGCAAACCTATCATGGGGTTTTCTTGGCCAAATCTGTTCAGAGAGGGTTTGCCATTGCCATTTGAGAGAGTATGGACCTTATCCCACGGGGCCAAAAGCAGCAAGAATCCAGTAAGAATCAGGCGCTATAGCGCTATACATTCCCGGGTGATCACACGACGCCGCTCAGAATCGGCTAAGAATCAGGCGCTATAGCGCTATAGTTTTCCGGGTGATTACACGACGTCGCTCAGAATCCAACAAGAAACCGCTCGGAATGCAGCATCATTCGGGTTCTTTTGAATGTCGGTTTCAGCGAGCATTGCAATAGCGCGAGCTGATCCATAGCACTATTATAGCGCTAGCGCCATATTTATACTAGCGCTATAGTACTGCAATGATGCTCATATTGCTTTCTTGCCACTTTTGAGAGCAGCGTGGGATAAGGTCCTATGACTTGGCCAAGGTCACCCAGTAGGTTTCTGGCTGAGTGCAGATTTGAACCCTGGTCTCCCAAGGCCCTAGCTCAACACGCAAACCACTATACAATGCTAGTGGCATCACTATGGTTGGTATCCGCTGGTGTGATAACTTATTGTGTCACACACACACACCACTGACCTTCTCCCATACTACACCATAAAGAATCCTTACTAATGTTTTTTGTACTAATGCGACTTGTAAATCATAATTCCCATATATCACTGAATGTAATGGTAATAGTTGTAACATAAATGCCTACCAAAATTAAAAGTATACCTTTAAATTACAACATCATATGCACAGAATAAATATGTTTACATAGACATAGTTCCTTGTGGTTAAAGTAAAAATGTAAAATGTGATGTTTTTTTTAAACAAATTAAAAATTAATTTATTTAAAAAAAATAATTTTAAAAAAAGAACCTGGGGCCTCTCCTTTCTCCTTCCATTGAGCCTCCCTCCACTCACACCATCTCTTGTAGCATTTTAAAGAGATACAGGTGAATGTCACAGCCTGTTTCTGCCAAAATACAGATGTTTGAGGAGCAGTAGTATCACCCTTGGGGTGTCACCTGGTGTGGTCTACACACCCCGCACTCTCCTTGTGGTGCCACTGCACCATGGTGGCTCTTGGATATATCATGAGATGATACAATTCACTGGAAAAGACAATAATGCTTAGTGAAGTGGAAAGCATTAGGAAAAGAGGGTGACCGCACTACAGGTCAATAGATTCCATCAAAGAAGTCACTGTTCCCTGAGTTTGCAAGACCATAGCTGATTATCAGACCTCTCATTCATAGGGTCACCATAAGTTGAAGTCAACTTAATGGCAAATAACAACACAACATTTGAAGGACACCAGATTGGGGGAGATTGAGATAAAGCTTCTTCCAGTGTCTCCCATGGCCAGTGTATTTCACTCCTTTGAGTATAGTTCAAATGTCAGAAGAAAGGACACCCTGCTAGCTGTGCTGGGTTGGATCACAGGTATGGCTTGTCTTTCTGTCTACAGGAATTCTGGTTGCTATTATAGGAGACTTCGCTTTGCCTGCAAGATTAAAAAGTTCCTTCAGTCAGACTTTTCTAGTAATGAGGATATTGGTGAGCAGGTGACATCCAAGTACTTTTACATACAGATCGGAGAGATGATTTATTAGCTGTGAACACAAGATCAGAGTATCTCGATCCAGGCAGATCATATCAGCTATCATAAATGATGTAGCCATCTGTTTGTTGACTGGGATGGGGTGAAGGAGAAGATAGTTTTCCCTGGGTTGTTATTTCTGCACTCTGCTGCAAGGTGTGTCTGTGGACAATCTTAAAATTAGACCAGGTTTTCATTATTTATTAGAATTGTATTGCAGTGATGCAATTAGGAAATTCTAAGTTCTGGAATTAATGGTCTCCTGTGGAAGAGGGGTTGCTCTCCAGATAGTAGCGTCTTTTATTTCACTTCTTGAAAATGTGGTAAGTCAGCCCTGCTGGGATGGGACCCTTCCTGCTCCTTATCCTGGCCCTGGATATCTGACCTCATATCCTGTTCTGATGGCATAACTGATACTGCTGTCAACATACAATGTGTGTGCATTTGCAAAAATAATGAAGAAGAACATGGAGGAAGACACCAACTTAGGAATGAGAACAGAGACACTTCTAAGAAAAATATGGGAGGAACCAGTGGCCATTCAAATATTATCTGACTCCAAATCCCATCAGCTCCAGCCAGCATGAGCACTAGTTGGGAATGACAGGGTTGTCATTCAGTTATGTCTGGTGAGCTTCTAGTTCTCCAACTCTAGCCTGAAGGACACTAAAAATATGCAACTCCACCTAACATGTTTGATTTAAACCCATTTGTCGCAAGTATTATCTCTGCAAACTGTTTAATGCTCTAGTCTTATTCAAATATGTCAAAACCAATCCATTTAAATGTGGTGCACAAAGTAGCACAATCAACATTTTATGAAATAAAAAGTAAAAAAAGATAGGTCCTTGCTCCTAGGAAAATGTCAAAGTCAAAGTATTCCAGACTATTTCAAAATGGCAAAAAACAAGCAAACAGGAAAATAATAAAATACCAGAAGTTATATACAATTAAAACAAATTAAAATAAATTATTTTTAAAAGGTCACTTGATCCCTCTGTGCAAGAAAAGACTAAGTTAATCCTTTTTCTACTACCTGCTTCCTCAGGGTAGCTGCTTTAACAGCAAAAAGGGTGACCCTACAAGTCACAAAGGGATTGACCTCTTGCAACAAGAAAATCAGTTTGCTCTCATCATCCCACTCACCCCAACTTTGCAAGAATGGGGCTAAATAATGTGCTCTGATACTAGCATAATGCTGACAATACAATAAATAATGAGGTAGATCTTCAACTTTAGAAGCCTCACAAATACAAAGTCTGTCTTGTACAGGGATGCTCTGATCCCGTCCTAGGAGCTTACTGTCTTAAAATCAGCAAATAGGACAGACTACAAAGGGAAGGCGCATTAGGCATTTACCCTACATAGTCAGGCTCTACTCAGATGAGACTGGAGGACTATATGTGACAACCACTAGCTGTTGCAGAAGGTGAATCTTTTGGAAATAGATTCAAACATTTGTGAATTGGTAGTGGCTGTGAAAATTACACTGCACCATGTAGAAGAGGAGGTTGTAGTAGAGTAAATTAATTATTATTATACCTAAAAGGCCCTTCCTTTCATCTCCAGACAATCTTTTCAGGCACGTTAGTCTGAGAAACGTCCAGAGGGCTTAGGTTGTTCTGTAAGGTCTGTGGGTGAGGAGGGATTTGAACCCAGCTCCTGATTATTCTAACCAATATGCAATACTGTCTCTCTTTCAGACCATTCCACAGATGTGGGCGACATTGCTAGCCAAGGAAGAGAAACTGCCTCTTGTTGCTATTGGTACTGCTTCAAGTTAGGGGATGCTGGGAGTTTTAAACTAGTTTTTAAAGTTAAGTTTTCCAAGGCTGATTCCCACTTCTGTCCTGCATTAATGCACTTGAAACATACATCTTTTGCTTATTAGAGAATCTCACAACACTGTGGCAGACATCAGTTGCCTCTGCTTTTCTTAAAAGTGCTACAGTAGAGAAGCCATATATCTGGGAATTTCTGAATTCCCTATGTAACTCTCTCACTTGGCACTCTGCCATCCCTACCTATCTCCATGCTCCCCCCATACCTGGCCCCATAGCTCCTCACAAAAAAACCTATTTTAGTAAGCCTGAGAACTAAGTCCATACATTACCTGGAACTGATTAAGAAGAATATTGAGATGTCCCCAAAACAGTTTGACACCACTTTAACTGTCATGGCTCCATAGCATGAATTACATGCTCCACCAGAATTCCATAGCATGGAGCTATGGCAGTTAAAGTGGTGTCAAACCAGATTATTTCTGCAGTGTGGATGTAGCCATAGTAGTTCATGGTATGCTCCTCAGACCTATATAGTCCAGAATACACCACCAGGCCTCAGATCCTCCTCTTTTTATTCTACTTTAGTGGTTATCATGCAAACATAAAAAATCATT
The DNA here is from genome assembly GCA_020142125.1 of Phrynosoma platyrhinos. Lineage (NCBI taxonomy): Eukaryota > Metazoa > Chordata > Lepidosauria > Squamata > Phrynosomatidae > Phrynosoma > Phrynosoma platyrhinos. The sequence continues at coordinate 20,019,388 of CM034710.1, forward strand.
ATCATACAAACATAATACAAATATCATACAAACAGCTCCAGAGAGTCTCAGAGGCGATCAAAGACTTATGCTTAAGCTACCAAAGGCAGATTCTTCTTTTGTAAATGCCAAACTCAAAAGACAGGGTGATGGAGAAGATGGGGACCAATGCCACTCCACTGTATCTCAGTGATGGAGAGTTGCAAACACAAACTGGACACTGCCAGTAACCATCAACATCACCACCATCAAAGACCCAATATCCCAATTTTCCATTTAATACTTTTCTTTCCAAAGTTTGGGGAGGGGGTGGTGTTTCTTCAGCATCTCTGCTCCCAAGATGACCTTGAGGACACCTTACCAGGTTTGGCGGGTTCAGGCATGGTTAAAATCACTGGGTAGAGATGCTTCTGTCCCTGTCCGTGTTTCGGTTCTCCCTGGAGAATGCACTTGGCCAAGTCGCTTTAAAGGCCAAGCAAAGGAGACACTGAGAAGGCGTCACCTGACCCCCCCAGGGCCCAGTGCCAAATTCCAGAGCCGTGGCATAAATGTCTTCAAATCCCCGGCTCTGGCCTTACTCGAAAAAGAACCCAGCTTGGGGTGGGAGGGAGAAGCTGAAGAGGAAAATACAGCCATGAGCCAGCTCAGATTTAAGAAAGGAGGGGGCTGAGTGGTGACCAAGAAAAAAGTAGGGACATCATTGACATTTTTCAAGAACATTCCCCTGTTAAGCCAAGCATTCCTATTCCAATGTTATCTATTCAACTGTAATTTATTTATTTAATGATTAAGATTGATCAGACACTGCTATTTTAAATCATATAATTTAAACTGTCATGCTTGCATTTGAAAATGTAATCATTACCAGCACTCTGAACCATATCAAATTTGCACATTAGTTGGGGATGATGGGAGCTATAGCCCAACATAGCTGGAGAGACATCAGGTTGGGCCACTTTGTCATAGCTTATCTCTTCCTGGGTTCTATGGGGCCAACTATAATTGAATATTGCAAACACAAGTTCACTTTAAATTCTTCTGATATAGTTCCTGGGATTTTGCCAGGTTTTGTCAGTTGTTATCGCTTCTGCATCTACTGGTTCTATTAAATTGGTGGGTTGTTTATAGCAATGTGTTTAAATGAACCTAGGATTCTTCCAAAGTTTATTTTTTAAAGCAAGGCATTGTTTATTGAGGTGGCCCTATGGTATGAGGCCAATTTTTTATTTTGTAATTCATAGAGTTATAATGCACAACAGCACCCAGTTATTAACATTTCATTGCACTATAACTCAATCACTAAAGAAGGAGGGAAGGAATAATACTCAAAACCATGGGTGGACAGACTTTAAGCTTGCATGATCTACTTTGGATTGTTTCTTATTTTTCACTGTGACCACAAAGTCTACCAAGAAAGTGACTCAACAAATCAGACATAAAATTGCAGAATGCTTCAGAGCATATGCCTGGCCTAATTTTCCCCATGGGGGTTGTTTTGTTAATCTGTTGCTTAAAAAAGCAAAGCAAAGACAAAGACAAAGAGTCTTGTGACATCTTAAAGATTAATAAGTTTTGTTTCACTAAACCTTCGTGGTCTGTAGTGTTTTTCATCTGATGCTTATCGTAGCAATTATTTTCAGAACTGGAAATTGCACACAAATGTTCACACACAAATTGTCTGCTGTCTTCTTCCAAGTGTTCTTGATCTCATCATCTTAATTTAAGAGGGATAGAAAGTATTTTTGTTGCTATTGTTAAAGCTCTTGAGAGTCAAGATGCCCTCGTTGATCTGCTACGAATCACATAGAGGTTTATTCCACTCTAATACTCTGGCCATTTGATGCTTAAACCTACCATCTTTGAGCTCACCCTTTTATTTATTTATGGTATTTATATCTTGCTCTTGAGACAAATGTCTCAACCAGAGCAGCTAACAAAGTTTAAAATAACAAAATGTAATTGCCACTTCAAAAAAAAAACAAAACACCACAAAAACAGACGCAGCCAAACAAACTGAAGACATTGGAGGATGAGTATAAATGAATGCTTAATGAGGCCTGGGAAGATCAAGGTGTGCATGTAGTGCAAAATGAAAAGTCTTCAGAATGAGCCTCCCTGGGTAAGTTTTCCATATCAGAATTTGGAAAAATTACTTTTTGGATGATGTCTCCCAGAATTCCCCCAGTCAACCCCAGGTTCTTATTATAAAGACTATTTGCATATGTAAGTAAATTATTCCCAAACAAACTGAAACATTTGCCCTTCCCAAATTCAGCTGCACTGTTCCCATCACTGAGAAGATCCTGTGCTACCCGCGTACCGTATAAGTATTAAAAAAGAAGAGACTCTCAGATAAAAACGGTGGCAACTCTAACTGAGCGCTAGCTAGGTTTAAAATACATGGATTTAAAATCCACATTTCTAGGAGTTAACTACCCAAAGCTCTTCACCTCAATAATTCTGTTAGCTTCCATTTTTTTTCCAGACTAAATTAAACAAAACACAAACTCCAGTTCTTTCCATTCCAAACATGATGAAATTTGGATTTTGGTAAATTCTTACTAAGAATTAACTGAAACAAAATCCTTGTGCATCTTTTTCTCTCAAGGTTTCTGGCCCAAATAAATTTTATTATTATTATTATTATTATTAAAACATACTTTTTATTGTAGATGGGAGGGTTTATGTGATATATTTTGCTGTATTTTAATGCTGTTTATTACTGTTAACTGCTTTGATCTGTTTGGAGAGGCAGAATATAAATTATTATTATTATTATTATTATTATTATTATTATTAGTCTCCTGTGACCTTGGACAGCTCCATCTTTTCTCCTGGGCTGCCTCTGATGCTTAGAGTCACCTCCCAGAGTGCCAGTGTGATGCTACCTTTCTCTTGTCCCTTAGACACTCTCTTTAAAAACTACCCTTTCATTATATTTAAGCATAACTATGCTATATCTCTTACATAATTCAACCTACAAATGGGGCAGTTAAATGTAATAACAGCATTGTTATGAACAAAGAAGGAACAAGGTAAGAGCTGTAACTTGGTTAAAGGTATCTTGGTGGCTCAGGACCTCTTCCTAGGGAGTTAACCCTTTGACTCCATGGAGATTCAATCCTTTGTTCTGGAGAAGGGCTTGCTATGTGCTTCTGTCCTACTTGTTGTTGTTGTTGTTGTTGTTGCTGTGTGCCTTCAAATCATTTCCGAATTATGGAGATCCTAAGGTGAACCTATCATGGGGTTTTCTTGGCAAGATTTGTTCAGAGATGGTTTGGCATTGCCTTCCCCTGAAGCTGAGAGAATGTGACTTGCTCGAGGTCAGCCAGTGGGTTTCATAGCCAAGCTGGGAATTGAACCCTGGTCTCCAGAGTTGTAGTTCAACACTCAAACCACTATGCCACGCTGGCTCTCTTAAATAGTTAAAATAAATAAATAGTTACAATAGTTTAAAAAGATTAAAAGATTATGGAAGTCAGTGTGCGGAAGGCAGAAGCCAAGACAGAAGCAGCACTATGGCAATTTGGAAGAGCTGTAGGATAATGCCTGTCCCCAATTCTATATGTTTATGTTTCCTAGACTAACGCAATTGTGGCATCTTATGAGCTTGGTATGTCACAGTCCTAGGAGAAATGTATTATGGAATGACAAAAGAGAGGGCCTTCTCTGTAGTGGAGCCCTCCCAAAAGAAATTGCTCTCCAAAGGGAGACACAATAGTGATGACTGAAGGTTTTCCATGTTAATGGGGCAGTGATTCCTCCCTGAATTTCAGTGAACTTTAAAGGAGCTATCTAGGGTGCTGAATCTATTCCAAAATATTCCAGGGATAGAGACGTCTGCTGTTAGATAACTTTATAATTTAGACAAAAGCCCAGAATGGATTCATCACCCAAATGATGCCTTTTTCCCTCCAAGCATTTTAAAGATTGCATGCCCTTTCAAACAACAAACAATTCATTTGCTTGTTTATTTACTGGATGAATAGTTTTTTTGATGTATCTTCTTTTTTGGAACTCCCTTCCGCAAAGGGAGGCGAGGCTGACCCTCTCAAATGGGTGGAGAGTGGCCCCAATTTTTTAAAAACCAAAAATAGCCAAAACACTTCGAAACTACTAATGCAGCAGCTTTGCTCCTGTAACTCTACAATGCTTTGAAAAACTCCCCACCCCAAAAAATAAATCTGCTAAAAAAGCAACCAAATCAGTCATGGTCAGGAGCACCAGTGCGAATGGATGCGGGGATTTTTTAAAAAAGGCATCATCCCGACTATAAACTTGGCTTTTCAATAAAGTTTTTGGCAATTGCCTGGCTGCTGAGGAAAGTATAAATGCCCCCTCCTGCAGTGTTTAAATTGCTTTTAATTTAGTTGATGTTTGAATATAATACTTTGTTTCATTGTATTTTAGTATTATGATTTATTTCCCCATTACCATGTACTGATGTGAAAGCTGGTCAGTGAAGAAACTGGATAGGAAGAAAGTTAATTCATTTGGGATAATGTGGTGCTGGAGAAGAGTGCTGAGGATACCCTGGATGGCCAAAAAGATAAGCAAAGAGGTCCTTGAACAGATCAAGCCTGAACTCTCTCTGGAAGCCAAGATGACTAAATTGAGACTGTTGTACTTTGGCCAGATCATGAGAAGGTAGGAATAATGTGAAAAGACAATAATGCTAGGAAAGATAGAAGGCAGTAGAAAGAGAGGAAGACCACATGCCAGATGGATAGACTCTATCAAGGAGGTCTGGACCTGAACAGAGACATTGAGGATAGGGGGTTATGGAGATGTCTCATTCATAGGTTCACCATGAGTTGAAGTCCGCTCAAAGGAAGCTGACAACAAACTATGATTTTTTTCCCCATGTGTTTAGTTATATCTCTTTTTTAAAATCATGTTTTCAGCCACCTATGGGTCCCACTATGAGGATGGTAAATTAAATGAAATTAAATCAAGCTGTAATTAAATCATTCTATGTATCTGTGTACATGTGGAGAGAGCGCGAGTGAGCTAATACTATGATCCTTTGTGGATGAAGAGTGGCTTATATACCGTATTTTAAAGAAGAATAAAACAGTAAATGAAGCAATATAAACTCTAAATATTTTAGGTCCTCCAACGCTTGCCTCCTCTCTCTTTCAAAGGAAACCAACCCAGTAGTACAGCTTCTGCAATCTCTTGCCCATCAAGAAAGTGGAGAATGCACAACACTATCCTTCCCCCCCCCCTTTAATTTTGCTGTATATCTCACCTCTTTCTTCTCTCTCTTCCCCTACTGTATATTGATTTACAGACTTTTAGCACCTCTGAACAGGGACCTTGTTTCTTGTACTCTACAAGTGCAGGTTGTGAGATCTGAGTTACTGTGACTGTTGTATGGCATTAAACACTTTGCAAAAGCACTCATGGGTTCTTCTGCACTTCAGTGGGAAATCTAGTTAAGGGCAGTGACCCTGAATCAGTCAGCTTCCAATACTGAGTGGGAAGTATGATGCCAGACAGGGCTAACATGAGACATTTTGCTTCCTGAGCCACAGGATAAAATGGTGCCATTTCACCCCATGCCACATACAAAAGCCAACTCAGTTGGCTGTTGAATCTTGTCTCAACACTAGTAATGTGGGTCTGGCCTAGACTACAGTTGATTGGGGCAGAGGAGAGGGACTTTATATGGCAGCAAAAGGCCTTGAATCAGTCTTTTGCAAGGTTTCTGCCAATCAGGAATCTACAATACAGGTAAGATGGGTCGGGGATCTGCAGGGGTGTAAAACAGCCAGAGCTCACAGAGTCAAAGCAATGGGATGTTTTGATTATGAGGATGAGGGCATCATCCATCACTTCCCTCTAGCCTCCCTTTAGCCTCCGAGTGTAGCTGTAAACTTCACAGGAGCAGGGGAAAGGAGTGGAATAACATTTCCAAGAAACAATATATTGTAATGAGCTATTCCTGTTATGCAAAATATTTTTAGGGTGGCTTGTGCAATTAAGGCCCATTAGGTCTACAAAATACATAGCCCTGGTGTGGTTGGAAATAGTTGTCTGTGTTTGTGAAGTCTTGATTGCAATATGACTATGAGCACTGTCAAGATGAGTTGTTACATTTCAGAAATTACCACTTTCTCCCACATACATAGTAGTTACATCACCATTTATTGCTTCACCACTCAAGGATCAATCTCCAGCTCGGCATACAGCAGCTGCTAGCACAACCCAGCATGCCTCTCCATACTGGTGTACACAGCAAGGTATGGGAGCAAGGTGGAAAACAGGACAGTTTCAAGTCCAACAGAATACCAAGTTCAGAAAACCAAGCTTTGGTAGTCAAGACTCAGAAAACCTTTATTAAGAAACTTTAGATCCAGTCCAATAATATTCATTGTCAGAACTGATCAGCATTGAAATTGCCTAATTAAACTGTACACAATTTCACACTCCAGGCAGGCTTCTTATGTGTTACAATTCATAAACACACTTTCCCCTCTCATTTCCCTATCACCCCTTGGTATTGCTGCCAGATTCTTTTCACTGAAACAGGATTGAACATACTTGTTTCATGCTTGCTTCCATTCAGTTATTGTTTCTGCACCAGTGTCTGAGATCACCATGTCTTAGCAATAGTCTTTCTACTATATAACCCACAACACCAACTACTCAATGTTTTATGGCAGGCAAGATGCATATGCAACTCCTGACAG
>CM034710.1:20028566-20048012 GCA_020142125.1 Phrynosoma platyrhinos
AGAGAAACAGGTAGTTTTTGTTCCTTTGGGAGGGCATTCAAACGTGCTACTTATTTCCTACTCACAAGTCTGAAGTCAGAAAGCTTTACCACTACTGCTATAATCATTGAAGATGGGATTATAGTTCTGCACATTCAGATCTCTAGTTTATTATGAGATAGTTTGCAAGTACAATGGGACAGGGACTAGACCAGGCATCATCACCACTCAGCTTTAATGATTAATAACCATTTCACTTTAGTATCCAGAAGGCTTCAAGTAAACAAATAATAATCTAACATAATCCTATGGGTTTACTGAAAAGTAAATGTTTTGGGCAAAGGAGGTACTTTACATCCAAAATATCTCTGGTTTGATATCCAACTAAAGCCAGAAAAGATGGCATCTTCTTTGAAACTTGTGGAGTTGCTGCCCATCAGAGTAGATAATTCTAGGCTAGAATCATAACTTGGAAAAGTTACTTTTTTGGACTAGAACCACAGTTCCACAGCTACCATGGCACACTTCTCACATTGGCTGGGAAGTCCAAATAAGCAACATTTCCAGGCTCTGCTGCATTTCAGAATAAAGTTATAATGACCAATAATAAAAATTAAAAATAGCAAATTCTCTTTTATTTGCATATTTTACAATTTATACAGAATAGATCAATTTAAAAACTATAGATTTTGTACCAAAACCCTACCCCTCTGGAGATTTTTTTAAAAAACCATAGTATTAAATAAACATCTCTTATGTACAATTTCAACACCTGAGTAGGTGTTTGTGGCCCCGCTGCCCCATCAAGCTGAGACAACTTTATCCTCCTGCATGAACATCCAACACACTTCATTTCTAGTCAAAAAGCTTCTTCTGTTTCAAATTGGTGGCCCAGGATTTGCTAGTCTGGAGGTTATAACAAGGTTATTGCCAGCCTCTGACAAACTTTGCTGCATCGCAGGTGCAAAGCTGCCAACCTGACTGTTATAACTAACATGCCTGCTCTGAGTGATGTAGACTTGAGTTGACTGACCCAGACTCAAGTCACTCTAATGACTCAACTTGGACTTGACTGCAATAAATGACGCACTAAGTGCCTTTGCAGACTGCCAGAAATAGTGCACATTAAATTGAGGCACTGCCCTGGCTCAGTGCTAGGGAATCATGGGAACTGTAATTTATTGTGGCACCAGAGCTCTCTGACAGAGAAGGCTCAATGTCCCAGAAAAAAATACAATTCCCATGACTCCCTAGCACTGAGCCTCAACTCGGCTTGCAACTTGTATTATTTTTATTAACTGACTTGCTGGTGTCATTCACTTTGAGCAACAGGCAAGACCTGCCCCAGAGCGTGGGACATGTTTCTTGGAGGGGAACAGCAAATGCATTTGTCAATGGGCTTCAGGTGGAAAGATCCTTCTTAAGTTTTTCAAAAGCTTTAGAAGGCTTTTCTGATGTGTAGCAGTGACAGGCTGTCCAGCAGACCTCAACCCTGCCTCAGGCCCAGTGCCTAACATGTTTGCTGTTCTCCTCAGAGGAACATGCTCTGCCTCATTTTTTTCTCTTAAAATTGACTGCCAGATTTGAGACTCAACTTGAAACTTGACTTGAGACTTGAAGTAGAAGACCTGAATATAACATGGCCTGCTCTCTCGTTGTCCCAGTGTAGCTGCCAATTTTTTCACTTTGTGCTGACACTCTGTGCAGAATGCCTTGCTATTGAAATCAACCTTTCTCATCTCCTCCTACCAAGAGAAACTTCTGTACTAGATCCCAGGAACAGGATGGTCCCAATCATCACAGGAAAATTCAGTCCCCTCCTGTCCCCCCACCCCATAGGCCCATAGGCTTTCTGCCCACTCCTGCCTAAGCTTGGAAAAGTTATTCTTTTTTAGGACTACAGCTCCCAGAATCCCTAAGAGTATGGCATGCTGGCTGGGGATTTGGGAGCTGTGGTCCAAAAAGTAGTCCTTAACCACTTGCTGAAAGGGGATTTGAAAACTGTAATAAAAAAAGTAACTTTTATTAGTGCAGATCATGTTACCTCCACCTGTTTGCCATGGTTCCTCCCCTTTCTGTTCCAACCAAGGATCCAGGCATCTTCTTACACAGCCTCATTTGAAATAACTACCTGGGACCCTTAATCCTTCTTTTTTTAAGTTCTTCATCAGGCTTCCATCACAGAGCAATTGTTTGCACACAGCTTGGCTGGCAGACTAGAACAGGGTTCTGGGGAAAATTGAGAGAAGAGGCCAGTATATTAGTGACACTGTCCCAACCCCGTTTTCCTGGAGGAGGGAAGTTAGGTGGAGGTTGACTGGCCCAACAGTGAGGTCCCGAACTGGTATGTGAGCTTCTTCTTCACTTTCCGGATCTCGCCCGTCTTGCTATAATTCCGCAGGGCCCGGGCCATTTTCTGATAGGTCATTTTTTTGCGGTTGCCCTTCTGCTGACCCCAGCGGTGTGCAAGGACCTCCTTGTGCTTCGAAGAGAACTGGAAGATGCCTGCTTCACGCTGCACCCACCACACACATTCCTTCATGTCTCCACGCTCCAAGAGCTCAAGCAAGAACTGGTAGAGGCGCAACTTCCGGCGAGAGCCTGAAATGGGAGACAAAAACAAGTTGCAAGTTTGTTGGTTCACAGCATCAGCTTAGGTAACAGTCTATCCCCAAGAAGGAACTATGCAACCTATAGCTGCAGCTTTGCAGCTGCAGGGTAGCACAGGTTCATCAAAAGAGTTGATTTCATCCAATCATGAGGACTAGACATTTTTGAAACTAATTTAAGCTGCATGGGTTTGAAACATTATATTAAGAGTTTAATTAGTTTTCAGGTTGTTGTCTGAAACTGGAATAGCACAGAGAAACAAGCAACAATTTACACTGGATAGGGAACATATGATTCTCCCAGATGTTGTTGATGGAATGTCACTCTCATCATCTCATCACTTTCTGTGCTACCTAGGTCTGATGGGAGTTGCAGTCCAATAATATCTGGAAGTCTATATCTGCCCAAGATTTAAGATCTGCTAGAGGGCTCCTTCTCTGTGTCCCACCAGTAGTAGCAGCATAAAGTGGGAGGATATGACAGAAGGTCTTCTTGGTTATAGCACCCCAACTGTGGCATTCCCTCCCCTTGGAGGTCTGACTGGCATCAACACCGGTTTCCTTCAAGCAACAAGCCAAAACTGATCCTCCGATAAAGGGTGAGATAGAAGAATTTCAACAAATAAAGCAAATAAATTCCACTCCTCTGTTTTACTGTAGCAATCAAAATCCTTGCATTATTACCTTTGCTGATGAACACCCCACCTTTGACTGAGAGTTCACACAGGCAGGTGTTGTGTGTCTTCATTCTTTCTTGTCTGGGTTAGCAAATGCCTGTGGACACTCTCCACTTGTACATGTGGAAACTTTGGAATGTGGAGCAGGAGAGGTGGCTGTCATCCAGGGCTACCTCTGGCTCTGTTTTGGGGGTAAATGGTCCGCAGGTAGTAGCAACATACCACAGACTGAGGGTCTGAACAGACTGCCAGAAATAATACAGCTTGGGACCACTTTAACTGTCCTGGCTCAATGCTAGGGCATCATGAGAATGGTAGTTTTTTCAGAGACATTGAGCCTTCCCATGATTCCCTAGCACTGAGCCAAGGCAGTTAAAGTGGTCTCAAGCTGGATTATTTCTGTCAGTCTGTTCAAGCCCTGACTTACCCTTGATTAGCTCTTTTTTTGTGTGCTGTGTGAAAGGAACCAAGGAAGGGAAAGAGGAATATCTCAGCATTCCCTGCCTGAGACTACATTTACTAGATAGCCATTGTGGTCCCTTTCAGCTCTAAGATTTTATTTCAGTTGTTGTTTTGTGGCTATAGTGCACTGGATCTCTTCACACAGAGCATAGCTGAACTGTTGAATTCACTAACTCAAGACTGAGTGATGACAACTGATTTGGACAATTTAAAGCAGGGGTAGGCAACCTTTCCCCTTTAAGGGCCGAGGGACTTCAGCTCCCAGAATCCCAGGAGCTATTGGTCAACATGGGACTATTGGCCAACATGGCTGAGGCTTCTGGGAGCTGAAGTCCCTCGGCCCTTAAAGGGGAAGGGTTGCCTACCCCTGCACTAGGGGTATATGTTATGATCTAGTATCAGAGAGCATGCTTGTGTTATATCAGTTTCAGGCAAACATGAGCCAGTGGGTGCTATGCACTCAGTGCCACAGTGCTTGTGGGCATTTCTCTGGGCTACTGACTCTGCAGAATGCTGGGCTAGCAAGGCCTTTTGTCAAATTCAGCATTGCTCTTTTTCTGTACATCTGTACTGTGGCTGTGGATGCACATAACACATGTGTCTGATTCTAACTTCCCAAGTTAGAATTCTTCCTCAGCACCCACCTGCCTCAAACCCAGGTGATACATTTTCATCCAAATCACTGTCAGAAGACACCTCAAGATTCTTACTGTCCCCATGGAATTCTTCTTCTTCAGATGATGAGCAGGAGACATCCCGGGGAATAGGATACTGGCCATAGGGGATATAGGTCTATAAGGATCAAACCATGGAGAAGGTATAAGGATGAAAGGTTTTTTAAAAAAAAAAAAAGTTCAGTTTATTCAATGCATGATTCTAAAAAGCTAGGATGAAATTACACATTTCCACAAGAGTTGCACTCATGGATTACCCATCATTTTCTTTGTTTAAACTTGTGGCTCTCCAGATATTGCTGGACTGCAACGCCCATCACTTTTTACTATTGGTTAGGCTGGCTCGAGCTGATGAGAGTTGTAGTATGACACCATATGGGAGAGGTCACAAGTTGACCACTCCTACTTTAAATTAAGCAGTACCCTACTTAATGTACAGCAAGTGGAAGATGGTTTGAATTTTATTTTTTATTTATTTAGAGTATTTATATCCTGCCCTTCTCCTAGAGCAGCTTACAAATCATTAATTTATCAGTTCCCTGCTCTCAGACTTACTATCTAAATAAAATATGACATACAAGGAAAAGGCACAGCAGTGGAGGAGGAGATAAAAGTCCAGCAGATACTGCCTGCTTTTCTTTACTTCTAGCACTTAGAATGGAAGGAGTGGCCTTTCTTTCTTTTCTTTTTTTTAAAAATTCTTTTTATTGAGTTTTCACACACACACACAAAACCACAAACAAGAAACATAAACTTAGGAATGGTCTTTCATTAGCCACTGTGCTAAGCCAAAATGGAATTGTGCCTGCCATTTAGGAGGCTAGGAACTCAAAGGGGGGGGGGACTATCTATCTGCCTCCCTATATGTGTGTATGCACCTTCAAGCCGCTTGTTGACTTATGGCAACCTCATGAATTTCATAGGGTTTTCTTACACAAGGAATATTCAGAGGTGATTTGCCAATTCCTTCTTCTGAAATCTAGCCTACAGCACCTGGTATTCATTGGTGGTGTCCCATCCATTGGTGGTGTCCCATCCAAGTACTAAGCAGAACTAGCCCTGCTTAGCTTCCAAGGTCAGACAGAGTATTTAGGCTCTTATCTTTCCATACATCCTTCTTTGAAATCTCATCTCTACATGCTGTGTATAATGCTATAGTTTGAGAATGGTTAGAACAAGAGAACTGTAAAGGGCTGGCAGGATAATGCAACATTGGTTGAGAGTTCCTGGTTTTAATTTTTTCACATTATGTGGGAAACTCCCAGCCCAATACCCAGTATTCCCCCACCCCTTTCCCTCCACCCCTTCCAGAAATTAGGAAGGACTTCAGTCCACTTTATGAAGCCATCTACATTTTTTAGAATACTTGGCCCTCCTAATTGAGCAGCAAGAGATAATCTCTCCTACCCTCCATTCACTACAGGAAAAAGAATCTAAGTCACCTGTGTACCTTCAGCAGACGAATGCCCACCAAACAGCAGTGTTGGGGGGGGAAGGAATATTTAACCTTTTCGAACATGCCACAGTCTACCCATCATTAAAACCATCCCATGCTCACCCTACTCAACTCTGTGGTGCGGGAGATCCACAGCAGATCCCTATGGGTTATCCAAAACACCAACTGTGGGGACAAATAAGCCCTCCTCTACATTTTCTTCCCAAGAAATCTAGGCCTATTAACACCCAGTAACTCCTTCTCTTAATCTATCTCACTCTTTATTCCCTTGTCTGAGAAACCTGGATTTCCTCTCTGTAACTCTCTGGACCCACTCCCTTAAAGCAGTCCTGCCTATCTTCTGACACACAGCCTCTGCAAATCCATTGTACCCCAATTACCTGATTGTTGTATTCTTCCTTGTAACCTAGGCACATATTCTGTGTAGGTATCATTTCATCCTGGTTATAGACAGCATCCAGAGACAACTGGGGGTAGGAGAGGGGGACATTCTGCAGTTGGGCAAAGTGTCCTGTTTCAAAGGGATCATATCCAGGCTCCTGTATCCCAAACCAGTTTATGCAAGACTCTGAAAAGTGAAGCGTTAATGATAGAAGGATCTAAGTCAGAGAAATCTGGGTCTGAAGACCTCAGGATCAAAATCTTATTCAACTTACATTTACAACAACAATAACAACAATGGCAGAAAATCTGACCTCAGACATGAGAAAATTTTGCATCCAGATGCTTACGAGGCCTGTAATGGGAGGGGAGAAACTGGCCACAGCAACCCCAGAGCATCATTTGCACCCATGTCTGCTGCTTGTTTAGGGCCACACATCTGCCATTCACACTTAACAAGCTAATCTGGGAGGCACAAGTCCAAGCTTAGAGAAGACTTTTGTGTACCATAACTCCCAGAACCCGCCAATCAGCACAGCTACCGGCTGTGTTGGCTGGAGGATTCTGGGAGTTGTAGTCAAAAAGTTGTTGTTGTTGATGATGATGATGATGATGATGTTAAAACAGAACATTTGTTTAAAAATAGAATGCAATTAAAAAGGTAAAAACACTGAAAAACTATACACTTTAAAACAGTATAACACCCCCAGGACATTCTTTAAAAACTTTCTGTTTTAAAAGCCTGTCTGAACAAAAACATCTTAGGCTGCTGGTGGAAGGACAACAAAGAGAGGGCCATTCTGGTCTCCCTGGAAAGGGAGTTCCAGAGTCTAGGGGCAGCCACCAAGAAGTCTCTCTGTCCCTTTCTCTCATATGCAAGTGTGCAAGTTACTTGTATAGCTTCTGATTAAAACTATTTCCAGAGAGACAGTCATGGTAGGCAGTTGCAGGAAAACCAACAGAGTCCTGTAGTACCTTAATTGTAATTAATTTTTTAATTTTCCAAGTACAGGTACAAGTGAAACACCAGTGTAAGCATACCAGACTGCAAGGGTAACCCATTGTGAATCCTGGTGCTCAGGCTCTAGCGCCCTGTTCCCTTTCTCAGGTACAAGCTCAGGGCTCAAGCTACAAAGGGCTTTCTGTGTGCCTGAACAGTTGCAGCCTGGGTATGTGCAAATATACATAACCATTGTTTTGCATAAGGTGCAGCCAGTGAATCCCAGGTGCAAACCTGTAGTCTTGCTTCTCCCCACAAGAGGGCATTATTTTAAAAGCCAATGCCAGGGAACTGAGACATGAGATGAAGAAAGCGTATTCTTTCTACAGTGGTCCTTCTGCATTCACTGGGGTCAGGAGTGAAGGACCCCCATGAAGGTGAAAAAACTGCAAATAAAAAAAAACACTATTCTTTTTACCTGAGAGAACATCTCTCTAGGAATCTTCAGGTCCTCCAGTGCAACTTTATGGCCAACATCTGACAGAGGTTGACCACAGACTCATGCTTGAGGACCTACAAATGCCTAGAGTAGTGTTTTCTCTAGAAATTTCTAGGTTCTTCAGCACAGCTCTATGGTCAATTTCTGGCAGAGTTGTGCTGGAGGACCTATAGATTCCTAGAGAGAACATATTAATCAAAGCACAAATAATCAAATCTGCAAATTTCAAATCTGCAAATGTAGAGGGCCAACTGTACATTACATAGCAGAGGAAAAGGGGACAAACAGCTTAAATCCTATACCAATAGCAAACTCATTTCTGCAGATGTGGATCCTGATGCAAGCAAAACCTCATCATCCTCACCAGAACTTGAGAAATTTACTTTTTTGGATTGCAATGATCAGTATCTTCCAATTGGCTTTGAGTGGTAGTCCAGGCTCTTACAGTCTCTGATCCATTTACAAGATAGAAATATCAGCAGTCTTGGGGGAATCCAAAGGTTTACAGAGGTACAAAAATTTGGGGAAAGGACAAATAGTTTCAGCAAGACAAGATATTCACATGGCATAGTTTGAGTGTTTATCTATGACTCTGGAGACCAGTGTTCGAATCTCCACTGAGCCATGAAACTCGCTGCGTGACCTTAGACAAGTCACACTGTCTCAGTCTCAAAGGATGGCAATGGCAAACCCTCTCTGAAGAAGCTTGCCAAGAAAACCCCATGATAGGGTCACTGTAAGTCAGAAATGACTTGAAGGCACACAACAACAACAACAACAACAACAACAACAAAGTTCAGCACATATGGAAAGCATCTAATTTCCTATCCTTAGGTTAGTGAGTTGGACTAGAAAACTAGAGTTGTCAAGTCAGAACCAATTCAGACCCTGGAATTTCTGGACCCAAGCTTGAGACCTAGGGATGGACCCAGGTGATGTTATGGGTGCAGAGCCTGGTGATGTAGTTAAGTATTATGCACTAAGCAGCAACTACAGTTACTCATAGCTTATCATTTAAAACACACACAAACACACACATACACACAAATGAACCTATTTTCCTGGTTGGAAATTAAGTGTCTTTGCAAACTGCAATACTTGACTAAAATCAATTAATGTCTGCAAAGCACAGCAAGCTAGATGGCTTTTTCCCTGACTGGAGGCTTACATGCAGCCGTGTTTCTCATCTGGAGCTAATCCCATGAAAAGTAGAGAATATGAGCCCTGGCTGTCACCTAGAGGTGACTTACCAGGACTGGGAACTCTGGACAATGCCCAGAGATCTGCCAACCCTAAGGAAAACCCAGCTTTAAATCTTTACTCAGACCTGTGACTGGCTGGGTGATTGTGAGCCACTTGCTATCACAGCCTCACAAGGTAGTTGAAAAAATAAGGTGGCGGGGAGACCCTATATATTAGGCTGAGCATTTTTGATGAAGCATTGGATGGAAGAAAGCAAAAACACACAAATATATGCAGGCCAACGCTCCAGCATTGCCACACTTCCTAACACAGGCACCTCAAAGGAAAACCACACCAAGGATGTGGCAGGGAGTGGGGGGGGGTACAGAAGCACATGTACAGTAAGTTGCATCAGAGTCAATTTGTCCTGCGGCACTGTTACCAAAGAGCCTAGTCACCAAAGGATTGGATCATTGTCATTATCTTCCTTTAGGTGCCTTCTAACTCCTTGGAGAGCACCAGAGCCACCAAACTGGTATCTCTCCCTCTGTACAAATAATCAAATGTGCATATCTATGACAGACTCTCACTAGGCCTTGAAGTCAGTCACCAAGTACATGACTTAATCCAAATTGCGCAAGCAAAGGGTGAGCCAGAAGTCATGGGGGAGGGAGTGCCTCTTGTGTTGCAGAGTTCCTCTAAACAGGAGGGCGTGCAGAGGAAAGACTCTTCTCCAGACCAGTTAAGGGCTGAACAAGTGTGTTGTATGCAAATCCACAAGCAGGAAAGCAAGAGATTAGTTGTATAAAGCGTCTTCTACAAAAGCAACATTTCCAGGCTTTGCATGTATGCAACTCCACCACTTGGTCTCCCATCTTTTACATCTGCCCTTTCACCCCTGCTGTCCCAGCACCCATCCTTACCTGGAGAGCTCTCAGGATCTGGAATACAGGAGGGAAAGGTGGGTTCTTGTTTACATGAGTCCATGTCATAGATGCAACCATTGGGAAACTGCAAAGCACAGCACAGATTAGTGAGCAACATTAAAATGTGTCTCAAACATTCACCCCAACAGGAAAAAAAGAATACAAGAGTCCCCCAAGCTACTTGATCAGCTTTCTTCCAACAACAGCACAACATTTCTTATTTGGATTATAACTCCCAGAATTTTCCATCTAGTATGGCCATGGAGAGCTAAGGGATTCTGGAAGCTGTAGTTCTAAAAACAAACATTCACCTGGGAACCACTCCTCCCTACCCAGGGTCTCACAGTATATATCAGTGGTAGGCAACCTTTCCCCTTTAAGGGCCGAGGGACTTCAGCTCCCAGAAGCCTCAGCCATGTTGGCCAATAGTCCCACGTTGGCCAATAGCTCCTGGGATTCTGGGAGCTGAAGTCCCTCGGCCCTTAAAGGGGAAAGGTTGCCTACCCTTGGTATATATAGACCCATTCTCTTCCATGCCAGTTTTCTCTGAAGATGCTGGCGAAACGTCAGAAAGAAACTCTTCTAGAACATGGCCACACAGACCGAAAAACCCACAAAAAACTATGGATGCCGGCCATGAAAGCCTACGACTTCACAAACTTTCCATACTTTTAATTGGCTCCTAAAATACACAGCCACTAGCACTTCCATGCTGATAGGGTTTTTCTCCCCACGGAGGATTATATTCTCCAGGGTATGATGCCTGCTCAGCTCTTCTCTCTCCCCTTGCCAACCCATTTTCTCTCTCTTTTGCCACCTCTTTTGTCCTCTCTCCTCTCTCTCTTTTTATTCCACCCATCTCACTCCTTCTCTCTCTCTCTCCTATCACCCTACTTTCCTCTCTGACACTTCTCTCTTCCTGATCCCTGCAACACATTTTCCATTTCTGCTTCTTACTCCCCCTCATTCTCCCAGTCACAAGTCACACACCATTATTCTCCTCCGCCATACCTTTTCTTTCTTTCTCTCCCTACTTCTGCCACCTCTTCATACTTTGTCTCTTTCTGTCGCCCCCTTTCTTTCTCTCTCTCTCTTCCCCCCGACACCTTTAACCTTTTTTCTATCTTCTCTCTGTCACTCCTTTTCACTCCCCTTTCTTTATCTATCCTCCCTTCTCATCCCCTCTTCTCATCCTACTACCCCTACTAAGTGGCATCCATAGGGATGTGCAGAGTGTGGTCTGCACCTGGTGAAACCCAGAATAGGTGTAACACAGAGGGGTGAGGGTGAGAAGGGGCTAGTATGTCCTTCCAGGCTTCACCACTGCAATTGCCCTCTCTTTCTGTCACTCATTGTTCCTTCTTTTGTTCCTTCTTCCCTCTGACATTTCCGTCTCATTCCCTCTTTCCTTTCTCATCTCCATACCCAGCAGACTGCTGTGGGAGGCCCAGATTGCTCTTGACATATTGCTCTTGCCTGCTTGCTTGCAGACAACTTTTGAAAATAGGTTATGGGCCACTATTTGCCCACCCCATCTTAAAACTCTGGAAACACCTTCCATAGAATTCAAAATTCCTACGCCATCAACTTACCATGTATCCATATTGGGAGCCCTCAAATCTGCCAAGAGAAAAGGGAAATAGGTGAACAGATAATAAATGCTGCCCATTTGAAATCTCTTCTCTCCTGCATCTCTGCTACCCCTATGTTATTCATAGATATTAAAACCTGAGAGGGAACTATTTGAAAACTAGAGCTTGGGAAAGGTTCCTTTTTTTTTAAACTATAACTCCCAGAATCCCCCTACTTGACATAACTTCTCCAAGTTCTGCTGAAAAATTAGTAGTGACCCAATGCACAGGACAGCAATAGCCATTTCTTAAGTGTTGTTAACTTTTGGTAGAGAGAGAAAATAAAGGATATGTTTACATGAATATGTACATTCACTGCTGAAGCAATTGTACATTTATTTAAAAGTATGTAAATACCATCACTGTGTTCATTCCTCCAGAAGAAACCTTTATTGTTTCCTGCTGTTCCAGAGACTAAAGGTGCATCTGCACTATAGAATAATGCAGTTTGATACCACTTTAACTGCCATGACTCCATTCTACAGAATCCTGGGTTTTGTAATTTTGTGAGGCACCAGCACACTTGGGCAAAGAAGGCTAAAAGTCCTGTCAAACTACAAATCTCAGGATTTCATAGGATATAACTGCAGCACTTAAAAGTGTGCCAAACTACATTAATTCTATAGTGTAGATGCACCCTAAGATACAAGCCAATGAGGTGAAATCGTAAGAAAAGCAATTCTATCTAAACATTAAAGAACCTCCTGATGCAAACCATTTTAAGTAACAGTTTGTGTGTCCAAATAGACACCCACTCCTAGTTCTTGGGCACCCGGTAGAAACAAATGGACATATACAATTTAATCAGTGAACACCCAGTGCTTTCTGCGAATTAAATTCAGTGCTTTCTGCGAATTAATGCAAACCAAAAGTAAAAATAATCCTCAGATATCTATCTTTTGCAACCTCAGATCAGTTTTGTGACTTTTCTACTTCTAAATTCACTTATTTTCTGGTAGTGGAAAAGGAAAATAAAAACTGCTAGGACAATGATGTGTTTAAATGTGTTTGCAGCTCTATATTGACTCCCCCAATTCAAAAAATTACTTCTGTACAATCTGAATATCAAGATAGTATGTAGTGGAGAAGCTTCAACTCATGAACCTTTTGAATGGAAGAGTGGATACCCAGTATAACAATCTCTTTTTAAAAATGTCCTGTCCTGATGGGAAGAGCTGTTTGACAGTGGAATAGACTGCTTCAGAGGGTAGTGGGCTTTCCCTCATAGAAAATCTTTAAACACAGGTTGGACAGCCATTTTTCAGGAGTGCTTTAGTACAACAAAGGATTGGACTAGAGTGCTTCCCTAAACTCCTAGTGTTTTGGACTTCAACATCCAGAATCCTTGATCATTGGCAAAGATGGCTGAGGCTTCTGGGAGCTAAAGTCCAAAACAACTGAAACATTGGACTAGATGATCTTTGGTATTCTTTCCAACTCTATGATCATTATTGTCATCCAGAATTTTAGACTAACATTGGCACAGAGAACTAGGGAAGCCAAGAAGTCCTGTTCTGCTCTACTTCTGCAAGACATATTCCACCAATGTGGATGGGGAGACTGCAAGACATGCACATGGATGGGGTCTCCTTCTTGTCATTCAATAGACACTGGTGACTCTGTGCCCGGTCCTTAACTAAGCTAGAATGATTTCTTTCTTTTGGTTCTTAAGTGCTGCATTTGAAGCCATCCCAGCTAGAGAACCAAGTCTACACTAAACAAAAGAGAGCTGAAGGTGGGTCTCCTAGATCCAAATGCAATGCATCCTCCTCTTGAGCCAAGTTCCATATCTATCCACTTGTTTCTATGGAGATTATCACACCAGGGCCAATAG
The DNA here is from genome assembly GCA_020142125.1 of Phrynosoma platyrhinos. NCBI lineage: Eukaryota > Metazoa > Chordata > Lepidosauria > Squamata > Phrynosomatidae > Phrynosoma > Phrynosoma platyrhinos. The sequence goes on from CM034710.1 coordinate 20,041,817, forward strand.
CACAATTGCACTATTTGAAGATAACGGAAGCAAAGCGCTATAGCAATCTATATTTTCATACAGTCACACAATCATGCAACAATGACAAGATAAAAATGATAGAGAAACGCAATTGCGTTCCACATACATCCATTCTTGTAGAGTTATTGCACCGTTATCTAATGTTTCACACACATGCCATTTTGGCATGACTGCACGTCTGAAAAGCATCGTTACGTCCCAAACAGAACAAGATAAAATCGATAGAAATGATATATTTCAGAAGATTATTTTTATACAGTTGAAAGAAAATTGTGCCCTACACCTCAAAATAACATAGAAATTCACCCCAAAACCAATCCTAGCAATGAAAATGAATTGTGTGTACCTAAATGCACTCTGGGAAAAGGTCCTGGATTGCTCCACAATAGCGCAAACAAAACATTATTGGCTTCCGCATCTTCGCAATAGCACAAATGAAGCTTTTTCAGCAAGCTATTCACAGGGATTCCCCATGAATAAGAAATTATAGGAACATTCCAGGTTGTTAACAGGAGAAGTATGGGATGAGCGCAACGTTGTGTGAAAATCTTCATGCAATCATGACAAGAGCATTCTGTTTGTCTCCCATTTCTTATCCCCATGTAATAAGGCAGAGCTTGGAAGTAGCATGTTAAAATCAAGACTTTTGTGTAATAAAGACCAAAATCCTTACTTTAAAATAATATCATCAATATCTTTCCTCCAATGTGACGAGGAACATTTACTCACTACTACTTCAAAACATTATGTGGGAGATCATAATGGGGAATTTGGGGCTTTTTGAAAGGTAGTGTGAGAGTAACACATAACACACTTCTTTTTTAAAAGAGTCAGAAATAATTTGGGGGTGTATGAGCTAAAACAGTGACTGTGCAGAGAGAAAGGGCCAATTTCACCCCAGAAACACCCAATATACCCTAAGGATGTTATCTTGTCTTATTTTCAGAACTTTATTCCCTAGGTTTGGGGGCTTATAGGGGTTTGGAACCAAACCACACCCTATCAGGGACCAATTTTTCAGAGTTTGAGGCTGAAAATGGCAAAAAAAATAATAATTAGGAGATCCAGGGGTCTTCTGGAGGGCTAGAAAGGGGGGATTGGAGGTTGTAGTGCAACATTAACATGTTTGATTTTAAAGTGGTATCTCTAAAATCTGGTGGCAAGCTACATGTTGGTTTTGGATTCAGTTTTAAATCTATTATAGTTGACGTCAGGAAATAATACTGTTCTGTAACTGCACTAGAGTCCAAAACACACTGCAGAAATAATCCAGCGTGAGACTGCTTTAACTGCCCTGGCTCAGGAATAGGAAATCCTGAGAATTGTAGTTTATTTTGACAATAGAGCTCTCTGACAGAGAAGGCTAAATGTCTCACAAAACTACACTTCCCAGAATTCCATAGCATTGAGCCATTTCTCATCCATTTCTTTAAGAGCAGTCCATAGTTTCTCATGATGTTTGCTGTAGTCTATAAAGCACATGGTGATTTTCTTCTGGAATTCCCTGGTGCGCTCTATTACCCAGCATATGTTTGCAAATTGCAATGTGATCCATAGTGCCTCTTCCTCTCCTGAACTCAGATTGTACCTCTGGAATTTCTTGTCCCATAGGTAGGAGTCTTTGCTGCAGAAGTTTGAGCACAACTTTGCTTGTATGGGAAATGAATGCAATGGTTCTATAGTTACTGCAATCTTTTGTGTCTCCTTTTTTGGGGGAATGTATACTGGTCTTTTCCACTCCATGGGCCATTGTTTTGTTTTCCGTATTTGTTGGCAGATTTTAGTTAGAACTAAAGTCAATTCTGTCTCTGTTGATTGTAGCAGTTCTACTGGTACATCATCCGTTCCTGGGGATTTATTCTTCCCAAATGCTTTGAGTACAACTTTCACTTCACTTTCCAGAATATGGGGTTCATCTTCATACGATTCCTCTTCCTATGTGTTTCATTTAATACCCAGCGCAAAATGAGGTGATGTAAAAGGTCCTGAGCTCTTCAGGGGAGAAGATTATAGATCCCACCCTCACTAAGAAATGGCAACTTGTGTATTGTGTCACCTCCCAGCACCACTCCTGGCAGCTAAAAGCCAGAACATTTGAGTTGCAGCTCCCAGAATCCCCTACCTGGCATGGTCAGAGATCATGCTAGCTGAGGGATTTTGAAAGTTATAGCCTGAAAAAGTACACTTTTTCAAGCTCTGTTATAAGACAGGTTAGAATAGTGGCCAGGCAAAGGAGCAACCAAATGTAGAGGAAGATTCCACATAAGTAAAGGACTTATTATGAGCAAGATCCTCTTCATGAGTAGGAATTTTCCCTGAATATCTGCAGCAACCTGCAGCTGTTAACTAGGTGAGACTATGAGCACTCATGCCTGTCTTACTAGCCTACCTCATTCAGGCTAGTCTTACTAAGTAGAAGAGTCTACAAAAGTTTATGCTACATACCTTTTCCTCCCAGTTAGCCTCAAAGGTACTACTAGAGTCATTTGTATGCTGATACAGACTAACACTGCTATATCTGAATATTACTAAGGATGGGTTATTGGAACAACCTTGGTCCATTCTAGATCTTGTTTCCATTTATCCTGAGTAGCCCCCCCCCCCTAGCTCTACTAGATCTTGCTATGTTAGACCCTTTGCTGCTTCTGGAGTCTCTTTTTGGGTTTACTCTTGCCTGGATGCCTACTCTCTATTTGGGCTCAGCCAGCCTCGCAAAGCCACCCCAAGACATTTTATTCCCTCAAGCAAAGGAGAAGATAACACCTCTATCCATTCTATGTACAACTGGATTGCCAGTTAGACCTTGCTTCAATATTGGGGATGAGATAGGGTCATCTACCACACCTGAGAAAAAAGGGCCAATCTAGGGGAATGTCACATAGATTGTGCGGCTGCCATTAACATCCCCAATGTCTAGCCCAGTGGTTCCCAAACTTTGGTTCTCCAGATGTTTTGAACTTCAACTCCCAGAATTCCTGACTGTTGGCCAAGGTGGTTGGCACTTCTGGGAACTGAAGTTCAAAACACCTGGAAGACCAACATTTAGGAATCACTACTCTAACCTTATTTCTGCCCTCTCCTTATTTGGATGCTGCTACTACTCTGCCTGCTCTATTAAAGTATTGTTGTACTGTATTGTATATTAGTTTGTATTGTATGTTATTTTAATTTATATGTCTTAACTAGTCTCGGTTTAATACTTTTTTAATGGGGGTGGGTATTGGGTCTTTCTGGTTTTATATTGTGTGCATTTTTAATTGTTGTTAGCCGCCCCGATTGTTCTCAGAGGGGCAGGGTACAAATAATAATAATAATAATAATAATAATAATAATAATAATAATAATAATAATAATAATAATAATAATAATAATAATAATAATAATAATAATTATTATTATTATTATTATTATTATTATTATTATTATTATTATTATTATTATTATTATTATTATGAGGTGACTGACTCACTTTGCCACATGATAGGGCCAGTCCTGTAGCCTAGACTTTTAGAAGATTTTGGTCCTGCTTTCAGGGCCCAGCCCATTTTCCTTAGTATTATCTGAACAAGGGACCTCTTTACCCTGTTGTGTGCCTTCCAGTCCTTTCCAACTTATGGCAACCCAAAATCATGGAATTTTCTTAGCAAGATTTGTTCAGAAGTTTGCCATTGCCCTCCCCTGAGGCTGAGAGAGTGTGACTTGCCTAAGGTCACCCAGTGGATTTCATGGCCAAGTGGTAATCGAATCCTGGTCTCCAGAGTCATACCCCAATGCTCAAGCCACTATTGGCCCATCCATACTATAGAATGATAATGCTATTATTCTTCTTTGCTGGCTATGGAATCCTGGGGTTTGTAGTTTGAGGCTGCACTAGCACTCTCTGGCTGAGAAGTCTATATACCCCTCTTTAAACTGCCAATCCCAGGATTCCATAGAACAAAACCATGCCAGTTAAAGTGGGATAATACTGCTATCATTCTATAGTGTGGATGAACTAGTGCTGTTGGGTCCCTCCAAGTAATTTCTGACTTATGGCAACCATAAGGTGAACCTATCACAGGGTTTTCTTGGCAAGTTTCTTGGGGGGGGGGGATGCCATTGCCATCCTCAGAGGCTGAGAGAGTGTGACCTGCCCAAGGTAACCCAGTGGGTTTTTATGCTCGAGCAGGGATTCGAACCCTGACCACCACAGTCCTAGTCCGACATTCAAACCACTACACCATGCTGGCTCTCATTGGACTTAAAAGACCTGGTGTGAAATCAGCTTTTAGGAGGGAGGATGTTTTCACACAGAAGGTGCATTCAACCCCTAATGCACTACCCTCCTCACAGTCACACTCTTGTGAGCCGAGGAAATATTCAAATTTAATTTCCCTCACCTTTGCAGGCCTCAGGTTTTGCATAACAGGCGAAGGGAGGGGAAGGAAAGTAAGAGGGAGAAAGGGATGAGATGGGGGAGAGAGAGAAAGTACAAAACACCCTATTTCTAATCAAGAAGAACTGACCAAGCCGAAGGGAAGATGTGACTTGAAACAGGAGTGCCTCCATTTTTGAAGGGGCCAAGTCTCCATGACTTTCGGGTGTCACACAAAAGAACAGATTCAACAGATAAAGAGTCCTACTCCCCATCCCACATGTAGGCTGCATCCACACTGCAGAAATAATCCGGTTTGACACCACTTTAACTGCTATGGCTCAATGCGATGGAATTTGGGAAATGTAGCTCCGCTCTGGTGCTGCCACAAACTACAATTCCCAAATTCCATAGCACTGAGCCATGGCAGTTAAAGTGGTGTCAAACCGGATCATTTCTGCAGTGCGGATGCAGCCGTAGATGCAATGGCAAGAAAAGGTATACCTATAAAAATGTCTCTCTGGCCTGTCATTCTGTACAAAAACCTTGCTGAAAATACTGTTGGAAAGCAACCTGCCTCTGAGGGAAAGTCCCTAAATATTGACATTTTCTAGAGTATCCACAAGATATTGCTTTTTTAGTCAGTCCACCTAACAAGAATGAGAAGTTCAGCTCCAAATATTTCTGCTACTAGTTTCAAATATTGCCCCCGAGGAAGGCCATTGGCATATTTAAATGCCGTATTTTCCGGTATATAAGATGACTTTTAACCCAGGAAAATCTGGGGTTGAAGTCGTCTTATACGCCAGTATAAGGAGGAGGAGGAGGAGGACAGGGGTGGGGGTGGGAAAAGCCTTGGGAGCAGAGGAGGACAAGGAGGACAGGGGTGGGGGCAGGAAGAAGAGGAGGAAGAGGGGAACCCTAAGGCGATCCTCTCCTGGGGCTTTCTTGGCAAGACAGGTTCAGAGGAGGTTTGCCATTGCCTTCCCCTGAGGCTGAGAGTGTGTGACTTGCCCACGTTCACCTAGTGGGTTTCATGGCAGAGTGGGGAATCAAACCCAGGTCTCCAGAGTGGTAGTCCAACACTCAAACCACTACACCAGGGGTCGGCAACCTACGGCCCGCGGGCCGGAAACGGCCCCGTTCCCCGGACTTACCGGCCCAGGCCGTCGGTTGCTGGCGTCACCGCCGCGTCCGGGCGCATTTTTGGCTGTGTTTGCTGCGGCCACCATTTTGGATGTCAAAATGGTGGCCGTGACACATTTGCGCATGCGCAACAGCCGCGATTTGGACTACCAAAATGGCGGCCGCAACATGCGCCGTGGTTGCTGCAGCCACGAGTGCTATGGTAGCGGCCGCATGTGCGGGGAGGTCGCGCGTGGCGGAGGAGGCTACCCTCCTCCGCTGCGCGCGACCCCCCCATACATGCTGCTGCCATAGCACTCGTGCCGGCTGCCGTAGCACTCGCGACCGCAGCCGCCACGGCGCATGTCGCGGCTGCCATTTTGGTAGTCCAAATCGCGGCCACAATGCATTTGCGCATGCACAAAACGCGTCACGACCGTGATTTGGACTACCAAAATGGCGGCCGCGACATGCACCACGGTGGCTGCGTGTGCGGGAGGGTCACGCGCGGCAACGGAGGGTGTGCACACGCGCTGCCATCCCCCACCTTGGCCCAGCCGAGACCTAGGCAACGGGAGACCGGCCCAGGTCCCAAAAAGGTTGCCTGTGCCTGCACTACACATTGCTGCCTCCTATTCCCATGTACTACCCTATGAAACAATTGCAGACTTTTTTGTTGTTCTTGTGTGTCTTCAA
>CM034710.1:20050609-20076055 GCA_020142125.1 Phrynosoma platyrhinos
GACTCAATTTGCACTATTTCTGGCAGTCTGCAAAGGCCCTAAGTCATGGTTCAGGAAGGTTTGGGAATCATTCATTCCTCCAGATGGGAGCTGCATGTCCCAGAAGCCCTAGCCAGCACAACCAATGGTGAATGTTGGGTGTTGCAATACCTTCAGCAACACTTGAAGGGCTTGCATGATTCCTACATCCAGGTGTATGTGTACGTGTGTGTGTGTGTGTGTGTATGTTGTGTGCCTTCAAGTCTATTCTGACTTCTGGCGACCCTATCATTGGGTTTTCTTGGGACGTTTCTTCAGAGGGGGTTTCCCATTGCCATCCTCTGAGGCTTGTGACTTTCCCAAGGTTTTCCAGTGGGCTTACATGGCCAAGCCAGGATTTGAACCCTGGTCTCCAGAGTCCTAGTCTAACACTCAAACTACTACACCACATTGGCTGTCATATACACACACACACACAGAGTATATAGATCCTGTGTATATTTAAAACCATAGGCCAGCAAGGTTATCTTTGTTACTGATATAATCCTATGTGTGTATGCATATATAGTATTTTTATGAGGGAAAGCCAGCATGGTGTAGTGGATTGAGCATTGGACTAGGATTCTGGAGACCAGGGTTGAATTCCTCACTCGAGCATAAAAACCCATTGGGTGACCTTGTGCAAGTCACACTCTCTCAGCCTCTGAACTTGTCAAGAAAACCCCATGATAGGGTCGCCTGAAGTCAGAAAAGACAGGAGGGCCAGTCAAAATGCCATGAAAGTGTGGCAGCCTTCGAGTTCCCCAGATCTCTTCATCAAACAAGGGACAAAAAAAAAAAAAGAGGATGTTGTGCTTGTTTCCTGATGCAATCAATGTGATCTGAGGGCAGTTTAGTCTGGATCCAACCTCAAAAGTTAAACCTGAATCAAGTACCCTGGTGTTTATTTAAGGAAAGACCCATTACTTTTTTTGAGGCTTGCCCTCTAGTAAGTCATGATTCAAGCAAGCTTGGGAAACATATAGCTATCCAGATGGGGGACTGCATGTCCCAGAAGCCCTACCCAGCACAGCTAATAATGAATGCTGGGTGTTGCATGATTCCTGTATCTAGGTGAAGGGTTGAAACAGAAGACACAGCCCTATAATTGCTACTTCTAACTCAAGTTTAAGGGGATTTACTCCTCTGTATAGGATTGTGTATTTTTAAAACCACAGGCCAGCAAGGTTATCTTTGTTACTGATATAATCCTATATACATCAGTGACAAAGATAACCCTGCTGGTCTGTGGGTTTAAAAATGCACAAACAACAGGCAGTTAACACCTTTTAATCTTTTGAAAATGTTGGTTGATTCCAAGGTACTACACACAGGTGTCACACTGGATTTTATATAGGATAGTAGCTGGTAAAGGATCAGGTCTGAAAGGGATTATCACTGAGATTCCTGGCCAAGCATAATCCAGTAGCCAAGGGCAACTATTTAATTTAATTTAATTAATTTAAAAGCAATTAACCAAATAAAAATTTATTGTAAATCAATCAACAGTTTAGCAGATTTCTTTGCAGGAATCATGTGGCCCTCCAAATGTTGTTCAATTGTAACTCCCAACAACCACAGCCAATGGTGAGAGATACTGTGTACTATATAGTCCACCATTTTCAAGGCTGCATGTGGGCCATCACATCCTCAAAGACTAACAGTTTTTTCATGCCATATGCTCTTATGGACTACAATTAAGTTCAGAAAATGCCATTAGTTTATGCCATAAATGTGTTATCCTTTCAGGTGAAACAAGTCTCTATTGCTGTTTTCTGTAATAACAGGTTAACTTGACATTTTCAGAGGATAAAGCAGAGAGATCTTGTAGCACCTTTGAGACTAACTGAAAGAAAAAAGTTTCAGTTAGTCTCAAAGGTCCTACAAAATCTCTCTACATACTGATTGTACAAAGTAACATGGCTTTATCTTAGAATGGCTAATGGTAAGGGGATTGTGGAAACTGTGGTCCAAAAACTTGAAGGTCACAATTTCCTGACTCTTTTAATAGTGTGAAGTTGCTGCTAGCCCTCGTACAAAGGAATTACAAAGTGTACACATCCCAACATACAAATAAATGGAAATCTTTAGTTCTTCAGTTGCAAAGCCATTAAATTACTTTCCAAAAGAGCAAAAGTCATTCCACTCCATTTTACATAGGGCAGGAAATCTTCAAGTAAGTGGACAGGTCTCTTTCCCACCCAGCGGAGCGTATAGCTCTAAAACTTGCCAAGAGCAGCTTCAACATAATGCAACAAAAGCCATAATCTAAATGTGTGTCTGTGTGCCTTCAAGTCACCCCTTGATTTCCGGTAATCTCATGAATTTCACAGGATTTTTTTAGGCAAAGAATACTCAAGAGGTGGTTTTGCCAGCTCCTTCCTCTGAAATGTAGTCTACAGCGCCTGGTGTTCGTTGATGGTCTACTATCCAAGAGCTAACCAAGGTTGATTCTGCTTAGCTTCCATAATCAGACAGGATCTGGTGCCTTAAGGGTATTTAGACCCTCAACTTGGCTGGAAATTGCCTATCTAATCGCATTCCAAAGTATGCTGGGAAAGAAAAGAAGATAGGCAGAGCAAAGGGGTTGCTTGATGCTTATAGACAAACTTGCAAATTTATTGGTTTATTTATACAAATATTTATGATATTTGTATAGAGTTCACCAAGCTTTGGTCTCAGGAACTTTTACAAATAATAGGCTGGAAAACACAAATAATTTTGAATAGGCATGGAGTGAGTTTCCCTCTCCATCCAGCAACCACAACCAGCCATGGGGCTGGGTTTACATGACAGTGGGTGGAATTTGGTGACTATGATTTTTGAAATTACTGTATACACTCTATTTTTACTTATTTAGGAAAATTTGCTTCATTTTCTTTACTCACTGCTTTGTCCACAAGTGTTCCTATTTCTGCTGCTGTGTTTAGTTTTCAGTTTCTTACACATGGACTCCAATTACAGATTGGACATTTTGTTAAAATAATTTGCAAGCCACTTTGAATGCTTTTTAAAAGAGGTTTTCCTTAAAGAAATAATTTTCATCTCATCCCTTTTCCTGGTTAAGGATTGGGGTATTCAGGAGCCAGCTTGGCGTAGTGGTTTGAATGTTGAATTATGTCTCTGGAGGCCAGGATTCAACTCCCCGTTTGGTCATGGAAACCCACTGGGTGACCTTGGGCAAGTCACATACTCTCAGCCTCAGAAAACCCTGTGACAGGTTCAATTTAGGGACACCATAAGTCAGAAACAACTTGAAGGCACACAACAACAACGGGTATTCAGATCTTTTAAAACTCTTTGTAAATTTGTAAGATACATTAGCCCAGGATAGGATAACTTTTGGATTTCCAGATGTTTTGGACAACAATTCCCTTTGCCCCTTACTGTGGCCATGCTGGGTAGGTCTGGAGGGTAAGCCAGAGATGGTGAGGCACCCAAGGTGATAGCAGACTTAGTAACTAAATGGTGATTGAAAGCTAGGATCTTCCAGTTCAAAGTCCAAAACTATGCTAGCTCATATCTACCCCTCTGCATCACTGAAGTACTGTAAAGCTATGCTCAAGAGAATACCCTTTTTCCAACTTTTCCCCCCTCTGCTATGGGGCCAGGGTCAAAACAGGGGCATTTTCTTCTTCAGTTCCCAAATTTCTAGGATTACATTAATTTAAAATTTAACTTGAGCAATTAGAAGTACAGTTTAGGGTCCAAAGAAATGGGGCAGGCAATGTTATCAAGGGAATGTAAACACAGTAAATATTAATAGTCATAGGTATGAACAATTTTCAGTACCTCACTCTCTGCAATGGAGATGGAAGGAAAGCTTAATTGGGGAGCGTTGTAGAATTCTTATCAGAGAACCAGCATGATGTAGTAGTTTGAGTGTTGGGACTATGACTCTGGAGACTAGGGTTCATATCCCTGGTCAGCCATGGAAACCCACTGGGTGACCTTGGGCAAGTCACACACTCTCAGCCCCAGAGGAAAGGAATGGCAAACATCTTCTGAACAAATCTTGCAAAGAAAACCCCATGATAGCTTTAAAGTTTTCATAAATTGGAAACAATCTGAAGGCACACAACAAGAATTCTTATGGAGGGGCACATTTTGCTCCTTTGTAGCTATACCCCTATCTTTTTGTTAATCAATCCCTGCCCCCAATGCACTCACATCTCAGTTCTAGAAAAGAAATCCTTTGTTAAAGGACCCCATACAGAGTACAGTGTTACTTCCTACAGTAGGACAATATACAAAATATCCATCACAATAAAGTTGTGGATTTTCATTCCTTATCTTGTGCATCTTCACAACATTACTATGAGGTGGGCCCCTATTGTTCTCCAACTACTTCCAACTTCAAAAGTTAAGATAGCTGGCAGCTGGCAAGTAAAACGCCCTGGTTGCAAGTCCCCTTTTGAGATCGGTTTGCCTTGCGCCCTCACTGCTGTTTTGTACATTTCAGACAGAATCTGCTTAGAATAATTTTAGTTTTTAGTGATATTTAGGACCTTTGCAGACTTCCAGAAATAGTGCAAACTGAGTCCACTTTTAGGGTTAGGGTTAGTGCTAGGGAATCATGGGAATTGTTTTTTTTTTTTCTGAGACATTGAGCCTTCTTGTCAGAGAGCTCTGGTGCCACACTAAAATACAGTTCCCATGATTCCCTAACCCTAAAAGTGGACTCAATTTGCACTATTTCTAGCAGTCTGCAACCCCCCTTTGTTGCTCCTAGCTCCTGTGTGTTTCCCCCTTTAAAAACATGAACAACAAAAAAGCTGTTGATATAGATTGTTTAGTGGAGTTTTTACAGTTAGCCCCCTTGGAAAGAAAGCAGGATATAAAACAGTGAAAACAAAATGATCAGGAAACTGTGCCAATTTTATAGGCAAAATGTTAAGGTAAAACATCCTTAACTGGCCTAAGGCCAGAAGGATAGCCTCACATGTTACAAAATGTGGGGGAAGAGGAAACGATGGATAGATCCATTAAATACACTTGCATTTTCTGCCTGATGTCATCATGTGGGCTTTTACATTTTACACACACTGGAAATTAGAAATGCAAATGCATCCAAGCCTATGAGTAAAAATAATCTAGCCTGCGATTGGACTTAGACCTGTGCTCAATCCTGTATCCAGAGAATAAAGCTTAAACTTTCTTTTTGTTGTTGTTGTTGTGTGCTTTCAAGTCATTTCTGACTTATGGCAACCTTATGGCAAAGCCATCATGAGGTTTTCTTTGGCAAGATTTGTTCAAAGGTTTGCCACTGCTTTTCCCTGAGGCTGAGAGCGTGTGATTTGCCCAAGGTCACTCACTGGGGTTCCATAGCCAAGCAGGGACTTGAACCCTGGTCTCCAGAGTCCTAGTCCAACACTCAAACTACTATGCAATGCTGACTCTCAAAAGCAGGGGTAGGCAACCTGCCGCCGCTGCCCACCACCACCACCGCCACCCGCCATGATGATATTGATTATTGTTGTTATTACTTGTTCTTGGGGTTTTCTTGGCAAAATCTCCACAGGGGGTTTGCCATGGCTTTTCTGGGGCTGAGAGAGTGTGCATGCATATTTTAATTTTTTAAAAAATATTTATTTATTTATTTATTTCTGGTGCTTCGGCCCCCCCAATTGTCTGAGGGACAGCAACCCAACCCCCGGCTCAAAAAGGTTGCCTACCCCTGCTCAAAAGCTTCAACTAGTCCTCAAGAAATCTTATGCCACCACCATAAATCAGTTGCCATGAGGTTGTTGGTTTTTCAAAGAACATGTTCAGGAGGAGGCAAATCCTTGCAAGATTTGCTGGCCTCCCCACCCCAGAGGTGGGCTCAGGCTGACACTCCCTTCCCCCACATCTGCATCAGCCTGATGAGGAGAGCTCACGTGAGGACAGGCAATCACAAAATTGCGAAAGAATCCAAAAGACGGTTATCTCCTTTGGACACCTTTCTCCAGTATCTGTGCTGGCCTGACTCCCTTCATCCGGACTGGGGGAGGGACCTTACTCAACAGTGGGGTGAGGAGGAGATGATCCCAAAGGTGCCTGCACTATTTTCTCCCTTGCATTCTCTCTTTCTCCTCTCTATCCAACTCCTTGCTCAACTGTATCACAACAGGCAACCTAGTTTCAACAGGCTTGCAAGGGAAGCAAGGCAGGAAGGTGGTACAATGAATGCTGCAGTCAGGGAGCTGCAGGTGACCAAGTTTTTAAGCATGATAATTTTAAAAAGCCACCCCCAGAAAACCCAATTCCTATTTGAAGTTCACACACATGCACAAGCATCAATCATAACTTTGGTGCACTATGGAGCAGCAGAGACTTAAGGCTGCAAGAGACCTGTGACTAAGGGGGGTTGCAGACTGCCAGAAATAATGCAAATTGAGTCCAAATTGAGGGTTAGGGAATCATGGGAACTGTATTTTATTGTGGCACCAGAGCTCTCTGACAGAGAAGGCTCAATGTCTCAGAAAAAAAATTTCCCATGATTCCCTAGCACTAACCCTAACCCTTAAAATGGACTCAATTTGCACTATTTCTGGCAGTCTGCAACCCCCCTAAATCCGAAGGCTAGTATTTTAAACAGAGTGAACTCATATTATGAAATTGTGACTTTACAGTGGTCCCTCCACATTTGCTGGGGTTGGGGTGAAGGAGCCCTGTGACTGTGGAAAAACTGCAAATAAAAGAAACACTATTCTGTTTACCAATTATAACACCTCTCTAGGTATATCCAGGTCCTCCAGTATAACACTATGGTCAACATCTGCCAGAAGTTGATCACAGAATCATGCTGGAGGACCCACAGATGTTTAGAAAAGTGTTTTCTCTAGGAACATCTAGGTCCTCCAGCACAACTCTGTGGTCAACTTCTGGCAGAGTTGTGTTGGAGGACCTAGACATTCCTAGAGAGAACATAAAACTGCAAATAATCAAAGCTGCAAAAGTCAAAGCCGCAAATGTGGAGGGGCAACTGTATTAAGTTCTCATTGAGTCAAGAGGTCTTCTCTAGTTTGGGAAGGGGACAAACAGCTGTACTCAAGCCACATTCCTAATTTCTATTAAAACAGTAAATTTACGAGATGACTGAGCCAGTCACTTATGCTTTGACTAACCCTACCTACAGGATTGGTAGAAATATTAAATGGGTTGGGAAAATGAGGCACAACAGATATCATTGTGGGATGACATGACAAAGAGTCTCCTTTATTGTGGCACCCCAGTTATGGAAAACTCTCTCTTTAGAGACCTAAAACAGTACCAACATTGGTATCATTACAGAGCCAAATAAAATCACAGCTTTTTGCTAGAACCTTTGGGGGACAGTTAATCCAAATCTGTGCATGGTCACCAGTTTTTAACTGCTTACTTGTCATATTATTTCTTTAATTTGTTTTTAGTCTGTCTAAATTACTCTTTTTGAGGGCCAGTGTTTTATAATAGTTTGAGCATAGGACTAGGACATTGGGAGACCAGAGTTCAATGTTTGGCCATGCAAACCCACTGGGTGACCTTGGGCTAGCCACACTCTCTCAGCTTCAGAGGAAATAAATGGCAAACCCCCTCTGAAGAAACTTCCCAAGAAAACCCTATGATAGGTTTATCTTGGGGTCACCATAAGTCAGAAATGACTTGAAGGTACACAGCAACAAAATTACTCTTTTAATATTTTTAAATTGCTAAAATTGATTTTATGGAGCATATAAATATTGTAATTAATTAAAAATTATTATAATTAATTAATTAATATTTCAAATAAATAAATAAAATTTGCAGCACCCTGATCTTTTTAGATCAAGCATTGAGGGATGGTTATTTTGCCATTAGGGAACTTGGATAGGCAACAGGGAAAGAGGTCATAATGCAGCGGAAGAACACAAGCTTTGCATAAAGATTTAGGTCATACGTAGACAGTGCCCGGCATGTCCATTTGGAAGGATGAAGTAGCCAAGTGGGGAAAACCCATCTTGGGAGACCTGTGACCATTCAGTGTACAGTGAGTTAGATATTTTCTTTTAATTAGTTGGTGAGATCACAGAGATTGTGAAGCAATGTTTGGAGTCAGTAATGAGATGGGCAAGAGCCAGAGATTGGATTAGGACTTGGGAAACCTAGGCTCAAGTCCCCACCATGCCATAAAGGACACAGAGCCTGTCATTTACACTTTCTTGACTAACCTACCTCTTAGAGTATGGCGAAGATATAAGTAGGGGAAGAAGTAGGCAAAGAAGAGAACAAGGCACACCACCTTGAGTTCATTGGAGGAAAGGCAGGATATTAATGTTAATAAATAACTAATCAATCTGAACAAGTTGCTGTTTGCCTTCAAATCATTTCCAGCTTATGGCGACCCTAAGGAGAACCTATCATGTTTTTTTTGGCAAGTTTCTTCAGAGGGGTTTTGCCATTGCCATTTTGAGGCTGAAAGAGTGTGACTTACCCAAGGTCACCTAGTGGGTTTACATGGCTGAGGCAGGATTCAAACACTGGTCTCCAGAGTCATAGTCCAATGATCAAACCACTACACAACATTAGTTGTCACAAGTGCATTGGTCAGAAGGCCGACTGGTTCAGGAAAACAAAGGGTGTCAGCCTGTCTTAGATAGGACTTCAGTTGCCATAAAACATAGGGATATGTCTATATGTGGGCATAGGTGGATAAAGAAATGTTCACTTTTCCCATGTACTATGACCCCACCCCATTTACTTTACCCCCAGGTATGGAATTAGGTATAGAAAAAAACCCCTCTATTTGCTTCAAGTAAGTTAGCCATGGCCTTATATGTAATATTAAGTTATATCACTACCAGACTATTGTAATATGCTTTCTCTATGGCTGCCCTTGAATTTCACCCAGCCATACCAACTAGCACAAAATTGCCAGAGTTTTACAATTCTGGCTGAATGGAAGTGTTGGGATGATATATCCCCTTTGTTATATCAGATGCCTTCTTCCTCTCCCACAAATGCAATTTAGAGTGTAAGGTTTTATATTGGATACATCTACATTGTAGAAATAATGCCACTTGACATCACTTTAAGTGCTGTAATGTCATCCTATGGAACCCTGGGATTTGGAGTTTTACAAGATCTTTAGCAGGGGTAGGCAACCTTTCCCCTTTAAGGGCCGAGGGACTTCAGCTCCCAGAATCCCAGGAGCTGTTGGCCAACATGGGACTATTGGCCAACATGGCTGAGGCTTCTGGGAGCTGAAGTCCCTCGGCCCTTAAAGGGGAAAGGTTGCCTACCCCTGTCTTTAGCCTTCTTTGCCAGTGTGCTTGTGCCTTACAAAACTACATATCCCAGAATTCTGTAGGATGGAACCATAGCAGTTAAAAATGGCAGCAAACATTATTTCTGGTGTAGATGAACCCCTTTAAAACTCAAAATAGCTTGGGACCTAGCAGCCTGGACTAGCTTCTCCTGTATCTACCGGTAAGTGGTTTTCCTCTAAAATCACTTGCTGCACCACTGCCTTCTGAAACGTGGCTGAGAACAATACAACAGGAAGCTTTTCAGTGTGGTTTCTATTAGGTGGAACACTTTTCCTAAAGAGATGAGGTTATCTTCACCTTTGTTTGTTACGTGATATATGAGTTAGTGTTTGATTCTACCACTGCTTAATGGAAACAGTGTATTTTGCCTCTCTGGATTTTCATTCTTTGCCGCTGCTTTGAGTATGCAATTTGTGTTCCTAGGATCTGCTATTTCCATTTCTGGTTTCATATTTTGGTTGTAACAATTAGAACAATTATTACAGAATAAGCTTTTAAGGACTACAGTCCACCTAATCAGACGCACTCGCCCCAGAACACCACAATTACTGGTTCTGATGAGATCTGAATTTGTATCCATTTAGCACACCTGCAAGCTGTTTTATAACAGACTTTAAGGTAACAACTTGCATTTGCCTTATTTTTGTCACACCACTGGTTGACTCCTACTGTCTGGTCATGGAGTACAAACAGGCAACAGGCATTAAAGAAATGATTAGGAGTAATTTATGATTTTCCTTATCTCATTCTGAAAGTGCAAGAGGATGTGAGAGCTGGGATGTACAGAACACAGTGGGAGCATTACAATGGAGTCAGAGGGACATTATGGAATGCAATTCACCAAATGTGGTTGACTACTAACTACCCCAGTCAGCATGGTCATTAGGCTAAGGATGATCTGGACCTAAAAACCCAATCCAATTTTCCATGCATTTCAAATGTCTTCTTCTTATCTATACTTTTCTTTAAAACTAGCAGGATGTAGAACTTGCCCATAAGAAAATCAAATTTCTGGATTACCACAAAATTAGCAGATGCACCATTACAAGCAATTTTCTAACATTTCAGGGCATGATTTGTCTCACATATATATCTGAACACACAGATGCATTCATGAGAAACACACACACACACACACACACCTAATTAGGAAGAAAAGAAATTGTGGACACTAATACTGATCCCCTATCTTCAATATACAATGATATGCTCAGCCCTCTTTGATAATCTAAATACATCGTTTCCACTGGCAATTCATAAACTTCTTTTCTCTCTTGCAAACCCAAGGAGCCCTGACATCTAGTCCTAAACCTGCTAGGCACCATCTGGGTGCACTTATATTGAACTGCATATATAAATCACAATCATACACATAATCCCATTTGCTGAATGGGTACTGATACCACAGTTTTTCTGTGAATAAAGCAAAAAACCAAACCTAAGCCTTTAGCACAATACTTAGCCTTTTAAGTCAGTGCTGGCAGCTTATGTAAATGAAAATGATTGCTTGAGATTGAGAAAAAATGAAGATTGCTCAATACATGGTGTGCCTCTCCAGCCTGGCAGTCCCTGACAGTGAATAGCAATGCAAGCAAAGCAGCTTCATTTATATACCACTTCATACCACGCTATGGAGTGTCTAAGGCTAAGCAGTTTACAACTGTAAGCTCATTGCCCCCCAACAGCTGGATACTCATTTTAGTGACTTCAGAAGGATGCAGGCCTGAGTCTACCCTGAGCCCTGGCTAGTATTGAACTCGCAACCTTATGGTTTATGAGTATGTGGCTGCAGTACAGGCATTTAACCACTGCACCACCAGGGCTCCTCTTGCTTCTGGTATATTTCCTCTCACAAATAATTTAGAAATTGATTTGATTCCACACAAGCCACTCACATATAGGAAACAAAATGAGAAGTATTTATTTGTAGAAACTCACATTAAAAAAACAGCCCACTACAAAACAGCTTTCATGGGTCAAATATGATATTTCCCCTGCAATATGCAGAGTCCTTTTGTCTCCTCCCCTCAATCATGGCAATGGAAGGAATTCTCAAAACAGCATAGGGAAAATGTTCCCTATGGCTGACCTTGCTTGATAGCCTTCACTACTGCATCCTTAAAAAAGGAGCAGGAGGCAATGGGTTTTACTCTTATGAAGAAGGAAAAATGGTCAAGAAAGTATCACCACGTGGGAGGGCCAAAGCGTGAAATCAGCACTTCTTGGTCATCTAGGTCCTTCTGTACTTTCTTCCGCATGTAGAAAATGGGGCAGTCACGGCTGAAAGAGAAGAGGAAAAATAGGTCCAGGGGTGGGGCATGACTGGGAAAGCAGAATACCCAACATCCTGAAAGGGACTGGCAGAAGAAGTATCAATGGTGAAGGCCACCAGTAAGAGGCTAGAGTTCCCCTGCACGAAAAGTCTTGGTTCAGATTAGCCACCTTGTTTCTCCCTTGGAACGATTATGCAGGAAAGCAAGATAGGAGATGGGCCTGAATGCAGAATCTTATCCCTAGCCAGCATGGGATTCTGAGTTGCAGTCCAGAAAGTAACATTATCAAATTCTAGCTTGGAGGGGAAGGGAATTCTGATGTTAGAACATTTCTACTTAAGAGGTTTAGTACCAAAGAGAGAAAGTGGAGAAGGTGACTCTCCCACATCTTTTTATTTGGCTATGCTGATTGTCTACTGGCAAAGAGTTTTTAACCTAAGAAAGCATTCAAAAAAGGGTAGCCTCCTCCTGTGGTTGGATATTCACTTTACTTTTAATATTCTACAAAGTAATTCTGCCACCCAGGTAATCAGAAAGACTTGACTGCCTCCCCACTATTTTGTACTTTACCCATATAAATGCCCCATTCCTCTGCTGGAGAACCCAGGCAACCAGCTGATAACTTGTGTGCTGGAGCAGTCTGTTTCTCCACTCCCCATTTTCTGACAGCCGCTATATTTACAAAGGCAATAAAGCTCTTCAAGAGTACCCCCCCACTCCCTCTCCGTGGGAGCCACCTGTTCATCTCTAACTAGCCTGATAAGCAGCTGTCAACATGTGGGGCCATATTTTAGCCCAATATCCCATGGGAACGGGCAAAAACCTGAGCTGCCATGCGAGGGTGTGGTAGGCAGCTAGCCCTCACCTGGTACACAGAACATCCTCATGCAAGCTCCCTTGGCAGCGCTGGCACTGGGTCCACAAGCGTGAAAACTTCTCCTCCAGAGAGCTCAGATGGGTCACCTATAGAAGGGGAGCAAAACAGGAAAGGATAGACTAAACTGGAATGTGACTTAAACTTTATATTGCACTTTAACCTTCACAATGCACTCTACAGTCACTGTACTGTAATGGGCTAAAGCTGTTAGGCCAGGACACGTGAAATACAAGTTTAAATCTCCGCTCAGCCATGAAACTCACTAGATGACCTGGGGTCAGTTGCTGCTACTCAGGCTGTCCTGCCTCACAAGGTGATTGTGGGAATAAAGTGAGGAGGAGGGGCACTATGTATGCTGCCCTGAGCTCACTGAAGAATAATTATGGTATAAAAATAAAACTTACTACAATTTTCAAATTGTATGAAATATGTTTATTATGAATTTTATAGGCATTAATGTATAGAGTGGACTACAGAAATGGATCAAAGCCATATTATAAGGCAAGGGTGGGAAGCTATCAGAAGTTGGGGGAACACAGTGCCCTGCCCATGAGACTTCACAGGGGTACACCCTCTACAAAATAACTGATCTTTTCCACCAAATGCCCTTTATGGGGCATGGGGGGCAATATCATCATTTTAGGCCCAAGCAAAGCCTTGTTTATTACAGGAAGTGGACTGGAAGTCCATTTCTAGGTTGCTTCATGTGAGAAAGAAGCTCCCCTCTGGCATTAAACTTGCCTGGAAGGAACATGGTAAAATTTCCCCCCATAGGCAGCAATCTGTGGTCATTCTTTTTTTTTTTTTTAATTGGACACTGGGAGGAGCCTTTGGGAGCCACATGTGACCTGCCGGCTTTTCTCTCCACATCTCTGTTCTAAGGGCAGATAATGCAATAATGTTAAAGCAAGACTGCAGCCATGGACTTTACAATTCTCTATTAGTCTCCTGGCCTATCTGCTAGTCCAGCAAACCTCATTTTTAAAATTCAGTTTTTCAACTGCTTTTTTCTGTTTTCTCTCCTTGTTAAGTCAGAAATTTACCAATTATTGCTCTAAAACTGAATTAATCCAATGCATCCTCTTTTATCCTGGATGCAGCTAGCTCCCTATGGTCCCACTAATGTCGCCATAGATCTACTTACCTCTTTTTGATAGAGCTCAGACTGGCGGTCCAAGCAGAACTTGCACACAGCACCTGGTAGAGAAGCAGGAAGTGAGCAAGCATTCCTGTTCACATTGTATTTCCATTGCAGGACCCCTTTTCCCACATATGCCTTCTCAAGAAAAACCACAACCAAGATGGCCAGAAGAGGTACTTACTTACATTTCTTTGGAGAGGATATGGCCAATGAATATTTATCATGATCTGGACTTCTGTCTACACAGCTTGAAAAAGTTACTTTTCTTGGACTACAATTCTCAGGATCCCTTACCTATCTCAGGGATTCTAGAGGTCATCATCTAAAGCATTAACTCTTTCAAGCTATGAGGCTAAGAAGGCAGTTTTAGTCAGTGTCAAACAGATCTGCTGAATGGTGGATTGGTTCACTTGCTTAAGACACCTTAGGTCATTCATTTTCCCTCCTTCTGTGTGCCTTCTTTCTGGTATACTGTGGTAAGACTTCCAGCGTGATAGGACTATAGACAGCAAATCCACCACAATTTCGCTTCTCCACTCAACAAAGACTACATTATGCAAATTCAATTTTCAGGAAGTTTCTGGTAAACCTCCACAACAAAGCCAGGAGTTTGTGTTCCCAGCCTTTTTGGAAACCAAGAATAGCTGTGTTCGATCAGAACAAAGGGCTATCTAGTCCAATATTATACTTTTTTTTAAATTTGATATCCCGCCCCTCTGGGATCAATCGGGGCGGCTTACATCATAAAAACATCATACATCAGTTAAGAACAATCTCCCCCTCCCTCCCCCCCTTAAAAAGTTATTCTGTTCGCTCGAGGCCAATCAGTTGCCTACAGGAGAAGTAGAAGGAGAGCAAGTATGCAACGGTACCTTCCATCCCACATTACCTGGCAACAAACATACAAAGGAATATTGCTCACTTATATTCCCTTTTCCAAAAAACTAAAGCTTCCAGAGTGAGTGCTTCCCTTTTCTAAACTGTTGGTGCTACTACTTCTCAGGAGAACCCAGATTTTAATCTATAAAGTGTAATTTATCAGTAACTCTTCTTCTCCCACTTGCAAAAATTGAAAAAGAGGGAGAATTCTGGAGGTCAGCAAAGAATATGCTGTGCATGTACTAATCTAATGTAAGATTTCCCTGCTGGTCGTAAAAGTACTGAGATAGAGCTGTTACACACACACACACACATCACTCTGTGGCAAGTTCCGGCAATAGGAACTTGCAAAATTTACTGCTGGTTAGAGGTACGTAATGGGGGAGGGAGAGAAACTTATTTTGGTAAAGCACAGATAAGCCAAGATAGACTTCTCACCATGGTGGTTGAGCACAGCCCGGCAACCAATGCAGGTGCTTCGTTTGGTAGCAAAAGCCATGAGTCCTCCAACTTTGGCTGTCAACACTGTTTTGCAGCGGGTGTGTTCCCCTTCTACAAGGGAAGGAAAGGAAGGGTCAAGCATACTCCAGATCCCATATAAGCATCAGGAAAATGTTGGGGACTTCATTGTACAACTGCCTCTTATTTCTGATTGTACACTTTTCTACTGTGATGAAAAACTGTCAGCTAAATTTTCCTAGAAGCATCCACACAGAAATGTAGGCATTTGTGCCTACAAATAAATTTGGGGCTGGGGGAATTACTGCTGCCTTCTGTCCTATGGCTCAAGTGAAAGATGGGCAGAGAAATTTTCAAGAGAACTCTGCCAAAAAGAAATAATCTTAGAGTGGGAGCCCCTCTAAATATAGCCCCCACTTTTCTTCCCACCTCTTCTTCCTTGAGGTTCAGGTCAAACTGGGAAATATCATTTGCTGTTAGTAGCACAAGCTTGTAATGGAGCCATAAGAAGTTTGATTCCCTTACTTCACTAAGGCAGGAGACCCCTTAGCGCACAGAAGACCAAGGGTGTGTAGGCTTGCAGGATCCACTCTGTTTGTGTCTATAAGTTCAAGGTTCACAAACTGGAGCCTTGTGCACATATATAGATTTAGAATTGAATTCTGCCCCTAGCAATTTATTCTGAGTTCTAAAACTGAACAGAGCTTACTGTTTTTCCAACAAAAATCCACTCCTAAATATTATACACTTTATTTCAACATTTAGGATTGGAAAGTCATTTTGTTGCTGCTGCTATTGTTAAAATAACTGTGATACTGAAATCCTTGTCAACTTATTGCAAACTAGCCTGAGATCAGCATTAGATTCAGATCTGCCCATTTCTGCATCAAATCATCTTTTGGAGCTAACAGTCAAGGTCCCAGTAAGACAGGGATGTTATATTCTTTCCACTGGATGCAGAAGCACATCCTGGCTGTCCTGGCAAGAAGTGTAACCTTCACTGTTTATTCTAAGCACAGACCCAGGGATTGGTTATGGAATTGGGGGAGTGGGGAATCCTCCTCTAAAGTTAGAAGTGTGTATTCTCTCTCCTCCAAGGCCCACACTTCCTGAAGATGAAACCCAAGACCTGTTCCAACTTTGCTCTCTCTCAGAGATCAGAGCTTCCACTCACTCAGCAGGATATTCTGTGCTTTGCCTTCCCCCAAGATGGGTTCAAATATGCGCAGAAGGGGCTTAGCAAGCTGCTGCTCCAGATAATACTGGGTGTCAATGGGCAGGTTATTCTCCAGCACATAGATGGGATCCTGAAAAAATAAAAGACGACATAAACCGGAAGGAAACATTGCTCAGGCAGCAGAGGCTGCATGATGACTGCATCTTACCACACAACGCTCCTCTCCTTCTCAGGAGTTGTTACCTCATAACTTTCATCCTGACAGCCTATTGGGGGGGGGGGGGTTTGCACGTACACACTGGCAGTATCACAGAGCTTGGGAAAGTTACCTTTTTGAACAACTCAGAAAACCTTCCAGCTAGTATGCTTGTCTAAAAAATAACTTTCCCAAGCTTTGAAATAACATGAGCAGCTCTGGTAAGCAGCAATTAGCCTTGGAATGCAAGTAAGTCATGAGCACTACAAGGGTGACGTTTTGACCTGGCACAGAACAGTGGAGGGGACTAGAGAAGGCATATCCATAGGGACAGTTTGGAGACCTTCCTTTCCATGGGTTCCACACCTAACCTTAGACTTTTCCTTCCTTCCCCAATTGATTAATTCAAGAGAGAGAAAGAAGAAAAGGGGAAGCAGTAGGTGAGAGCAAGTTCCTCACAAACACACTCATTAAAGAACCAAATTAAACTCCAGCATGGGCCAATTTAGATATTAAGCAAACCCAATGAGAAATGCAGAAGAAATGCTCTTAAAACTTGTACACTGCTTCTCAGACCACACATCACTTGTTATTATGAGTTGATTCCTAAAGCACAACGGTGAACATCTGTTTTCTTCCAACAAGCTTTTTGTTGCCGAAAGGTGATGGACTAATAATATTATTATTTTAATAAAGATTATGTTATTTTAATAAAATACATTTCTACTGAAGCAAGTGTGCACTTGAACGCAAATACCAGCAACACTTTTCCCCCATCAGCCTGGGAAGCCCTGGGAAGAGCCCACCACCAGAACATGAGCACAACAGCATCTTCCTTCTTACACTCCCTAGCCACTAGTATGTAGAAGCAATGCCTCTGATACTGGTGGCAATGCACAGCTAACATGATTAGTAGCCATTGGCAGCCTTCTCTTCCTCAGCAACTTCCCCAGTACCCATTGCCATCTTCTTCCCACACTCACTTCTGATTTCATGTAAGCTGCAACACCTTTGGCAGCACCAATAATGACATAAGGAACTCGGTCCCCCAAGTTGGGAGCACTGCCAGGATCTCGTCGACGCATCCTAATGGGAGAAGTCATAAGAAACATCATGTGGGTCAGAATGTGAGTGCATCATGTGAGTGCATGCAACCTATACAGAACCGAAAAGGACCAAGCAGAACCCTCAAGGCTCACTTGAGCAAGGGACTTGAGTAAGGAACATTTTCAAAGCTAGAATGAGCTTTGAGTGGGGAGAAGGCAGAATGGAGAAGACAAGAACAAGGAGTTTAAAAACAGTAGCCTTGAACAACCCATCCTGCCACAAGAGTTAAAGAGGTTAAAACGTGGGAGATGGAAAGACCAACATATGACCCAACTTGTGATCATAGCAATACTATTAACATATTTTCCTTGAACAGAGACTGCTGAGAAATAACTGGGCCTGGGAGATGGAATATTAATAGAATAAAACCCAAATGCAATTGGTGTCAACCTCAGCCCTGCAGAGACAGACACTTTCAGTGTCCAAAGGGTTTGTTTGTCGAGAAGTAGTGAAGCAGCCAAGCGAAAGGAACAGGTCCGTTACATCGGTGTGTGTCTGTGGCAGATGAAAAAGCTGCAGCCAGACAGGAAGCCCACAACAGAGGGGTGGGTGTCACAAGAGGTTCCACTTGCAGCTGTGCCAGCCACGGCTATTTCTGCCTTTCTCTTTGGTCATGCCTCACTGATATCCCCCCCACCCACACATACACCTTCTTCCACCATCCTGAGGACAGACATGCCCCAATGACAAATTTAGGGCAGGGTGATTGTGCAGAGGGAGAGGAGGCAGAGCAAAGCCTCCGATCAACCATAAGATTCTTTGCTATCAGAAACAAAGAGAGGAGCAATTGCTCAGCGGAAGAACACACATGCTTTGTGTACAGTTTAATCCAGTCATAAGGATTTCAGACAGCAATGGGAAAGAACCCACTTTGAGCTAGAAACTTTAGAGAGCTTCCGTCTGTCAGTAAAGATAGCAATGGCCTTACTCATTATAAGGTAGCACTATATATCCCAGAGATGAGAGCCCTGTTGACCTATAGATATTGAACTACAGTGTCCATGACCCTCCTCCCTCATCATGGCTGCTTGGCTTGGTAAGAAATGAAGTACAACAACATCTGGAGGTCAAAGGCTTCTCATTCCTAAAAGTTCAGTCAATATGCTCCCAGAATTAATATTGGCCATAATGATGTTAGGAACTTCTGGTCTTTGCTCTCTCCTGAAAAGGAGAGAGAAGAAGGCACCTATTTCATATTTTGACTCACCGCTCAGCCAATTCTACATGGGCCTGGCGCCCTGCATACTCATCTGCTGTGCGTGTCAGTTCCTTGGTGATCACCAGCTGTGAGATGTCAACTCTGTTGCACAGCAGGTCAGAAATCACCTCCTTAGCATGGGCCACAGCACCTGCAGGGTCCCTACAAGAAGATATGGATAGTCAACCATGAGGGTCCTTCTGTTGTTCCAAAGGAAAATGGATTCAATTAAAATTAAGCCAAAAATCTAATCTCCAGTAGGTTATTGAAAAACTGAGGGTGGCTGAGGAGAGGGAATAGGAATTAAAATCTCAACCTCAGCTCAGGTATTTGCTGTCATCCTGCCCCCCTCCCACAGCACACTCCAACTACTTGGAGGCGCATGTCAGGCTAAAGGTCAGGCCTGATTTAGAATGAGCCTTCATCCAAAACATGTACTGACCTATCTATGAGCAACTTCTGCAGACAGGTGTTGATTAGATTTGCCACTAGGGGGCAGTTGTCTCGACGCACAGTCTCAATACCCTTACAGTCCATTTTGTCATGCGTGTCAGGATTGGAGGAGAAGTACAGGCCAGCATAGCGCTTCTTATTGATCAGGAGGTAAGGGAAATATACCTGAGGGGTGGATAGATTGAGAAAAGAGCAAGGAACCATGTTACTATATTTTAGCTTCAAGTAACCAAAGGCAAAAACTGTTCCAGAAGATTTATGAAAAGATTTTACAAGTTAGATTACGTTTCATCTACGTTTAGAGGAACATGAGAAGATTTTTCCCCCAACAAAGTCTTTGCGGGTAAGGCTTGATTTCAAATAAACAATACATGGATGTTCAGCATCTCACTCACTAATTGTTTAGGTTCTAAGGAGCTACTGGAACTGAATTTCAAGTAATTGCCCAGACTATATATGTAACAAAAAATATACACTTGAATGGCCTTATGCAATTAAAATAATGACAGTTTGGTTCTCATCGAGTTACAGGGTAGGTTTCTGTAAATGTTGACAAACATCCCTCAGCATCTACTGACTTACAAGAAGTGTTCTTCATCTTTCTACATGTTCTTCCTACTTTATCATCTCTACATGCTGTTGCCACATGCTTTTCTGCCTCTTACATGATGACACTTCCTGTTGTCATTCAACCCCCAAAATACCTCAATCAAAACAGCAGCATTATGGGAGTTGCAACCCAACATGTCATCTGGGCCCTGGGCTGGCAGAACTGTTGTGGTGCTTTAAGAATCTTGTACCATTTACCAGTTCTTCCGATCTGTTTCAAGGCAGGCTTTATAAAACCCAGTCCACGCTGCATCTGTCATTACACTCACCTTCTCAAATTCTAGTTTGATGGGGGGAATAAAATGGCTGGAGACCCAGGCTGCAGCTTCTCTGCCAATCTCCATGGCTTCGGCAACTGATGGCACACCCAGGCGGCACATGACCGAGTCTGTGTCCCCATAGACTACCTGTGTTGGAACAACATGAAGCTCAACCTTTGTAAATGATTACGGTACTTATCCTGTTTCACAGTCTAAGCCACAGCTGCCTCCAACACAAACCATATGCAGCTGCACTTTCTTCCTTCTGCAGCTTCTGTCTTGTCCACAAGACAACTTTTGTTTCGTCCATCTTGTTCCACTAATTTTGACAATCCACCATCCACTAGAAGTAGTTTCTTTCCTGGTATTCTCTTAAACCCCTATGGCCCTTCCCAATCTTGTGGTCACTGAGAACATAACAATACTGCCAAAGAAACTATGTGCGGAAACTATACTGCCAAAAAAACTATGTGCGGCAAAATAACAAACTGCAGAACTCAGGCAAGATAAGTTTAGTTCCACCCAGTTTTAATATTCTCCTGCACAGGCCTTCCCCACCAAGGAAATAGGTTTTACATTTTCTCTCATAAGTACTACTAGTATTACTTGCTGTTATATAAGAAATCTATGCAAAACTTAGAAAGTTACACTGCCTACAATTCTTGGAGTCACCAAGCTGGCACATTCACTGACCATACTGGCAGGGAGGTTCTAGTCCCAAAAAAGGAATTTTCTCAACCTCTGAGCCCATCATTCTTACCTTAGCATCAGCACTGTAGCCATTGGCAGTAGTATACTTGGATTCCACCAACTGCTTTGTCTTCTCTATCATCTGACGCCCAAATCCTGTTACACTCTGCAAAAAAGAGGAATTATGTAGATGTAGGATGTTTTCTGACAAGGGGACAAATGAAAAGGCTCAAGGAAACTACCATTGACTTGTGCATTAACTCTTGCCCCACCATAATTATTATAAATTTGGAGAAATTACAGGGACAGATGTAATTCGTATAAATGTGGACATTTCTTCACCCAGTCTCTGATAGTCCACTCAGGAATAAGCCTTGGTGCTTCCTGTGCTGCAATGCACAACTTATTTCAGATCTTTCCTTTATTATTTTATCTAGTTTTTTAGGAAAGTCCATGAAATTAAATTATATTTGGTGTTAGCAGTACTTCTTTCTATCTTGAATCTACTACCAACCAACTGCAAAGCAATGGTTCATTTAATGATATCTAGGTTGCAAACCTATATACATTTATCCAGGACTAGCTCTACTGAGAACAATGAGACTTATTTTGGGGTAGATATATATGGGACTCCACAAATAACAAATTATAGCAAAGTATGAGCAGATAACAAAGCCAAGTGTTACCACAACGACAACTATAGGAATTCACTGAAATCAGCTTCTAGGATAGCAGAAGGAGTGCTTAACAGTAATATGAATCACCTGCTGCTGATATGTAATTGACTCATCTGCCAAAACAGAAGGGTTCTTTAACAGTAACTTCCTGGATTCAGTTGATATTAATATATTGTAAAAAACAATAATAATCATACTTGAGAAATCCCCTAACCTTGAGAGAGACCAAGCTTACCTGAGAGATCTCCAGGCATGGCAGTTTTCCCACTTGGGCCCCAGTGAAGCCATAAACTGAGTTGGCGCTAACCTTGAGGGCCAGCTGTCGTCCATCCAGCACCTGGCGCTTGAATGGATCTATCTCTTGCTTCAGCTCTGCCTTAGCCCTAAACCAAAGATGGGACACAAAGAGATAGACCTTGTGCCAAAGATGGGACACAAGGAGATAGGAAACAGACACCAGCAATGCCCATACTGGCTTCTCCTACCAGCCCAATTTGGCAAAAAGCACTTGTTACTTAAGAAATTCCAGATCCACAACCTTAAGTGAATCTTTCCAGTTCTTAGTAGCCAGGGGCTCTTGACTTCTAAACCTTCTGCTCAGTTAATTAGTATATATACTTTTTACATAGAGCCTAGAAAAGTTTTTGCTTTGTTTTTTTGAAGATAATGACCCCATTCATCTCCCTCCCCTCTATCAACCTTTTCAAAAGCCCAGGTGTCCTAGTTTCCATACCCAGCTTCCTTAGTACCCACCCTTTGGATCCAAGCATGTTAGGTATCTCTCTTTTCTTAAACTCAAGATTTCTCTTCTCTAAAATTTATTTCCAGTTATCAAATACCAGAAATCCACCCTGCAATGGACACAGAGATTCTGGCATCTATATATGAAGATACCATCATAAGAGTTGGATTATCATCTCTCCTACCCAGCTATTATCTGTTTTGGCTAACAGCAGCTATACCAATCTAAAGTAGTGGTTTTTCAAAATCCTAATGCCCAGCTCCTTTGAACTTAGGGGTAGGGAACATGTAGTGCTCCAGAGGCTGCACTGCAGCTCCCATTATCCCTAGACAACACAGTCAATGATGAGTGCTGATTGAAGCTGCAGTCCTATAATATATGGAGAGCTACATATTTCCCATCTCTTTTTATGCCTTAAACTGGAACTTTCTACCTGCAAACCAGGTTTTCCACTCTTTAGTTACAGCCTTGACTGCCTTCCTCCTAGTCATTCAAACACTACAGGTGCCCCCATCCTTTTCACCTTTTTCGGGCTGCCAGCAAATTCTCCAGAATCTCAGGCAACAACCCCTTGCGAACAGATACCTTCACAAAAAGATCCCCAGTTGGAGTGCGAATAAACTGGTCTGCTGAAAGCCTGGGGGGAAAGACAAATTAACTTGGAATCTGCCACTCCCTTTTATACATCACCTTTTTTTTCCTGAATCCACTGACCTTCCTCTACAAACATACCTCAGTTGGATATAGCTCTCATTCTTACTCCTGGCTCCCTTCCCATAAATCCCCTTGCAGATTTTCAACCTGGACAAAATCTTGATTGCCTGGAGAGGGCAACAGGGACTGAGACAACAGGCCTAAGCAGACTGCCAGAAATAGTGCACATTAAATTGAAGCACTGCCCTGGCTCAGTGCTAGGGAGTCATGGGAATTGTATTATTTTCTGGGACATTGAGCCTTCTCTGTCAGAGAGCTCTGGTGCCACAATAAATTACAGTTCCCATGATTCCCTAGCACTGAGCCAGGGCAGTGCCTCAATTTAATGTGCACTATTTCTGGCAGTCTGCTTAGGCCCATGTCAGCAGGATGGAAAGTAAGGTGGGCTTATATCCCAGTAACCTGGTCCTCCCTCTTGCTTAGGCCCTGTCACAAATTTCATCAGGAAAGAATCTCTCCATTCCACCGTGATAAGTAGGGCAATGTGCAGTTGCTTGGCTCCTACCACACTATTACCATCCTCTCTTTTAATTTTCCATGTAGCCCAGTCCCAGCCTCAAAAGGCAGCTATTTTAGGTTCTCCTTCACTCACCCATAGCGTTCCACTGCTCCTTGTTGCAATAGTGTGGTATAGCACAGGTTATGAGCCATCATGATGGAAGGATACAGAGAGGAGAAATCCAAAGTTGCAATGGGCACATCATAATAGCTGAAAAGAAATACAGAGTTTGTTGTATTACTCTGGGCCTTTGCAGACTGCCAGAAATAGTGCACATTAAATTGAGGTACTGCCCTGGCTCAGTGCTAGGGAATCATGGGAATTGTATTATTTTCTGGGACATTAAGCCTTCTCTGTCAGAGAGCTCTGGTGCCACAATAAACTACAGTTCCCATGATTCCCTAGTACTGAGCCAGGGCAGTGCCTCAATTTAATGTGCACTATTTCTGGCAGTCTGCAAAGGCCTTCTGTCTCTTTGCTTTCTTATTAATTTGGCCAGCTTTCACTGGCTTCCCTCCAGAGAATCCTGGTGTTTGTCTCTTTCTTCACCTTCACTTCCCTGGGAAGCTTAACTCTCCAGGTTCAGTTCTGCAGTTCTTACCCCTTCAGAGGCTCAATGACAGTAGCACCAGCATAATCTTCCCCACCTTCTGACTTCACCACTGGCATCACCAGGTTTTGCTTCATGGCCTTTGGATAGAGGGAAGATTTCAGTCTGGGATCTGCTGCCACTTTTCTATAATTTGTAACATCATCCTTACATGGGACTGTCCCGACAACATACATGCTACCTCCAAGCCTATTATCCATAGATTTCTTCTCATTTGCTCTTTTATCTCAGGAGTAGAGAAGGTGCAGCCCTCCAGTTAGCCTGTAACCTCCATCAGCCCTAGCTAGCATATACAGTGGTGAGGGATCACTGGAGTATCAGTCTAACAATATCTGAAGAACTACATGTTCCTCATCCCTAGTTTATATAATATTTTTAACATACGAGGCACTTTGCTGAGCAATGTAAGCAAATGAGACAGGTCTGTTCCTTTTTGCCACTGGCAAAGGCTGGATAGTTGAGAGATGTTGTGAAAGTGTTTCTGGCAAGGCCAGTCAGCCTAACACCAGAACTGTCTGATTTTATTCTCAACCTTATAACTGGCCAGACATTTAGTTGCCAGTGGCAAAGAACAATTCATTTATTATATTCCGGTTGTTTCAGTTAAGTGACTGAAGCTAGCAAGACAGTGCAGTGACATTCTAGCACTTACTCCTTAAAAGAGAAAAGGCAGACTTTTTGGAGACCTAAAGGCCTATAGGGCAAACTGTAACAATGGGAAATAAGAACAGTATGATGACTGCAGAGAAAGACAGAGAGTAAAAGGAATGGAATACTTTGTCTAAAACAAGGGTTCCCAACCTTTTTGACTTGCAGAGCCCGTACTTCTATGGCAGAGCCCCTAAGGCCTACCCTATATCTTACAAGTTAATGGTATTTAGGAGTATATATAACAATATATTCTTATTCTTTAATTTCATTCCATTTTTATTTCTTTAATTTTCCTGGAACACCAGTGGAGCACCTGGGAAGTGCACGGGGAGCCCTAAGGGCTCCTCGGAGCACAGGCTGAGAATCCCTGGTCTAAAGTAAAACAAAACCAGCACAGTGTACAACTGGAAAGACCCAGGTTCAAATCAGCTACAAAGAAGCAATCACACATCAGGCCAACCTCAAAGGGTAGTTTCAGGGATTAAAATATGCCACCATAAACTCCTTGGAGGAAGACTGAGGCAGAAACAATGTAAATATGAATAATACTAAAGTAATAAAAAACTGGATACTGAGCTTTGACTTGGGTTGGGCCTGTGCAGTTATGAAATTATTGGATTGTTGTTTGTGTTGTTGTTAACTGCCATCAAGTCAACTTTGACTTATGGCAACCCCGTGAATGAAAGACCTCTAAGTCACCCTGTTATTAACAGCCCTGCTCAGGTCTTTCAGACTCAAGGCTGTGGCTTCCTTGATTGAGTCTATCCATCCAGAATGCAGACGACCTCTTTTTCTACTGCCTTCTACCTTACCAAACATTGTTTTTTCTACTAAATCATGTCTTCCCACAAAACGTCAGAAGTACAACAGTCTTAGGGCCTCTACAGACTAGTCCAAAGGAATGGCCTGAGGGCAGAGATGGGGAGAGGCAGCTGCGTGTCGGCCGC
>CM034710.1:20089943-20101358 GCA_020142125.1 Phrynosoma platyrhinos
AGAGTGTGTGACTTGCCCAAGGTCACCCACTGGGTTTACATGGCTGAGGCGGGATTCGAACCCTGGTCTCCAGAGTCCTAGTCCAACGCTCAAAGGACACCCCTCCATTATCCCCCTTATCGGACCCCTGGCTCCGCTGCCGACCCCATTTCCCTCAGCGCCCCCCAAAACCCTTCTCACCTCACTCCCCTTATTCCCTCAGCACTCTCCCGCCAACCAGTTCAGGGGAGGAGCCTGCTTCCCCAGTGCTTTGTTGCCATGCCAACGCTCTCCTCATTGGCCGCCTCCGCCGCCACTGGAGAGTGACAAGGAACCAAACTCTCTTACTTCCGTCAGCCGCCGAACGCAATACGCATGCGCATCCCTTAGTCCGGGCGCGCTGCTGCCGTCGCCGGCATCTTTAAAGTGGGTGGCAAAAGCGTCCGTCCAAACGCGCAGGCGCAAGAACTCTCAGCACTTGCAGAAATAATCTAGGTTGACTCTGCTTTAACTGTCTGCCATGTATTTATTTATTTATTTCATTGTTGCTTTTCTCCCAGAAAGGGACCCAAGGCAGCTGACAGATAAAAACCGTTAAAACATATATTTTACATTTTAAAAAACAATTAAAATAAATGTCTAAAAGCAATATAAAATGACATAAAAACTACATTTAAAAAAAAACTGTCATGCTCAATACTATTCAGGAAATTTTAGAGTTGTTGTTTTTTTAAAAAAAAAAACAGCCTTCTCTATCAGAGAGCTCTGGTGCCACAAAAAAAACAAAACAAAAACAAAACAAAAAAACAAAAAAACAAAAACCCAACCCTACAGTTCCCAGAATTCCATAGTATTCTGGGAACCATGGCAGTTTAAAGTGTTGTCAAATTTGGGCTTGTTCCCATTGACATATAAAACCGGTTTGTGATTTGCTTTTGCTCCGAATCAGTGAATCGATTCCACTTGAGGCACTGTTCTCACTATGAAAGCGGATCTTTTCATTATTTCATGGATTCGCTTCTTTTTTGACCCCATTGTAATTCCCACAGGTCTTTGGTTACAGGATTTATTTCCCTTTTAACTTTCTCATTTTTCTCAATTTTATTTATATATCTTTATCTTATCATTTGTTTTTCCCCTTTTTTACAGACTGTAAACCTTGAAGTTATAGTCTTCATCTATACTGTAATATTGCAAAGCATGTTATAAATGATCAATAATCAAAATTATTTGTCTCCAAATTGTATCTTCTATACACGAATTGTCACATCAGTTAATTCCATAATGCTTTTTACTTAAATTCAATTAAAACATACATATGTGTCTATAGCAGACTGCCAGAAATAGTGCACATTAAATTGAGGCACTGCCTTGGCTCAGTGCTAGGGAATCATGGGAACTGTAATTTATTGTGGCACCAGAGCTCTCTGACAGAGAAGGCTCAATGTCTCAGGAAAAAATACAATTCCCATGACTCCCTAGCACTCAGCCAGGGCAGTGCCTCAATTTAATGTGCACTATTTCTGGCAGTCTGCTTAGGCCTACAGTCTGCCCTCCTTTTTCGCAGGGGGTCTCACCAGTATTCAAGCTCCATAGGCTTGAATGGGGCATGCCCCATTGATTTTAACGGAGGTCGCCCCTCTGTGAATATTCAAAACTGCGGACCTCAAGTCCGCAAGAACAGAGGGGCGACTGTACTTCCTTAAGCCAGATATACCTATATATAGACATAGAAAAAATATAAACTATGCTTAACCCAATTTTGACGTATTCAAATACTCTTTCATCCTACTCCATTCCTAAGGATTCCTTTTCTACTGATTTCCACATGTTTTTCCATTCTGGTTTCACTCCTCTCCTTTGCAACTACCTGGGGAAGAGTTTCTGTCATGGTTAGCATGTAGAGTTGATGGTCCTGTCAGGATAGGCCTTTGGGATATAAGTTTAAGGCTGCGTCTACACTGCCGAAATTACGCAGAATGACACCACTTTAACTGCCATGACTGAATGCTATGAAATTCTGGGATTTGTAGTTTTGTGAGCTATTTAGCCTCTGTCCGAGAGTGCTGGTGCCACAACAGGCTACAAATCCCTTTATCAAGTGGTGAATCTAGCAATGGTCACAAAGGTAAATACCAATTAGGTAAAATTGTCATGAACATCCTTTTGAGTTCATCAGAGCTCTTCAGTTTGCATGTTGAGACAAAATTATTCCAGAGGGATAGACTATAGGGAAAGTGTAATAATTTTGGCAACTCATTCTGTGATTTTCCCACCTTTGTGACAGGCCTCACATTGGCTATATCTGTTAAGGGACCTATTGCAAACTCGTGGAGCGTCTTGGTCTGGTTGCACAATTTCCTTCCTGCCTGGACACTTGCAATCTCAGGGCTGGCCCTAACTTTAGGCAGAATGAAATTGCTATTTCAAACAATAGAAGCTGGGAAACAGCAGCATGCCACCAGCATGCCATTTTTTCTTAGCTCCCAGGCCCCATTCACACTATGAAAATAATCCGGGATAAATCTGAGTTATTTCCTTGGTGTTCACACTTGCCCCAAATGCACTCGGTGCAATTTAAGGTGGGGGGGCTACAAAAAAACAAAACACTTAACCCGGGATATTCGATACCGAGGGTTTTCCCGACAGATTTTCTTGAAAGATCTGCATCAATCTGCATCTTCAGCATTGATTTGGATCACCGTGTATCATTCAAAAGAATGGAGGCAGCTCCATTTTATCCTGAAACAATGGCATGTGCAAATAACACAAGGGTTAAAATTATTTGGAGAGATTCGTAAACCCAAAATGCAATAGGAACAACGATCCTGATATCCATCAGAATGGCGATCCACATCTCCTTGTGACAAAAAAAGTGAGTGAATGAATGCCCATGAGAGAGACCTGTGTGTGTCAGTTGTCCTGTCCTGCCCTCATCAAACTAGTCTGCTGCATTTGCCAGAGCTGAGGAAAGATTCAAGTGCTAGCCCAATTGGCTTCTGTATGTGGATTAGAGATGTGAGTCTGTGTGTGTGCAGCATGCTATCTTGCATTTTGCCTTAGGCAGCAAAAAGTCTTCAGCCAGTCCTGCATACTCTGCAAATCAGAAATCAGTGCAAAGAGAATGAATAGTGATTTGAAACACTCCTTCTCCCCCCAGGATAATTTGGCAAATGAATGCTGTGGTCAGAAGTGAGGAGGGGGCGAGCTTAATCAAAGTTTGCATTAGTAACTAGTTCCAAATAACTAGTTATTTACAATCAAGTCATTTCCCCAACAGCTTTGTCACATTAAAGTTGTAGGTTAACAAGCAATAAACTTTGTCCCTTTTCTAAACTATGTTTATATTTGTAGGGCCTTGATTGGATTAAAAAATGGATGAACATAGATGGTGAAAGATTATTGGAACTTGAGAGTGAGAGGTTAAAATTTCGATTATATATCTATTTGGCTTATGATAAAAAAAACAAATCAAATATTTAATTGTCATTGTATAAGAAAACCGCTGTTGGAAGTCTGGAAGACATATAAGAATAGAATAATTAACAAAATACCATACCCATGTGGCTATAACTGCAAGAAGCCTTTTATAGAAAGGAAATGTATAAAGAAGCAAAGTGGTACATTTATAATGATATTGTAGAAAAAGATGGAGGGATCTGGAAACAGGAGATTTTGCAAGAGAAGGGATTTAACTTAGGATGGTTCCAATATAAACAAATTTATGAAAGAGCAATGATGGATATAAAAATATTTAGTTATTTCTGAGAAATGGGGAAATTTAAAAAGATACAATTATTAAATGTCTACTGGGATCTTAGAACTTTTCAAACTAACTTTCTTAACTCTGGGCTTCAGAATCCTGTACAAGATGAGACAATCAGAAGTGTGCCCAATATTTTAACTGTGACTAAAGGCAAAGGATAGGTTGTTAAGTATGCAAATAAAAAGATAAGATTGTGACTGTGAGCAAGGTGTTGGTAGACATTTTAGCTACAAGGCAAAATTCATCTGTCAGGTTCTTATAATCTAAATGAATTTCTGTAAACCCTGGTCAGTGGTATGTAGTAAGTGTGGTTCCCATGTAAACCCCCGATTGTGAAAAAGCTTCCCTTTTCTTTCTCACTTCAAGCAAAAGCACTTCCTTTTACCCATTTTTTAATTGTTGTTTGGGTTTGTTTGCTTGGTCATTGTTTTGTGTTTTTTAAGAGTGAACTTGCCTAAAAAGTGCAGAGCTTATAGTGAGAAGTGGTTCCTAACTGGAAAGTGAACTGAATTACAGTCAGCCCTCCATATCCATGGATTTTTTTTATCCATGTTGTAGTCAACCATTCACAGCTTGAAAATATTCAAAAGAAATATAAATTCCAATAAGCAAACTTTGATGTTACTATTTTATATAATTAATGGCATCGCTCTATTTAATGGGATTTGAGCATCCCCAGATTTTTGTGTACACAGGGGTCCTGGAACCAAACCCCAGTGGATACCAAGGGCCCACTGTATATTCCTGAAGGTTCTGGGTTCAAAACTTATTTGTAACCAAGTGCTTAATTTTTTTTAGCAAAATTGTGTCTCCTCAGTGTGTCTCAGGGCCTTTGCAGAAATAGTGCACATTAAATTGAGGCACTGCCCTGGCTCAGTGCTAGGGAATCATGAGAATCGTATTTTTTTTCTGAGACATTGAGCCTTCTCTGTCAGAGAGCTCTGGTGCCACAATAAATTACAGTTCCCATGATTCCCTAGCACTGAGCCAGGCAGTGCCTCAATTTAATGTGCACTATTTCTGGCATTCTGCAAAGGCCTTCAGTTCAGTTAACATACTATATTGTTCATAATGTTAAATAACAATCTTAACAAACGAGACACAAGCCCATTTCTTTGTCCAAACTATGTACCACATTGCTGTTGTGTGCCTTAGTTTTGGACTTATGGCAACCCTATCATGGGGTTTTCTTGGCAATATTTGTTCAGAGGGGTGTGTGTATGACCTTGCCTTTCTGAGAGAGTGTGATTTGTCCAAGGTCACCCAGTGGATTTAATGTCTGAGCTGGGAATTGAATGGATGGAGGTTAAAGGGAGAGGAGGGAGAGGAATGTGAAAATGGCAGAGAAAGCAAAAATGTAATAGACCAGGGGTCCCCAAACTTTTTGATCTGGGGGCTGGTTCGCTGGCCCCCAGATCTCCGGGGGGGCTGGAGGCACGCACACACATGCACACAACTCCGGGCGCCATTTTGGAAAACAAAATGGTGCTGGAGTAGTGCGTATGTGCACGCGACACTGGGCGCCATTTTGTTTTCCAAAAACAGGTGCCAGGTGCATGCGCATGACTCAAGGCACCATTTTGGAAAACAAAATGGCTCCCTGCATCACGCGCACATGCGCACGACTCCAGGCACCATTTTGTCTTCCAAAATGGTGCCTGGAGTTGTGCACAAGCGCATGCGATCCCGGCCGCATGCGCATGACTTTGGATGCCATTTTGGAAGACAAAATGGTGCTTGGCGGTGCACGTGCAGCAGCAACAGCAGCGGCGGCAGGATGGGCTACAGGCCGGTAGGAAGGCCTCAACGGGCCGGCCATAATTTGGGGACCCATGTAATAGACATTTGGGACAGCTTGATCCTTCATCACATCTGGGCTTGTTGTTTAAGAAGAGAAGGGTGCTACCTAACAGTAGCTCCTTTCTCTTTGACTAATGGCAGAGGACTCCAGTAACTGGGGAATTAAGTGAGCTGTGATTCAATAAAAGGAACTTTTCCAGGCTCTGAAAAAGTACCTAATATCAATAATAATAATAATAATAATAATAATAATAATAATAATAAATTTATTTCTTATATCCTGCCTTTTGCCTGAGCAATCAAGGCGGCTTACAAATATATGATACAAATTAAAAACATACATTATGGTGGATGGAGGGAGTGCCTTCTTTTCAGGCTAGGCCTTATACAGTGGATCCTTGGTATCCATTGGGGTTTGGTTCCAGGACCCCCTTTGGATATGAAAATCCGTGGATGCTGAAGTTCCATTAAATACAATGGGGAAATAAAATGGTGTAAATTATATAAAATGACAAAATCAAGCTTTGCTTTTTGGATTTTTTTTTAATATTTTCAAACCGTGGATGCTTGAATCTGTGGATAAAAAATCCGTGGATATGGAGGGCCAACTGTAGTTAAAAGTTTTATAAAGGAACTCTTTATTTTCTCATCATTCAGAAATAACTAAAATGGTTGTGTTTTAGTTACATAAAAGAAACAAGAGTAATATTTCATACAAAACAAATCTAAAGAGGAAGGATGTACATGCACTCTGTAACAGTGTATTGTAGAAACAGTAACAGTTATACTGAAAAATATGTGATGGTACATCACCATTGTAGTGGCATGACATTACTTGATCCTGTCATGCCTTCCTTACTGACGGGGGGGGGGGGGGGGGGGGACACGATCACTACAAGTTACTTATTATTTGTAATCAGTTACTTTCAACTCTGATCTGGACTGTGTTTTGGAACAGATTGTGAGGACATAGGCCATGGGCAGGAAACTGTTCATGTGCGTCCTTTTGCATATTTATTTTACTATCTAAATTTTTTAAAAATTTCTCTGATTAAATTGAATCCAGATATTTCATCTTTTAATTATTTCCTATGCTTGATCTTAAACTGTTCAACAGTCTCTTCCCAGAGGTTGGAAAAGCTTCTTTTTTAAAAAATATTTAAACTACACTTCCAGTGTGCTGGCTGCAGAATTCAGGAGACTGTCGCCCAAAAAGGAGCTTTTGGGAAAGGTCTGTCCCAACCTTTAATCTTAAATTACAAGATGTAAGAGTGAATTTGCTTAAGGAAATATGTTTAAGATGTCCAGAGTTTGGGAAAAGGTAACATAAACAGAGTAACCATGGAGAATGTTGCTCTGTTGATCAGTATCAGTGAAAGACAGCTATAGATTGTAAAGTTAAGCAATGCACTTTAAAGGAAAGGAGAATTGGTGATACAGAATGCATAAAAGGCTGGTTTGTTGTGGCAGAAGAGAAGAATTAAATATGGTCCTGGACCAGAAAGTCCCTCAAAGACTTCCGAATATAGCCTCTTCCTCTTTTTATGGCACTTTGCCCATCTTTTGTTATTATACCTGACCTGTCGTCAGACCCATTTAAGATCCTTGTTAAACCACTGTTGATCCTTTATAGCTCAAATGCCTTTGTTCTTCAGGCTCACCTTATCAAAACATTATGGGCTGTTATCTCACATTTTCCTTCCTGTTCCAATGTTCCCTTGTATATCCTCCAACATTTTATAGAAGAAAACCAGAATGTATGTGGCCATGTAAAATCATAGTGAGGTCAAGATGGCAAAAGTTATTAATGAGGAAAAACACACAAGCTAGGAGAGATTACAGCAGTTTGCTTTTGCCTGGGCCTGCTGGGAAGGCAAGATTCTGCTCCCACTTGTCCTCTCTTCTCTGCTGAGTTAACTGAGAGCTAATAAATTTTCACTTTTAACTCCTCTTACAACAATTGAAGTACAGCAGGCCCTTAGTATCCACTGGGATTTGGTTCCAGGACCTACCGCGGATACCAAAATCCATGGATGCTGAAGTCCCATTAAATAGAATATAAGTAAAAATGGTGTCCCTTCTATAAAATGGCAAAATCAAAGTTTGCTTTTTGGAATTTGTATGTATTTTTTAATATTTTCAAGCGGTGGATAGTTGAATCTGTAGATAAAGAATCTGTGGATATAGAGGCCCAACTGTAAGAAGTTGAAGGCAAAGGGGAAAGTGGGATGAGGAGAGAGAAACTCTTACATTTAAAAGCAGTTGAAAAAGTGGGACTGTCAAGAATAAATCAGAAATGCCCTGGTCAAACTGGGACAGTTGGAGAGTATTCCCTTGCCAACCAGTTAAAACTTGTCTGATTATTTTCATACTGGTTGATAGCCATTGGTATGTGTGTGTTTAGACTGGTCACCTTGGAAAGGAAATGTATCAGATTAGGACTTCTTTTATACTACTTTGATACCCCAATTGTACTGATTCCATTCTGTGTAATCCTGGGATTTGTAGTCTGGTGAAGCACAAGTCCTCCCTTGATAGAGAATCCTTAATACCTCATAAAACTACACATCCTAGGATTTTCTAAAATGGACCCATGACAGTTTCAGTGGTATCAAAGTGCTATAAATGTGTAACATGAAAGAGACCAACTGTTTAGGGTTTGGTCTGGCGGCTCTGTTGTTGTGTGTCTTCAAGTCATTTTCAACTTATGGCGACCCTATCAAGCGGTTTTCTTGGCAAGATTTGTTCAGAGGAGGTTTGCCATTGCCTTCCCCTGAAGCTGAGAGCATGTGACTTGCCCAAGATCACCCAGTGGGTTTTATGGCTGAGGTAGGAATTGAACCCTGGTCTCCAGAGTCATAGTCCAACACTCAAAACACTATACCACGCTGTCTCTCTTTGCGAGTGGGCAAAATGAGGTGATTACCTCAGATATCAGATGCTTAAGGACACAGACAGGAGCACAGACTTTTGTGTTACAAGACATGATCTCTGTGCAACCCTGCTGCTCCCTCAAGGGCAGTGATGGATGCATAGCCTCAAACATTTCACAAATGAAAACCAAAACACTTATGGTCAAGCAACCGGAGAGTATGGCCAAGATGGTAAAAGTTGAACACACAAACTAGGAAATGCTGCAGCAGTTTACTTGTGCCTGAGTCTACTGGGAAGGGCAAGATTGCACCTTTTCTCTCCCCCTCCACTGAGTTAATTGAGTGAATGCTACTTTAGCACTTTGAACTTAGTTTGTGCCAATTGAAGAAAGCCAAGGGGAAAGGGGGAGAAGGAGAGAGAAATTGGAACATTTTAAAAGCAGCTAAAAATCTGGGACAGTCAAGATTGAATCAGGACTATCTTGGCCAAATCAAAACAGCTGCAGGGCATTCAGATATTGCCTTGCCACCAGTGCTGAAGTAAAGCCCATCTGCCAATTGGGGGTCAGTTAAATGTAGGTGGGGTTTTTTGTGTGTGTTTTTTTTTTTAGCATGACGAAGCAAATCATCTCACCCACGCATTCCAGGTTTGTTATCCACACTCTGGAATCACATTGATGCGCATCTCTGTGAGTATGGTTGCTCACATGTGCCAGCATTCGAATAAAGATGGAGCCGGCGATGCTAACATATTCGAAACACATTTAAGGCATACAGTTTCTTTATCCTGGTTAATCTTGGGTCTATTCACATTAGTTATTCACACTGCTGACTGTCCGGATCTTTAAAAAAAACTCAGGGGAAAAGTTATATCGATTATCCCGGGGTTAGTGGGGGGTTTGACAGCCTCCCCCCCCAAAAAAAAACTTAATTAGATGCATTCGGAATGCATCTGAACAGCAAAAATTCAGCCCAGATTATTTTCACCATCTGAATAACTCAATGGTTAGCTTTTGTACATAGAATGAGGGTGTTGCACCATTTTGTCATTCACTTCTGGGGGCAAAATGACACAGGGTGGCCCTGTGTAGGACATTAATATGGGATCAAGATATCTGGGCCCATTATCTTGGTTCTGGAGAGATTTGCTTGCTGTAGGGAAGGGAAAGCACTTTTCTACCATGGTGCTCAAACTTTAGAACATGTCCCTTAAATGGCTTCAGCTGACTCTCTCATTGTCTGGTTTTAATAATATACTTTGGAGTGTTAGATTATATTTATTTGGAACTTAGCCAAGGCTACATCTTCTGTTCCCCCCCCCCTTAAATGTATTGATGAATTGCTACAACAAAGGAAGAGGGCTATCTTATCCACAGATGCCACTGCATGTGGTCACTGTTCTTATCTAATATAAATGTGAATTGTGCACAAAAAAATTAACAAATGCTATTGCGTTTGTGCTTTCTTGAAAAAAAAATCTCTAAACTTTGTCAGTGTCATAGATATGGCTATGCTGAAGAAGGGATAACCATGTATCTGATTTGATCTGGCCAGTTAAAAAAGATTTGGTCAACTGACAGATCAGTTTCTGATAAAATTTTATTGAATGTTTGTATTAGAAAAACACAAACATGATTTGATAATCAATTTTACTGATAAAACTCAAACAAATTACAAAACCAGGTTAATTTATAGTTAATGTGAAGCAATAAAACAGAAGAAGAAATATTTAATGTTCCTCTGCATTAAGCTTTGTTGCTATTGTTGTGTGCCTCTAAGCCATTTTTTTTTTTTTACTTATAGTGACTCTAAGGCAAACCTATAATAGGGTTTTCTTTACAGGTTTCTTCAGAGGGGGTTTGCCATTGCCATCCTGTGAGGCTGAGAGAGTGTGTCATCCAGTGGATTTTTTATGCTCGAACAGGGAATCGAACCCTGATCTCCAGAGTCATAGTCCAACACTCAAACTACTACAGCACATACAAAAAGTCAAACAAAATACAGTACTATTCTTAAAATATTCCTTACAACATTAAACATACATACACACATGTATGTATGGTGGCACCTTATTGTTAAGCTTATTATGCCAGAAATAAATAAATATGAACATTTATTTTGATTCCTATAAAAAAAATATCCTGCTAAATTTGTCAATTTGATTAATAACACTATGTCCCACATCATCTTAAATTAAATATTTTAAATAAAATATGTGAAATGTTTGTTGTTTTCTGTCTCCAAAATGTGTCTTATCCTTTTGCCTACTAATAGATCTTCTGTTTCTATTTCCCCTTTCAGATAACTTAACATGACTTCATCTA
This sequence comes from Phrynosoma platyrhinos, assembly GCA_020142125.1. Taxonomy (NCBI): domain Eukaryota; kingdom Metazoa; phylum Chordata; class Lepidosauria; order Squamata; family Phrynosomatidae; genus Phrynosoma; species Phrynosoma platyrhinos. The sequence continues at coordinate 20,100,686 of CM034710.1, forward strand.
GACCCAGTTTCCTGTAAATCTGCAAGTGTTGCAGTAAACTCCCACTCTTCAAGAAACAGACTAGGGAGCTGGTTCAGAAGAAGCTGCTCTATGCCAAACCGGACTAATTGTTCATCTGCCTCCTTATTGTCTAGATTATAGATGGGAAATATGTGGTATGTAGCTGTTGTCAAACTTCCATTATCCCTCACCATTGGCTGTGGTGGCTAGGGCTGATGGGAGTTACATTCCAAGAACATTGGGAGGACCAGACATTGTCCTTCCCAGTGTGCATACTGGGTTGGATCCAGGCATCTAGGCATGTACTAAAGGCAGACCTATTGAAGTTAATGAGACTTACCTTGATCACAGCAAACCTCAGGTTCCACTGGTTTAAGTGGCATTAGTCTAAATGTAGCTGCAACCTAATGCTTGGTAGAGTGTTCTGTTTTACAGAGTGCAATCCTTTATTTAAATATGTACAGTGTCTAAAGGAGCTGTCCAGTTTAAAGATAATCATAAATGGAGAAAGTAGGGTCCTTCAAGTTGCCAATTGATTATTACAGTCTGGACAGTAGACTAACCAAATAGGCACACTGATCACCTAGCCAGTCTTTCCTACATGGTAACATATATTTTATTTCTATTTAAACAGGAATCATAATATTTAAATTTGCATCTGCTTATACAAATA
>CM034710.1:20103411-20127740 GCA_020142125.1 Phrynosoma platyrhinos
TGATTTAATATAAAGACACTTTGGGAGCCTTTTTGAATGAAAAACAAGATAAAAATAGTATAATCTTTTTTACATATAGAAGAAATCTGATACTCTTTAGTTCTTCTTCCATAGGCACATTTTGTTTTTACATTTCTGTCATCAAGAAATCTGTAAATAAAATAATATGTCATCTGGTGCTTCTTCTTAAAACAGCCCATAATGCTAGAAAAAAGGCCTTTAAACAAAAGTAACCCACTGGGTGACCTTGGACAAGTCACACTCTCTCAGCTGAAAATTTCAAAACACCTTGGAACAACTCTTGCCACGAAGGTCTGAGATAGGTTCGTCTAGGGTCAATCTAAGTCAGAATTGATTTGAAGACACACAACAACAACAGGAAGGGAATCCCTTTACTAGGAGGGAATCATGTAGCCCTCCATGTTTGCATTTCTTAGGATTTCTTATTGGTTATATTGGTTATGGCTGCTGGAAGTTCCAGTTCAAGAAACATGAACTCTAATTAAAACCAACTAAAAGGTCACAACTCAAAGAAGTTACCCTTTTGATTATACAAATAGTAGTAGTAGCACCACCACCAGCAGCTGTATATTTTTCATTCTTAATTATGTGACTACTATACTGGTATTTTTGGAAAAACCCCCCCCCCATAGACTAACACCATTTCCTACATGTTGGTTAACATGATAAGCTTCAGTGAGTGGATGTGTGAGGTGCCTGTGCTTCCTTGGTTTGATCCAGATATAATGTTTAGAATAGTTGTTGTTGTTGTGTGCCTTCAAGTAATTTCCAACTTATGGCGACCCTAAGGCTACTCTATCATAGGGTTCTCTTAGCAGGATTTGTTCAGAGAAGGTTAGCCATTGTCTTATCCTAAGGTTGAGAGCATGTGACTTGGCCAAGGTCACCTAGTGGATTTCATGGCCAGGCTGGGAATTGAACCCTGGTCTCCAGAGTCTCACCCACTAAAAATTAAAGAGACTTAGGGTTGATTTAATTAAGTCCCATTGGTTCCAATAGCTGTGGTCTAAATATGGCTAACACCTGATCCAACCACCTACTTATTACTACTTTGATGCAAGTCTCTGTGTACTCAAGGGGGCTTGTTCCAGTTGCATAGGGATGCAGCCTTAAAAAAAAGTTCTTGATCAGGGTTTTTTTTTCTTGTGCCCCAGTAGGAAAGTGGAAGATAAAGACCAAAGTTCAAAGCAGTAAAGGATGAATGTTCCAAAATTGTTATGCCTCTTCTTATAGTTGGGAACAGTGAGGTCCAGGTACTGGCTTTGTAGAGGTCAATGGTGAGCTCAGAGCTGGCCTTGTGACAATGGTCTGGGTTTTCCCTAGTCAAACCCTTGCCTTACTTTCCCCTCTTCCTGATTAAACAAAACCCTTTTCTAACAGAGCTCTCTCTGCCGCCTCCTCTTGCAGCCCTTAAACCAGGTCTTTATCTTCCTTTTCCTTCTCACCAACTGCACACCTACACCTGTCCTTTCCCCTCTTTGGCAGTTGGCTTCCAACAGGTTTCTCTTTCTTTATGGCTTTCCTTGTTCATTGCCTACTCCTATGTAGCCCAGGTATTCCATTCCCTGAAGTGAAAGACAAGATGGTTTTGCCTCACCTGGCCTAGCTGCTGAGTCTTCTTTCAACAGTGCAAATGACAAAGTGTGGAAAAGTTACTTTGTTGGACTACCATTCCCTTCATTCGCTAGCCAGGATGTCTCCTGGCCATTTTGGTTGAAAGATTCTGGAAGTGGCAGTCCAAAAAACATCACTTTGTCAAACTCTGTGATCCTTCACCACACCTGAGGATACCAAGCTATTTTCACGGAGGTCAACAAGGTGGATGAGACCATATTCTGCCTAGGAAGGTATTTTTGTTACCAGAATTAGGGCTTGTACACAGATCTTGTTAAACCACTGAGAATCAGAGATGGCCACTGTAAAATGATATACATGTAGAAATTTACCAGTCCCACTACCATATCCCCACACCTCTCTACCATCAGGGATCCAAGGCCCTCCAAGTGTTGTTGGATTATAGTTCCCATTATCTTTGACCACTGGTTATGCTAGCTGGAACTAAGGGGTGTTAGAATCCAACATAATCTAGAGAGATTCAGATTCTGTCTCCCTCTTCTCTATGGTCTCTGCAGTGGCTGGCTATTGGTTTCTTAAACTGGTGGCTACCTCTCCCCCTATGATAGTTGAATTAGACCAGTAAAGTTTCCATCCCTGATGGCTGCTGTTGTAAACTGTAATCTGTGTATCTTGTCAGTGCCTGCCCAAGACATTTTGTTGCCTTAGGCAGGGAAGCAAGTAATACACACACCCACACCCCAGTCAAGATAGTGCCCAAGACCAGCCAAATTATTTTGATATGAGGGACAAAGCCTGAAAATACACCTCTCCTCATCCCTAGCAGTAACAATTCAACAAAATACATCAATAACATTGTACAATATTCAATGATACCCTCATTCTGTCAAATGGTAGGGCAGGCTTTATATCTTGCATTCATCTGTGCTTTGATGTATGAATACTTCTTGCCTGTTGTGATGTATTGTCTTCAGTCCTCCTAACCTCACCTTCAACCTCCTGGCCCATACTTTTATGTAATCGTATTTTATCTTACCTTCTTATCTGCTGAGGATAACACTTAGTGCATTCACTCTGATGACATCTACAAACACATAGGCCACAATAAAATGGTCAGTCCTGAAGGCATCAGGAGCCTCAAAAGTTAACACAGCAATGCCAGGATGATTGCCTTATCGCCAATGACTTCTTTGGGGAATGGTCATTTTGCTTGCTACAAACAGAATAGTCACTTTTTTTGTTTCCATTTTCTATTTTCCTTCCCTCTATACCCATATGTGTCCATACACACAAACATACTTACGTGTACGTGTAATGCATTGCACATAGAGATGACCTGGAAGACTGGAAACTTGCAAATATTGCCATGAGGCCGAGGGTGGGCAACTGTGTCCCTACATATTTTTTTGCCTACAGCTCCCATTGCCCCAGACTATCATGGCCAATAGTGAGGAATTATGAGAGTTAAAATTCAAAAACATTAAGAGGACCAGAGTGACCTCTTCTTGCTCTAGATTTCATGTCACTGGTTAACAGAAACATATTTTGTATTGAAAAGCATTTAGTGACTTCTGACTGTTTTAGAGCACAATTGCAAGTATTGGGGACTTAAGGGACCACCTTAAAGCTTAATATACCAGGAATAGGGAACCTTTCATCCTCCAGATGTTGTTGATTTATAGTTGTCTGTTTTAGTTCTTTGAAGGAATGCCTGCTGTATGACCAACCTTCCCATGCACTAAAATCTTCGGACTCTTCTCTATCTCTGATAAAGTGGATGGTAACCAGAAAAAAAAGTCTTCCCAGTGGTAGTACCTCATTTATAGGAGTTCTCCACAAAGACTGCCAGATACCAATTCAACATTTACCGTAGGTTACAAAATTGTTATCCTTTTGGTGCAAGGCAAAGATGTTCTCCTAGACTTTTAAATATATAATTTCTTCTTGTTATGTTTTATTTGTGCCATTTATTTTTTTAACAAATCACTCAGGAAGCTCTGTTGAAGAGCCCTATATAACTTTTAAAATAAATACATTTAATTATAAAGAGAGGTAAATAACTGAAAGGACATCTCATAGGTAGTGCATGTTATACCTCTGATGATAAAGAAATGTTTTTGAAAAACATAGCTGACCTGTGTATATTGCTTTACTTTTTAAACAGATTCTTATTTCTAAACAGATGATTCTTTTTGAAGTGTATATTTCTTTTTCTAATAAGAGTGAGGGGGCAGAGATTAGAAGCAAAAGAATGTTCTGTCTGTGTATTTTAAGGCTTAAGCCACATACACACCCTCCATTTTATCTTACTTTGAAGATGCGTTTTACTAACAAGAGATGTGACAATAATTAGGCTTAGCAACAAAAAGGTAACTAATTCCTTCAGTCTGGCAAGAAGAGGGATCACTAGTATACCATGAGCAGACTTCTAATTTAACACAGACGATGGCATCTGACAGTGATTTCATGGGTCAATTCATTACAAGGCTGTAGTCCTCATGGCCAAGGACCTGTTTTCTTTCTACCTTTTTGTTTTTCACAGCCTAGTCATATTCCCCTTCTTGTATGCACCAAATTGCTTCCTATTCCCAAAACAATAATTGCAAAAACTTGAGCAAAATTAAGTTCAGAATAAAATATAACGGATGAGGATCCTACTTCAAAATGGTATTTGTATAAATTATTTTGTGCCTAAAAACACAATGTGTTTATGAATAGACAGACATAGCCCTAGCTGAAATTTTGGGGTATTTTTCCCTGTTTACTTTGGCATGCTATAGATTGGGCTGGATTATTAAAAGTACTTTTTAATTAGAATTTATCAGCTGTGGGTATGTGGAACCATCCACTTCAGGCATACAAAGCTATTTACGTATTTAATTAAGAATTATGGAGTTTGGGTGCCCTCTGGTGACCAATATTAGAATGAGGAGGAATTCCCCATTTTCCAGGCAGACCTGGATTTCCCCCATCAACTGACAGCTGGGAAGTTCCAAGGCAAGAGAAACAAAAGGGTTAATCCAAGAATGAGGCAATATTGGACAATACTATATTGGACAATATTTTTTAAAAGGCAAAATACTAGTGCCGTTCCCAAATAGATACCCTCCGGACATGCTGGACTGCCTATGGACTGCAACTGATAATTGCTATTCAGTACATCTACAAAACATAAAAGGGCCCTTTCACACTATACAAATTATAGCACTATGATCCCACTTTAGCTGCCATGGTTCCATTCAATGGGATCCAAGGATTCACAATTTGGTGACGCATTAGAGATCTCTGTGAGGGAATTCCAAATAACCTGCCACAAACTGCAAATCCCATGGTTGCTTAAAATACAATCATAGCAGTTAAAATGGAACTATCATACTATAACTGTGTAGTATGAAAGGGCTTCAGGTTGGGGATGGTCTCAAGGGTCAGTCCAGTAAGTGAACTCGATTGTGACACAATCCTTTCTGAGAACCATGAATCTTCAATCCCACTTCATTAATTCTATTCTCAACCCAGAGTTCGAGGAATGGTAAAAGGCTCTTTTTTCCACTTATTTTACCCTCTCAACAATCCTGGGGAGAGTAGGCTGAGAGGCCATAACTTACTTGGCTGTTATTCTGCTCACTGAAGGGTTGCATGATGATTTGACCCTTGGTTATCAGTAGCTGGGTCTTTCAGCTACTTGCCATGGTTTGGAATGATGAGTTAAATTGGTTATTTTTCCTGCTTATTGTTTGCTGGTATACATTCTATTAGACAGCATTGCCGATAAGTGAAGGGACATATAGTTGTGTGTCAATTGTTAGAACTGTTGACCACACATTCCTTTGTGATTAATGAGTAGATGGAAAGGGAGTGGAGACCAGTGTGTCTACCCAAGGTAATTCTCTTGAGAACATATGGAGAAAGAGAAGGGTGACCCTGATAAAAGAGGAGAGAAAAGAATGTTTTGATGTTGTAATTAATGAGAAAATAGCCTGCCTAAGATTTGAAATGGTGTGTGCTTTAATGAAGCTTTGCTAATGCTTGCTGGTTAATTCTGACAACAAACATCTATGGAGAACACCTATAGCTATCTGAATAAACATTTTCAGCTTTGAGACCTGGATTTCTGAACTAAGCGATTATTGTACATGACACTTGTTCTCTCTAGGGCAATATTCTCATCACTACCTCCATGCAAACATTTCTCCTCCCTGTCCCCCTTATCTGTCCAAGAATTCTGGAGGCCTGCTATTCCTTAAGACTACATTTTGACCATAGGTTGGGGGAAAAATCTGTGTATATGCATGTACACATATACCCTACGCACTAAATGCCACATCAGGCTGATTTTCAATCCATCTCAGCTCAAACAAAACTCCTTAATGCTGGCTCTTTCCTCAGAGGTCTTGTCTTCTTTTTAACCATAGGTTGGAAAAATTATTTTGGTAGACTACAACTCCTAGAATCCCCTAGGCAGCACAGCTAACGGATCATTAATCTCCATTCACACATCTCATGAGATCAGGCCAGACACTTGGTTTGTCAAGACTGAATTTATTCCCCCCCCCCCCCTTTTCTGGGCATCTCCCCTTGACACATCAGGCATATGGCAACCCTTTCCCTCTTATTTTGCACTGTAATACTCTCTCCCTTTCTAGTGGGGTTGGTGGCACATATGGGTATTATCAGACTAGAATGTCACATGGGTTGGAGCTGTTAAAGAAGGGGTGTGGGTAAAATAAGTCTTTGGGGAAACGACCCTTTGCATCTTCCTCCTACTCCCACCCAAAGCAGAACTGTGACTGATGCCTCCCTCTTCTCCAAAACCAGAAGCAGGGAGGTGAGTAGTGGAGAAAATACAAGTGGGGCAGGGGAGGGAGGAAAGGAGAGTAAAAGTGCTCAGTAGCCTCCTGCTCAACGTAGTTCCTCTGGCGGGAACAGATTCTGCCCGTTGCCAAGTCTTGTGCTGAGGTCCACAAAGAGTCCCTAGCAGGGAGCCAAATATGTCACCAAGGGCCAGGAGAAAGGTGACTCTGCATCCTCACACGCATACCCCCACCTCAGCCCCAGAAACGTCTACTCGTGTACATCCCAGATCTCAGAGAGAAGTGGGGGAAGTTTCTTGTCCTGAAGGCGCAAAGCAAAGACCTGCTCAGAGTGTACGCTGCTCAGGGTTCTCAGGCTCACCAGCTTCATCAGCATGCGAGGGAACATCAGGTGGTCCTGGAGAAACAGTGGGGAAGGAGATAATGTTAATCACTGATGCCTCATTTTACAATTCCTCTCTACAAATGCCTTCCCCACATCCGACCACAGATCAGACAATGTCAGGGGGTGCCATGGGAGGCATGCAAGGGATGCCACAGAACAGTGATATCAGCTCCTTTGTACACTACTCATGAGCCAGCGTGGTGTTGTGATTGGACCATAGGGGTAGGACTCTGGAATTTGATTCCCTGTTCGGCCATAGAAACTCAGTGGGTAAACTTGGGTGGGCCACACACTCTCAGCCCTAGAAAACCTCTCAGCCTGAGAGGAAGGCAAGGGCAAACCCTCTCTGAACAGATTCTTCAAAGAAGTCGCTGTGACAGGTTTGCATTACGTTCACCATAAGTCAGAAATTACTTGAGGCACACAACATTTTTTTAAAAAGTTAATGCTGTTAAAATGGCCTGTACTAGATATATTTGAATTCTTTGTGTTAAATCAGATTGTCTCTTGTTGGAATTTATATTTCCTTTCTTTTGTGCTAAGATTATTCTGTGCACCACACACTTTCCCAGCTAGGCAATTTGGTGGGATATGGAAGAATAGGATTGGCAAATTAAAGAGCTGGAAGGGATCATAAGGGCATCAAGTCCATCACCCTGCCATGCAGGAATACACAACTAAAGCATTCCTGAGAGACGGCTAACTTCTGTTTAAAGACTTCCAAGACTTTTATTATCTTCAGTCAATAAGTCCATCAGAAAGGTGTATGGCAGGTGGCAGAATCCTACTTGTATCCCTGATCCCCAATTGGAGATAACAGTGGAATTCCACAAAGGGGAATCCCTCTTATCTTCAAGCAGTGACCAGAGATAACAGAAGGATTACTTTCATGGCACACACATGACTTCAGCTGTTGCTTGGAAGGCCTCTTCAAAATGCTGACCAAGTAATTTTCCCTTGCAGAGACAAAGAAGGAGAGAGAGAGAGAGAGAGAGACCCCACACTTTTCCACTGCATGAAGAAAAGTGGAAAGAGCTGGTGGAGAAGAGGGCAGGGAAGACATTGACAAGACAAGAGGCAACAGAGCTTGGGGACAGAGGTCAACCATCTGAAGTTGTCCAGCCTACTGGATAGGTCCCACCCCTGAACTAAAGAATTATCATGTTCCCGGTCAGTGCCAAGGTGGCATGACCAAGTAGGTGGATTGACTAAGAATTTCCATGGACCCAGCCAAATCACAAAGCTATGAAAGATAAAGCTTTAGAACAAAGGTGAGGAATTTGTGGCCCTCCAAATATTATTGGGCTAAACTCCCACAAGCCTTTCCCACTAGCTGTGTTGGCTAGGCTGATGGGACTTGTAGGCCAAAAACCTCAAGAAGGTCACAGTGGCTCACCATCCTGCTCTAGAGAGATCTCTTCCTTCATCTCATAAAATGGTTTGTAAAGCTGTGTGCATGTGTCCACATGTATCTATACACAATACATGTGCAAGAACTCTAGAAACTAACCATTGCAGTTTCAACTTGCTGAGCAAGTAGCAATTGGAATGGCCCTTCTTTCCTCCTTTTTTATGGCTTGTTTCTCATACAGCTGAGGTGATATGATGTGAAGCAAACAGAGCTTGAAACAGTTATCTTTTAGACTACAGTTCCCAAAATGACCACATGTTGCTGTGGGGATTCTGGGAGTTGTTGCTCAAAAAAAGTAACTCTCCCAACCTCTCTTCCTTTGAACTGACCCTCACCCTGCCCACCCACTCTTAACATCCACTGCCATTCTTCCAATCCAGACACCTGCGGGCGGTGGAGGCGGATGTAAGAACTCAGGGCTTCCACATAGGGCTGCTGCAGTGCCTCCACCAGGCCGTGATCCTGCACATTGGGCCGGTCAGCAGAAAAGATGTTGATTGCAATGAGGAGGGCATACTCGGCATCATCCAGTTGCAGTTGTCGCATGGCCCGGGAGAACTCAAAGATAGGGTTGATGAACTCCACCTGCAGACCTAATTTTGGAGAGATGTGGGGGAAAGAAAACCAGAGCATCAATGAAACAGAAGAGACATCTTCCTTGTCTATGAGATAGGCAAACATATTATGATGAAAGGTGTAGATTAGGAATAAGGAAACTCTTCCACCTGTAAGATGTTTTGGCCTTGTTTGCAGAGAAGAAATTTGCCAAAAGAACTTGAGGGAGAGGAAGAATGGTATGGAAGATATCATGCTTGCAGGAGCTACTGTTTTCTGTATGGAAATTCAAAGATCCACCAGTCAGCGCATGGTACAAAAAACAAAACACTTAGGGGCTCTGCAGATGGCGCAAAGCGCCATCTTGGAGCCAGAGAAGGGGAGGGGAGGGATAGCTGGACCCCAGACACCCCAACCCCTTCCAGAGGACATCATCAGAGTGCCCACCGTTGCACATGGCGAGTGCTCTGATGACGTCCTTCCAGCACAGCATTTTTACACGCTGTACCGGAAGAGGTGCAAAAGAGGCACTATTTTGGCTCTCCTTTCCCAATCACCAAAAGAGTGGATTGGGGTCAAGGCATGGGGCAGCCTCAGCCCCAATCCTCCACTTCTCAGGGCGGCCCACAGCCACCCATCTGCATCCCCCCTTATACTCATATAAGAGTGACCTGGAGAATTTGTTCTAAGCCTAAGAATTGTACAGTATAGAGATAACCATCTTTTCACTCAAAACATCTACTGTGGTTAACTCTTCTACCCCCTTCCCGCCACACCCAAGCTTTCTTAATTTCAGCAATATAATTTAAAGTAGTGATGGGCAACTGTGGGAGACTGGGGACCACATTACTACTCTGGGAGACCTTAGAGGGCTGGACCCAACACAACTACAAGGAAACTAAAAATATTTTTGTCCCCAAATGTCCATCCACCCACCCTCTAGGGCAGGGGTAGGCAACCTGCGGCCCACCGAGGCCTTTGGACTGGCCCCAGGCTGGTCCTGCCGCTGCCGCCGACAACCCCTGCTGCCACAGCCGCCCGCCATGATGATATTGATTATTGTTGTTATTACTTGTTCTTGGGGTTTTCTTGGCAAAATCTCCACAGGGGTTTTGCCATCATGGCTTTTCTGGGGTTGAGAGAGTGTGCATGCATATATTTTTTAAAAAAAAAATAATTTTAAAAATTTATTTATTTTTGCTTCGGCCCCACAATTGTCTGAGGGACAGCAACCCGGCCCCCTGCTCAAAAAGGTTGCCTATCCCTGCTCTAGGGGCTATGGGGTCATTTTCGCCACTTTTTTACCACAATCCCCCCAGTAGGCTCAGGAAAGGACTTTTTTAAAAACAGGAAGTGATTTCTGGGTTACTTCTAGTTTTTTTAAAAACACTGACACCTGGGGGACCCTGAGGGCCACAAAAATGGCCCTGAGGTGACATGTGGCCTGCAGACCACACTTTGACCACACTTGCTATAGATTAATAATTGAGAATCATTAGTCTTTGATTACATAATGAAGATCACCCTGAAATTCTACTAGTAAATCGAGATCTGTCTTCAGCCCAACCCTGCTGTATGTACTCTGGGCTCAAGCCAAGTAGGGCTTTAAAGTGAAAACACCCACTCTTGCATCTGTGCCCAGAAAGCAGCTGGCAACCTGTACAGCAAACCTTTCCTAGAAACCAACTGGAACTTCAACCAGAGACCAAAAATGAAAGAAAATGGAAAGGTCATAAAACCATGTCCAAACTTAGAGCAAGATCTGGTAGCTTGGAGATTTTACTTTTTTAGACTACGACATATAGAATTCACAGAGGTTGAGGATTCTGGGAGTTAGGCTCCAAAAGAATAGGTTATCCAAGCTGTGGGGAAGGTCAGGGTCAATGGGTGACAACTGCAGGGGATCAGATATCAGAAGGCAGAGGCAAAGCCAGAGGATCTGAGACAGGCACACTCCTATCTTGCTCAAAAGACCCCAGATACACACTCAGGCATGTGGAAGAGCTCAAATCAACCCTAGCAAGAAAATCCTGGTTGGATCCCAGCTCTGTAAGTGGCACTTCTATCATGCTAGGTGTACCACTGCAGGAGGAGGACTAGAAATGAACCCAGGAACACACCAAACAAGGAAACTCAGCCATCTTTATGATGCCCTCTCACTTGACAAATGAAAAAATTACTGTTGATGCACGAAGAGATGAGTGATGTGAATCACTTACCAAAGGAGGCTAAATTCTGATGTTAGCCAGCCATGCAAAAAGATCTGTCATCCTGGATACAAATTAGAATCCCCATATAATAGCACTTTTTAAAAGCCCCTGCTTCTAACTCCTAACATTTTCAAACCTGTTGAGAAAAATATGGAAAACTCAATTGCTGAGATCTCCCCAGGGGAATCTCATAATACTGAGCACCTGAGCCTGAATTCTCTTCTTTTGCTTTCTCCTACCCATCCCCTTTTCATTTAATGCAGGGGTAGAAATTATGTGGGCCTCCATACATTGTCCTATCCAGCTAGCCAAAAATGGGTAACACTAACAGTAACTGTCCAATGACATAATTCCTGCCTTTGCCTAAGTATCACGTCTTTTCAGATTATGAGCCTGTGAGCAAGGACTATTTTATCTTTTTTTAATAGTGAGTTAAGCTTCTTCAAATATCTTTGCAGCTGTTTAAAAGGGTACAGATGCTATAAACTAAAAGTTAGTTATATTTTTTAGTCAAGATACTACTTTTGGAAATGAGATCCAGTTTGATTTAGTGGTTTTGGTTAGGACATTGGGAATTTAGGGTTTAAATCCTTGCTAGGTCATGGAATTTCATAGGGTGGCCTTGAGCAAGTCACATTCTCTAAGCCTTAGGGGAAGGTAATGACAACTCTGTTGGAATAAATCTTGTCAAGAAAACCCTATGATAGCGTCCCTATAAGCCAGAGTCTATTTAAAGGCACATAACAAGAACATGTAAATTCTGGACTCAGCAAGAGTCTACTCAGGCTTTACCAACTTCATTGCAAAATAATTGCTAGTGAGAAGATTATTTTGGGTGGGGAATAGGGACTCTGTTGAGACTTGCAGGAACACTGTGCTGCCAGGAGGCTTGGTGCTTGACAAGTGTCTGGAGTTTTGATCATCTCACCTTCCAGGGGGCACTGCTTTGATGTTGACCTCATGTGCTTGTTTGTGGCCTTTATTTACAGTAAGTAAAATGTCAATACAAAAAGACTGCCAAAATCAGGGGTCGGCAACCTATGGTCCGCGAGCCGCATCTGGCCCGCGGACCGCTGCTTACCGGCCCCCGCCAACCACCGTCCACCACCACCGCCGCATGTTCTGGCCGCCGTGCGGCCTAGTGCATTGCAGCCGCCATTTTGTTTGCCAAAATGGCGGGTGCAATTCATTTACACACGCGCAGGAGTACTGCACATGCGCAAATGAGCCGCGCCCGCCATTTTGGCAAACAAAATGGCGGCTGCAACGTGCGCGGCGCCAGTGGCAGGGGTCACACGCACGCGCATGAGCACGCACCCCACCATTCCCCCCCCCGGCACGCCGGAAGGGCCCGCTGGAAGGGACCGGCCCCAGGTAAGGGAAGGTTGCTGACCCCTGGTCAAAATAATATTTGGGGGTGGAGGGAAAAGGAACTTCAGAGGGTCCCATCCCAGGAAAAAGGCGGGATATAAATTAAAGATATAAATAACAAAATTCCTTTCCTGAGCAGAGAAAGTTATTCTAAACAAGAGACAGCTTAAAAATACTGCACAAAATCCAGGGTATTTCTTTGCAAGCTTAACCTAAAGTGAGAGCAAGGTGTGCCCTTTCTTTGTGAAATTAGAAAGTTACAGTCATACCTGAAAAGTAATTCAAAAGATAATGTTGATTTTCCTTCTTGATTCTTTATAGCCTTCTTCTGGCACACCCGATCAAGAAGAATTTTCTGGATCTTAAAACATATACTCAACACATACTCTGGATCTTTTCACCCTCCATATTTCCCTCTTCTCTTTCCCAGCTCACCTGCACGGTGAAAGTCATCCTTGCTGTAGGTGAAGTCTTTAAGAAAGGTAATGCATTGGGTCTCATGGTTATATCGCCGTGCTGTCTCCAGTAGCATGATCTGTAGAGACAGGTAGGTGTGAAACACGCACCCCTTGAAAAAGTGCCTCACATACATGGTACATGTATTGTTTGCACAAACTGAAAGGATTCGTAACATGATTTTACATCCAAAAGCAGTAAAACCTCTCCAGCCAAAGTTGAGGAAGAAAAAAAAAATCTCTTTCTAACAAAAATTATACCCTACCTGGTTATCATAAGCAGAACCAAGATAGAATACAACAAGAACAGTAAAAATATGTATCACAAATTAGTCACTCCCTTTCCATTCCTACCATAATATTAGGGTAAAACTTAGCTCTCAATGAGTTGGTAAAACTGTGCTGTACTACTTAAGATTCATAAGACTACACTGTTTGCTCTGCTAAAGCAAAGATCACTGCTCAAAGAAAGTTAGTATTCAGCTCTAGGCTGGAACCTTATTTACTTGATTTGCTAGTTTTGTCTGTTGGTCTGTGCGGGTGCAGGGTTCATTCCAATGAGCCCCCATCTGCCATCTGAAGCTGTACAGCCCAGACATATATGAGTGAGCAGCTCTCCTTTTTTCACTTCATTTTCACACACACACTGTAATTTATTTCAGATTGCATTCACTCTGGAATCACCTCTTAGGGCCTTTGCACACTGCTAGAAATAATGCAAACTGAATCCACTTTAACTGCCTTGGCTCAGTGCTAGGGAATCATGGGACTGTAGTTTTTTCTGAGACATTGAGCCTTCTCCGTTTGAGAGCTCTGGTGCCACAATAAACTACACTTCCCATGATTCCCTAGCACTGAATCAGGGCAGTTAAAGTGGACTCAATTTGCACTATTCCTGGCAGTCTGAAAAGACCCTTAGTTTGTGAGCAAACACTCACTCTATGGAAGCAGACCCAAGATGTATGTAAGTAAGCATTCTGCTTACACAATTGGTTGGCTACCTGAAGCCCACCAGCAAGCAGGACATGAGCCCTCTGTTTTGTATTTCCCAGAAAGTGATAAAAGTATGTCACCTCTGATACTAGCTTACTCTAATACTAGCACTCTAACCTACATGAAGTTATCCAACTCCCTTTCAAAGCTAACCACTCTGGTAGCCATAACTATATATTGTGACAGTGAATTCCACACTTATAACTATGCTTTGTGCTTTTATCTTCCTGAATCTCCCACCATTCAGTTTCAGTGGATAACCCTTGGTTCTATTATTATGACAGAGGAAGAAAAATTTCTCCTTACCTACTCTTTCCACATCATGCTTAATTCTGTACACTGTTATCACAGAGTTGCCAAGTGAAAAACAGGACAGGGTTCCTGCACTTTTAATGGTTGTGCGGGAGAGGAAATTTTAGCAGGTGTAGCTTGGGTGACAACAAATATCTACTGAAATTCCTTCTTCAACACACTGTAAAAGATACAGGAGCCTTACCTTGCTTTTCATCTGGAAACTCTAGTATATACTATCTCTACTTACCATTTTTCTAATCTAAATAGCCCCAAATGTTGTACCCTTTCTTCAAAGAGATGAGTGTTATTTCCATCTCCTGATCATTTTTATTGCCTTTTTTCCTTTTCTGCTGGAGCTGTCAGGCATATACTCAGTTTTGAACTGTATATTCCTAAACTACAAGCTGGGAGAAACACAAGAGACTCTATCCCACTTATGCTGACCTCAATGGTAGACGCCTTAAGGAGCGCGATCTGGTCTTCCCGAGACAGCTGCAGGAAGCCGGGCACCTGCTTGGCAAAGTCCACAATCTCCTGCACTGAGATAATAGCCAATTCCGTGAAGTGGGCAAAGCGCTGCTGCCGGGCCTCCCGGCTGTTGGGGTCACTGCCCATTGGCCAGGGCTGATGATTCACAGCAGAAGATGCAAGAGATACCGGAAGAGAAAGAAAGGGGAAGTGAAATCAATTTCTTGAAAGATATTTATTGCAGCATAGCCTCTTCATGATTCCAACGGCTCCTTCCCCTTGTGAGCTTACCATTTTTTTTCCAGAATCCCTGTAAGCCAGAGATGGGCAACTGCTAGAGATGAGTACCTGCATTATTCCCCTGCCATGGGACATTAGAAAGCCAAATCACCTCATTTTCACCCATAGCCCAACTGAAAAGAAATAGGCCAAATTTTGATCAAAGAATTGGGTCATTTTGCAGCATTTTGGGACCTTTTTGCACGCCATCACTTTGTTTAAGGCCTAGGCAGGACTTTTTTTCCAAACAGAAAGTGATCAGGGACTCAAGGGTACCTAACACAGGGACTTTGTATTAACCTGACCTTGGGGCTTGCATACAGTCCTCAGGCCAAAATTTCCCTACCCCGCCATAATCAGTAAGACTGCAAGTGGTGAACAGACAATTAATTAATCAATTTTACATTCCACCTTTCTACCAACCACAAATTAACGTTAAAGCAAAATCAAAGTGACGAAGTAATACTTAAAATAAAAGAGGCCGGAGATTCCTTCCAAATGAGATCCTAGGGCACTTCTAACCTTTCCCAATTCCCTGAGCATTCTCCTGAAGCCCAAACACATCGGGCTAATAAAATGTTTTATACAACCTAAGACTCACTCTCTGTTTTACATAAGATTCATTGGCTGTTTTCAGACAGTTCTGCTTTTATTTTTGGAACAAGCCAGGATTTTCAGGTCATTTCAAACCATGGCTTAATGCAGGGGTAGGCAACCTTTACCCTTTAAGGGCCGAGGGACTTCAGCTCCCAGAAGCCTCAGCCATGTTGGCCAATAGTCCCATGTTGGCCAATAGCTCCTGGGATTCTGGGAGCTGAAGTCCCTCGGCCCTTAAAGGGGAAAGGTTGCCTACTCCTGGCTTAATGCCTTGGTTCTTTCCAAAGGTGGTAACCATGATTTACCAATTTGGGGGCGCGGGGACATTGGTCAGTTAGAGCCTTCCTGACTTCACTGTGACCTGAGTTAGGTATCCACCGGCATGTAAACAAATAAAAATAAAAAAGCTTGTTTATATCTTGGTTTACTAAGCCAAGTTATAATCATCCAAACTTGCCGTATCCAAATTTTATGGGGAGTCCGGTATACGCAAGGAACACATGTGTAGGAAACCTCCAGATGTTGTGAAGTCCAACTTCCAGTTGTAGGACCTACTGTGACTAATGGCCAAGGTCCTCTCTCAATTGCTACCAAGAGCAGGCAGAGGAAGATAAAATGGGAAACAGGGTTTCTCCATCAGCTCCAGTGACAGACTACTTGCATTTTTCCTCTTCCCTTCTCTTCCCTTTTTTCATCTGTATCATGTTTTTTTAGACCATAAGCAGAGACTGTCTTTTTAAAAATTGTTGGTGTATAAACTATTAAGAGTCCTTTGTGGACAAAAAAAAATGGGTTTTCATGGCCGAGCAGGGATTTGAACCCTCATCTCCAGAGTTCCAAAGGTTTTCCTTCAGTGATTTCATCTCTTCCTCGTAGTTCCACAGCCTCAACTCAGCATGATGCCAATACCAAGCTAATGAAGGAACCTACTTACTGGAAAGAGAACCCTGGAGACAGCAAGCAGCAAAATTCTAGAAAATTCTGGCTTGCTGGAAGGGGCAGTACAATCTACTGATGTCATTGCAAAGCTTACAATAGGGGTAGTGAACCTCTGGCACTCTAAAGGTCCTAGCTTCCAAAACAGAACTTGGAAAGCTTTTTCAAAAGTAATAAGACACTGTTATTCCAGCCCTAGCAGGCTAGTTAAATACAGTTAACAGGTACAGTTTTTAAAAAGGTGACAGTCTGCTTACTTGCTTCCCCTAAAATAGCTAATACTTTTAGTTACTTTAAAAACAACACTGCACTTGAATGCTATATACTGCTGACCTGTGGTACAACAAATATTCTCTTCCTCTCCATCCTTTTGTCAGCTCAGTATTCACAAGGGAGCATGAGGCATAGCAAAAGCCAGCACACAAATCATGTAATATTCCTCCTCCACCTGTTAGTAAGACCAAACCCTTGTAACTTTAAAAGCTGGTTAACCAGAGTGGGACTAAAAGTTATCACATGTTAAAGTATAACTAATGTAATGTTTATACCTTAATTATTTTAACTGTTATTTTAAAGATTCTGATTGCATGTAACTAGTTACTTGTAAATAGTTATTTCATAACTTTGTTCCTTGATCCTTATTACTGGCCATGCTGCAGGTGGAGGGGAGCTGATTGGAGTTGTAAGCCAAAATATCAAATGAGCCAGTCCAGCTTTCTTGGTTAAAGCTGCTATCAGCCATGTCAATTTCAGGCAGAAAGTAGGTTTTTAATAGCTACAGCAAGATAGTTTTGAAGATTCCAGGAGAAGAAAGGACCTAAACCAGGCCCAAAGATCAAAACTCTGGGATATTTTTCTCATGTATAATCTTGTTTCCTCCCACCATTAATGCATATAATTACCGTGACTTTGGGCTGGTCACTGAAGCTCCTCTTGTTGCATTGCTGTTGTGCTGCCACAAGCTGCTGGATCATGCCCTCTTGCTGGGGTGTGAGGGGAATTGGCTCAGGCTGGGGCAAAGCCGGATCACAGGGCAGGGGAGGCACCCGAAGAACCTCACCTCCGCCACTCTCCCCACCTGAGGCTCCTTCACCCTCCTGTTGTTTCCGGATCTTCTTGC
This sequence comes from Phrynosoma platyrhinos, assembly GCA_020142125.1. Taxonomy (NCBI): domain Eukaryota; kingdom Metazoa; phylum Chordata; class Lepidosauria; order Squamata; family Phrynosomatidae; genus Phrynosoma; species Phrynosoma platyrhinos. The sequence continues at coordinate 20,120,893 of CM034710.1, forward strand.
GAATCTGCTCTTCCGATAGAACACCTAGAGAGGGGATTCACTAAAATGAGCTGGAATCACCAAAGCATACCTTAAAAGTCCATGCTACATGGTAATAAGTTTTCCAGAAAACTAGGAATAAATTCTGGAAAACTTCTCTGTCTTCAGGATTCATTCCCCAGAAAGATTTATCCAATGCCATCATTATTATTTATTTAAAGACCAGGCCAAGTTCATCCTGTTTGCCTAACCTTTTAATTGCCAGTAACTGCTTTGAATTGGTACATAAACTGCTTTGAGCTGGTTTTCCTTCTCACTTTTCTTTTTTACAAACCAAGTTTGGTTTTTCCATGTAGCTTTCCTCTGTTTTTACAACTGTTTTCTGCTAACATTTTATTACTATGCTGCAGTGTCAGTTTGGAATTGGTAAACTGCCCTGAAAGCTCCTCTAGCAGAAAGAAACGATATAAATCTTTATTATTTTTTTTAAAAGTGAACAATTTAAAACATTTATTCACAAAAAATTCCAAATGGCTCCATATAAAGATTTTAGAGTGGTATAATTAAATATTTAATTTAATTTAATTTAATAAATATTTAAATTAAATAATTTGGGGTTATTTTACTGTCAATTGAATGAATTAGAACACTTAAAATAATCAAATGTAAGTTAAAACAACAGAACATTTTAAAATGCATTAAAAACAAAACAGTGCTTGGAATTTTATCAATCAGAATTTTTTTGTCTAAAAGAAAAATCTTTGGCATGGAGTAAAAAGGAATTAGTAGATACAAATCTAATCTCAATTGAAGGGCATTCTGCTGAGTATGGGATTTTTTTTAACCTACTTTCCCAGAATCTCCAAGCCAGCATGGCTACTAGCCCTAATAGCTGGGGGATTTTGTATACTATGGTACCCCAAAATATTTTTCCACATTATGATTCTGTAGGATGGAAACCAATACACTATGGCTGTATTCAAAGAGATCTGAGCTTAAGGTTGCCAGATCTCATGACCTAGCCTCAAATCTCCAGTTTTCATGGGTCAATTTCAGGTGGGAGGTGAGGATGCAGATTTTCCCATTTTGGCGAGCTCAGCTCTAGCCAAGGAGACTGGGCTATGTGCAAATCTCCAGCTCAGCTAGTGCACAGCAGCTTGCTACAATTTGCAAAGATTCATTGTTTTGTTGCAGGATTAGCCTCCTCTTCCCCTCTCAGTTGTTGTAGTGCCAGGACTCACCCTCCACATGGCTCTGCATCTACCTTCTGGCTAGAAGCAAGTAAAAAAGGTAAAGGTTTTCCTTTTGACAAGGTTGTCAAGTTGTGTCCAACCATAGGGGCCATGCTCATCTCCGTTAATAACCCGAAAAGCCAACATTGTCCAAGACAACTCTGTGATCATGTGGCCAGCAGAAGCTGTTACCTTCCCACCAAAGTGGTACTTATTTATCTATTTGCACTTTTACATGCTTTTGAACTACTAGTTTGGCAGAAGCTGGGACTAGTAACGGGAACTCACTCCATCATGCAGTGCTTGGGCCTTGAACTGCTGATATTGCAATCGTCAGAGTCAGCATCTTAACCACTGAGCCACTGCATCCCTAGATTAAATGTTCCTTATCACCTCTCCCCAAGAAGGTGAGCAACTGTAGTTGGTACTTAATGCATAGCACCTAATGCCATGGCCAGAGGCCATCACTAGGTCCCAAGCTGTAGCTCTGAAACCTCAGGGATTGAGACAATCCTGAACTGGAAACCCTATCTGAGATCCATGTGGAACCTACCAAGTTCTTTGTGCTCCCTCTTCCTGCCAAAACCTCTCTCTCTCCCTTTCTCACACACACAGTACACACACAGTGGCATCCCCACCCTTGGTGTCACCCAGTATAGGGAGTGCTGCCAGGGGGGTGAGAGGGTGGCCAAAAGGGTGCACACAGCCATCTCTTTTGCTGTGCCAGCACTGGCCTCCGCACGAGGAGACCACTGCCACCACAGCAAAGACAGGAGGGGACTGCTTGGCAATCTCCTCCGCTGCTTCCGCACAAGCTTCTCATGAGGAGACTTTTGCCACAGTGATGGCAGAAGAGGACCACTCAGCCCTTCTCACTCCACAGCAGGAGGAGGGCCCAACTGGATGTCACCCCTCTTCTGGGGTGTCATTTGGTGCGGGCTACGGCCCCGCAACCCCCTAATGACACCACTGACACACACCAGATCCCAGCCCTTGCCTCTTGCTGTTACTCACATTCCTCCCTCATGCCTGCTTGCCGGCACTTTTTCAAGCGACACTCCTGGCACTTCCGACGCATGTACAAGTCCATGTTGCATTGCCCGCTGCCCTTGCAGGTGTATTGTGCCCCCTTAATGATGCTGCGCCGGAAAAAACCCTTGCAGCCCTCACAGCTGAGGACGTTGTAGTGGAACCCTGAAGCCTTGTCCCCACACACACTGCACACTTCGTCACCCAACATCTTGGGGGCAGGACCCTTTTTGCGCTTGCGGGTCGGCTCCTCCGCTGTGGAAAGAGAAAAGGGAGGAACAGAAGACAGGTCACTAAGGGGGGAAGCAGACGAGGGCGTCCGGGACGCCCTGGGACGGTGCGCCGCGGGACCGCAGCATCCGCACCAAGGCGCACCGTCGGCGCCTCTGAAGGGAGCGCTAAATCAGCGCTCCTTTCAGAAGTCAGTGAAAGAGCGCCCTAAAAGCATAGGGCGCACTTTTGCTGACTTATCTGCCGCAGCATGTGCGGACGCTGCGGCGGGAGGTTGCCCCCGGAGCGCCAGCTGTGCGGAGGGCCGGCAGCTCCGAGAGCAACCTCGGGAGGAGGAAGGGGCGCCGATCGTGCGGCTGCCCCTCCTCTTCCCTGCCTCGGAGACGACTCTATTAGTCGTCTGCCGAGGCCCTAAGATAACAACACCTACCTCTGGATCACAAGCACTACTTAAAATGCCTACAAAGCATGACAAAGGTTAACAAATATAATTGATCATAACATGAGGTTAGACTGACGCCCTCCTTCCTGTCCTTCCATATACAGGTGAAGACCTTTCTGTTTTGATACCCTTTGATGACTGACTGTAAAAAGTTCATAACCCCCAAAACAATGTGCTGGACTTCCTATTTATTATTTCTGTTGTGGTGTTTTTTTTAAATGGATTGTTTTTAACTGTTTTTTTTTTAAATTGATGCTTGATTAATTTTTTAACTTTTGCATTTTGTAAAATTTTAACTATGCCCTTTTTAAACTGTTGCAACCTGCTTTCAGTCCCTAACAGGGGAAAAAGGTGGGATGATGAGAATGAGAATGAGAAGAAGAAGATGTAGTAGTCTGTCAGACAAATAAAACTCTAAGTTGATTGATCAAGTACATTTTAGTCCAGGGATATGCAACAGATGTTTTGGATAACAACTCCCATCACCCCAACCATGCTGGATGGAGCAAATGGAAGCTGCAGTGCAAAATACCTGTTGGGAGCCAGGTACCCTAACTTGTCTATTTATTTATATTAGTCCTTGCTATACAAATGTTCTTGTAAGGGGAAAAACCCAACTGTAATAAAGGCTGCATTTATACTGTAGAAATAATCACGGTTGACACCACTTTAATTGCCATGGCTCAATGCTATGGAATTCTGGGATTTGTAGTTTTGTGAGATATTTGGCCTTCTCAGAGAGCTCTGGTGTCACAACAAACTACAAATCCCAGGCTTCCACAGCACTGAGCCAGGACAGTTAAATGGTGTCAAACTGCATTATTTCTGCAGTTTGGATGCTCCCAAAGAAAGAAAGTTTCATTTTTAAATAAGGCAAGGTACACCTGTTGCAATAGATTATCCATGGTATTCACCACTTATAAATTTTTATTAATACCTATAACCACAGTTTGGAAAAGTTTTTTATTACTGTTTCCAAAATCCCATAGCAAGCATGTGTCATGCTGGCTGGAGGATTTTGGGAGTTCTGCTCAACCAAAGCAACATTTTCAGGTTCTACCTGTATGAAATACACACACACACTTTAAAATTAACACCTGCTGCCTGTTTATTTGAAGGCATATTTTTAGTAGATTAATCAATTCAATCTTATAATTGGAGACACAGCTGAAGGAATCTTACCTTTTTCCTCAAACTTGACACTCAAGGTGGCCCTCTCAATGTTCTTAGCACCAAATTAATGTACTTCAGAGATGAAATAAACTATGTTTCCATTTTCTTACACTGCAATAGCTCTTAGAATGGCTTTTAAAATGTTTTTAACTGGTTTATTAGTTACTAAATGTTGCTGTGAAATGCTACCATTATTATTGGTTTCCACTGTATATTACGATGGGTTGGTTTGGGAATCATGTTTGCAAGTTGCTTTTTAAAATTCTGATGGAAAAGCAGGCTTTAAAACAAAGTTCAAACCAACAAACAAATACAGTGAGCCTTTGATATCCACTGGGATTTGGTTCCAAGACCTCCTGTGGATACCAAAATCCATGCTTAAATCCTATGAAATACAATGGTTTAGTAAAATGGTGTCCCTTATATAAAATGGCAAAATCAAGGCTTTTTTTTTTAATTTATATATATTTTAAAGCTGTGGATGGCTGAATCCATGGATAAGGAATCCACAGATATAGAGGGCCGACTGTACACACATTCTTGGCCTAAATTCCAACAGTACTATTAGTTCTCCCACACATAAAAGGCCTTGCCAGGCCTCTCCAGATTGCTGATACCCATATCATTCTCACACTACACAGTTATAGCACTTTGATACTATTTTAACTAGAGAGACAGCATGGTGTAGTGGTCTGACTACTGGACTAGCATGCTGGGAGACCAAGATTTGAATCTTCACTTGGCCCACACTCTCTCTCAGCCTGAGAGGAAGACAGCAGCAAACCCCTCCTGAAGGCAATGACAACAAACACTTAACTGCCATGGCTTCATCCAATAAAAGGTGGGATTTGTAGTTTGGCGAAGTACTATGGTTCTCTCTCAGAAAAATGTAAATACCTCACGAAACTACAAATCTCAAGATTCCATAGGATGCAGCCATAGTAGTTAAAGTGCTATAGCTGTGTAGTGTAAAACAGATCCTGGACCCCAAAACCAATTCCTCTTCCAACTCACCAGCACTGTGCGTAGAGCTCTCTCCATCGTCTGTGCAAACCACCTCAATTTTCACAATACTCTGAGACTCTGGCCTTGCCTCTGACCATTCGTCTTTGACCTGTGAAGTTGACTCCCCGTCTTCTGTTTTTAAGAAAAAAATAGGGAGTGGGAAAAGATGGAAGACCAATAATGAAACAGAAATTTCAATTTCCATTGCTCATTTAGTAGTGAGTTGGCAGGGCAGGTAGTAGCTTACCCAGTGGTAACTGAGGTTCATCAGTGCCTGTTTTGGCCATCTCAGGTCATCAGCCACAGCAACATTGCATAGCCAGCCCTGGAATCAGGAGGACAAAGAGGCAATTCAGCTAACAACATATCCCCCATCAGTTCTGTTTCCCTAATCCTTTTCCATCTTAGTGGCAAATGGCTCAAAACTACTACTGCTTCCCTCCGCTATATCTGTGCGTAGGGGAGTGCTTTACTTCACTGTAGCTGCAATTACTTCTTTAACAGAACATTTGATACTGTAGGCAGAAATAACACGGACGGAATAGGCATTGTTCCCTACATCACAAAAAAAAGAAGTTTAACCATGTTTCAGCACACTTTTTTATTCAAAACAACTAATATTCACATGTGAAATGAAACAATCAGTCCAGGTAAGCCTTGCATTAATAAACAGAAACATTAATCCTTCTAGAGACTATTTGAATGCTTCTTCCAAAATGCATCCAGGGATGACATTTTATTTCACCAGCTTCTCTTTTTCTTATGACTTCCATTTTGGTGGCCAAACATATAGACTTGTGCTTTTTTAACACAGTATGTCTCTGTGGATACCTGGTGAGGCAGGCTTATCTGCTCTTCCCTTTTGCTTCTGTATTGATGCTCATACATGCTCAATAAGGTGTTCTGGAGGCAGCTGCTGTTTAGTGTGTCTCTACCTCTTAGGTAGGCACACACAAATGCAGTAGGATCAGCTAAACTAGAAACCCATTATTTCCCAGCTTAAGCTTTATTACATTATTTACTGCAGACATGCTTGTGCAACTTAGACTGAACATTTGTCTGTGTTTCTTCAATCCTTCTTCACCATCCTGACAATGCTGCTAAAAAACTTCCAGCTACATAGAGGATGAGGAAGAAAAGAGGAGGCTGGGCAAGCATTAAAAAACTTTGTAAGAAGAAGCTTTGTTCTTAGAGGCTTTGTTTACTGAGATGTGGCTTTATTTAACTATGTCAGAGGTGGTGATAAATGGCCTTTTCTTGCCTGTGCCTGTTAGTTCCTGAAAGGCCAGATAAAAACAATTTTCTGTCTGAGACAGAACAGGAAATGTCCCCCCCTCTAAATCATGAGGCATAGTACCCAAAGCTGGCCAGGTTATTTTGGCACCTGCTGTAAGAAAAATAATAAAGGATGGACAATTTCCTTCCCTTCCATGTTAGCTCTTGTCAACTGTCTGAGGTGGCTGCCTTATGGTGTTGCCTAATGATAGGGCTGGCCTCAAGAATGCCCATCATATATAACATCAAAACTCTTCTTATATAGTTCACCTTACAAAACTGACGGGCAAATTGATTCAGTAAAGTATTTTTTCACATTACTACTTCTGTAATTAAAGGTCAGGAAGCCACTGCCACAAAATGTTATAAGGGCAACTAGCCAAGAAATCTTTAAAAACTGGAGGCAGAGGACTGCGCTGAACTCACAGGAGGTCCTGCCACCATTCACATCTATCCTGTTGCCAAAATTTGGCAGAAAGTGC
>CM034710.1:20143319-20174098 GCA_020142125.1 Phrynosoma platyrhinos
CTTCTCTTGATCTAGACACTTCTACTTCTACTTCCATTCCCTCCTCATTTTGTGTCATGTCTTTTTAGCTGCCTGAGGGCAGGGGACTGTCAGATTAACAATTTGTAGAATTCAAAGATATAGCCGTGTTAGTCTGTAGAATCAGTACGTAGAGAGATCTTGTAGCACCTTTGAGACTAAAAAGAAAGAAATTGGCAGCATGAGCTTTCATAGACTTCAATCTACATTTGGTGGAGTGGAGGCCAGGCACAGACATATATATACGTGAGGTTATCTTATATAAGCCACTCTGAGAGCATTGCTAAAGACCGAGATATAAATATAATAAATAAATAAACAAAGAAAAATAACATAAAATAAAAATACTAATATAAAAGTAAATTCATGCTTCTTAGTCATGCTCGAAATGGAGGACCTTGTGGAATTCTTCCAAGAAAGAAGGCTGAAATGTAGGACATGTCCTGGAAAAGGAGGACATGTGGTCACCCTGCAATCATATAAATAGAAATCCATGCTTCTTGTTCCTGCTCAAAATGGAGAACATGGTGGAATTCTTCCTTGCACAGAAGGTTGAAATATAGGACATGTCCTGGAAAAGGAGGACCCCTGGTCATCCTGCACTCATATAAATAGGAATCCATGCTTCTTAGTCCTGCTCAAAATGAAAGGCATGGTGGAATTTCTCCTGGACAGCAGATTGAAAATGGAGGACAAATCCTGGAAAAGGAGGACATGCGGTCACCTTGCACTCATATAAACAGAAACCCATGCTTCTTAATCCTGCTCACAATGGAGGACAGTGTGCAATTCCTTCCGGATATAAGACTGACATGGAGGATAGGTCCTGGAAAAGGAGGACATGTGGTCACCTTCACTCATATAAATTGAAATCCATGCTTTTTGGTCCTGCTCAAAATGGAGGACATGGTGGAATTCCTCCTACACAGAAGGCTGAAAATGGAGGACATGACAGAACACCTCCCTGGACAGAAAGGCTGAAAAAATGGAGGACAGGTCCTGGAAAAGGAGGACGACTGGTCATTCTGGCCACCAGCCAAGCAAGACCTCGTCATGGGCGGGGCTTATTAGAGCCACGCCCCCAGCCACGCCCCCGCCCTTCTCCAGAGGGAGGAGGAGGAAATGAAACCTATTCTGGCCGCGGAGAGCGAACAGCGCATGTGCAGAAACTGACACTGAAGTTTAGAAAGTTTTCTGGAGGAGCACAAAAAAAGTTTCCAAGTGAGTAGCTGAGCTTGTCTCCTGTTTGGGGACTGATTGTGGCTGGAGGAGGGTGGCGACCGACTTTGTCCCAAAAATCATGGGGATCTCAGGGCCCAAAAATCCAACTGTTAGTCCCAAATACAGTCCCCCCCATTGAATCTATATTGATTCACCATTCAGCCATTCATTAAGTGGGCCTGATGTAGCTGAGACTGATGAGCAGTTGGATTTTTTTAACCCACTCTGCTGCCACATTGAAGAATTAAAGCAGTTTGATACCGCCTTAAATGTCAAGGCCCCATCCTATGGGATCTTGGGATTTGTAGTTTCCTGTGGCACTAGAGCTCTGTGACAGAGAAGGCTAAATGTTTCACAAAACTACAGATCTCGGAATTCCAGAGTGTTGAGTCAGTTAAAGCGGTGTCAAACTGCATTAATTCTGCAGTGTAGATGCAGCTCCCAAAGGGTGGTTTGAGTTGGGGGAGATCAGAGAAAGGTTAATGAATGGGAAAAGACAGAGTAAAAACTTTGAAAGGAGTAATTCAGGGGCTACAGCCCTGTAAATACTTAACCTGGCATGTAAATCCTATTAAGCTGTGGGGCTTACTTCTGAGTAGACACACATAGGATTGCACTACCAATGTGCGAAAGTGTGTCTGAATGAAGGGTAAGAGTAATACATTTATTAAGAATTGTAAGGGTTATTTATTTATTTATTGTATTGATACTCCACTCTTTAGAAATGCTCTCAGAGCGGCTTACGAATTGTTAAATTAGAGGGTACAATTGGCCCTCCATGTACACGGATTTCTTATCCACCAATTCCCGCATCCATGGCTTGAAAATATTCCAAAAATATATAAATTCCAATAAGCAAACCTTGATTTTGTCATTTTATATAAGGGACACCATTTTATTATGCCATTGTATTTAATGGGACTTGCACATCCACAGATTTTGGTATCCATTGCAGGGACCTGGAACCAAACCCCAGCGGATACCAAAGGCCCACTGTATTAAATTATAATGTTAACATTATAAAATAAAATTGTTTTTATCTGTATGGTGTTTTCTGATCTTTTTAGAATGTATAGGTTTTGCCATTTTAAACTATCTTAGAGACTCCTGTAAGTTTGTTTGTTTTTTAAATGGTACTTAACAGGACTTTACAGTTTGCAATTTATATTGCATTTAGGTCTGATGCCTTAGCATTGAAGTTATAAAGCAGGGAGGGGAATATGCAGCCCCCCAGATGTTGTTGGACTGCAACTCACAGCAGGCTTAACTAGTATAGCCAATGGAGAAGTATGGTAGAAGTTGCAATCCAGCACCATCTGGAAGGCTGCATGATTCCTGTCCTTGCTATAACTTCTATAGGGCATATATAGTATGGGGTAGCTGTCAAGAGGGATGAATGAAGTAGGTTTTATTCTAGTAGGTGGACAGATCAGAACAAGTAAATAGGGTGACCATATATTAGCTGAGTGTCATATATGGGGTGGTGGGGTTTCATCAGGGGCCCTTTCACACTACACCATTATAGCACTATATTCTACTTTAACTGCCATGTCAACATCCTCTGGAATAATGGGAGTAGTTTTGTAGTTTAGGATGGGGATTTAGCATTTTTAGCATTCCCAGCTGTAGTGTCTCACTAACTGACAAAGCCTACAATTCCATAGGATGTTGCCATGGCAGTTAGAGTAGAATATAATGCTATAATTTCATATTTTGACAGGACATCAGGTCAAAAATCCACTGGGTTTCTCAGCCTCAGAGGATGACAAACCCTCTCTGAAGAAACTTGCCAAGAAATCCCTATGACAGGTTTGCTTTAGGGTTGCCATACGTCAGAAACAACTTAAAGGCAAACAACACAACTGGTCACATCACCAGTGACTTGTGACCTTAGTTACCAACTAGCTTTGTGTCTTGACTCACTCACTTGAGAAATCTGAGGGGGGTATTTGTTTTATTTTATTTTGATTATTTTCTGCTCCACAGTGATCTTTGAGGCATGAATTGGGTCTGGGTTGTGTGAGTTTAACTGTGAGGGTTGATGAACAGAAAGCCTTGTCTTTGGCAAGCAGCTGTACTGGATGGCTTCTGGAATCATATGATTCATGCCAGCTTGTTGGGCGGGCAATGGCTAAAAGGCTCTTAGTGTGAGAAGAACTATGTGTGGCATTCAGTTGCCCAAAAAATGAGGATGATGGGGGAAAGAGTAACTATATTGTGTGCTTTGTCTCATTTTCCTCCTTCCAGGGGTGATGGTAAATCTGAGGGAGATACATTTTTCTCCTGTTGCTGAGTGCCAGCCTTTTTTCCCAGTATTACCTGCCCATGGCCAAGAGTCCTCTGCCCCACAGGAAACTAGTCGAAAAAGAAACACGGTTGGTGCTCGAAGCATTTCTGGAAGGGACTGTCCACAATGGAGGGGCGGGAGCTCTAGGCCACATCGGCCGTGGCTACCATGACCCCCAAAGTTACATGTACAGGTAACTGGTGTTGTTTGTCCATGTGTGTGTATGAAGTTCTGTCTCCCCAGAGAAGGAAATGAAGTGCAAGAAACTGAATGGTGGGATTTGGACAGAAATCCTGGTTTCTCTGAAAGGGAAGACAGTCATGAAATGTCAAATTTGAGGCTGGGATTTAGGATTCTGTGGAAGAAATATAATTCAGAAGAAACTACAAGACTGACCCCACCACCCCCAGGGAACTGTAGGAGTGTTCTTCTGGTTTCTCTTTGGAAAAAGGAGGCCTGCCATGTATACCTGAGGGGGAAGGAAGTTGAGTGATGTGGGAGCTTATGAACTGTAAGCAAGGATAGACTGAAAATTCCCCAGTCATCTTCAGAGAAGGCACATCTTTAAATCTGGTGATCCCCAAGTAAAGAAAGTGGTGATTTGAGTCAGGGCTATTATGGCAGCACCCTGTCCCTGGAATGCCCTCTTCAGTGTGGTTCACTCGATGCCAGCTTTGTTATTTTAGTGTGGAAGGGTACAAATGAAGACTATTTTCTTTGCCTAGTTCTTTTATCTGCTATTGAGTTTTAAAGAAAGAAAAATTACTGACTTTAATTTGAAATGTTTCTCACAACTACGACTGTTCTTATCGCTCTCCTTATTTCAATGTAATGTTTGTTGTTGTTTGCCTTCAAGTTGTTTCCGACCTATGGCTACCCTAAGGCGAACCTATAATGGGGTTTTCTTAGCAAGTTTTCAGAGGGGATTTGCCATTGCCATCCTCTGAGGCTGAGAGAGTGTGATTTGCCCAAGGCCACCCAGTGGGTTTACATGGTGGAGCTGGGATGTACAGTTTTTATATATTTACTGGGTTGCTGTTTTAGAAGTGTTTGTATGTCAGAAGAGTGAGAGACCAAATACATGTCAATAAAAATAAAATTTATGAGATTGGATGGTTGAAGCAAAAGGCCAAGGATACAATTTGGCGGGGGGGGGGGGGCTTTTGCACTACAACATCTAGAAATTCCAGCCAGTATGGCCAATGGCCTTGGTGGGTGGGGGATTATGGAAGCTGTAGTCCAAAAGGGTAACATTTACAAGTTCTCACCACTCCTTTTTCGGGTGCCTTCTTGTTACTGCAGACCTCCAAATGAACATGCCCAACACTGCCCAGCCTGGACTGCTGTCCATGAGGAAATTAACCGTGTGGAGGAGAAAAAGCATGGCTTCCACACCAGCTTCAAGCGCTTGTTGCGGCGTCGACCCAGCCCACAAAAAAACCCTGACAACCTGCCTGCCCCCAAGGACTCCTTAAAGCGGCCCAAAGCAGGATGTGAAAATGGAGAAAGGGCCCGCCAGAAACGCAGTTTCTCCTTCAGGCATCTCCTGAAGAAGAAAGGAGCTGCCACAGGGGAGACAGTTGGCCCCCTTGCTTCCCCCCAGCGTCCAAACACTTTGCCTCTTGTCCAGTGCTACTGTAGAAATCAACCAGCAGAAGAACAGGAAGGCCAGGCAGCTGGTAAGGAAATGCCAGAGACAAGGCTGAGACCTTTTTCACTTATTCAGATGCCTCCTTGCTTCAATGAGAGGCATCCTGACTCATGCCTTGCCCAGGTGATAATTTTTTTAAAACAAAATGGGTGGAGTGAATTATTGTACAGTATGCGTACCTTGGTTCCTTGAAAGAAGGCCAGGATACAGTGTTGTTTTATCTTGCCAAAGTCCATTGTGGACAAGGATTTGAATCTTGGTATCCCCACCTGCAGGCCTAGTGTTCTCATTGCTGTGCTGCATTATGTCCTCTGCCGAAGAGCCTTAAGCAAACCCATAAACGATTGCCTTGCTGGCAAGGCTCAGAGGCAGTTTTATAAGGGATTCAGTTACTCATTATGGTATGTTACTTTCCCAGATATTTAGTTTGTTTTTTATTGTTACCTTGCTATGCTGTTTTCCTTCCTGAGAGCTTCAGGTAAAGTGTGGCTCTTCCCCTGTCAAGCAGTTTAGGTTGACATATAATGTACTGTTTTTGTGCAGAGCTTGGATAAGTTACCTTTTGAATTACATCTCCCAGAATTTCTGAGCCGGCACGGGCCCATGCTGTCTTGGGGATTCTGAGGGATGTAATGAAGAAAGTAACTTTTCCAAGCTCAGTTTGTGTGATGAGCCCAAGATCTGATCTTGATAGGTGAGTTGAGTTTTGAACCCAGGTATTTCTAGTTCTTGTCCATATGCCATGCTAGTTGCAGTCCTAGCCTTACCCTTTCATGCCCTTCATTCCTTATTTTAAAGCCACTCTTCTCCAAATTGGTGTCCTGAAATGTTTTAGAGTACAACTCTTATCCAGTCAGTGGCCATGCAGATGGCGGATGATGGGGATTGTAGTGCTGTCTGAAAATGTATAATCATGAATTCAGTCTCCAGTCTGACAGTGTTTACTTGTTTATATTTGCTTTTGGCCAACAGATTCTTAAAGCGAAGTGCATCTAAAGTAGGAATAGGTATACTGTGACCCTCCAGCTATTGCTGGACTGCAATTCCCATCAGCTCTAGCCAGCATAGCCAATTGTGAGGAATGCTAGGAGTTTCAGTCCAACAATATTTGGAGAGCTGTGTTTTGTCCATCCTGCTGTCAAGAAGCACATGCCAATGTGATTTCTTTGGAACTTCTCTCCCGAATGTATCCTCTAATACCCTAACCTGTACTCTGGGAGTATGGAGAGTGAGGATACTTTGGAGGTACATGAAAAGCTGTACTTTTATATAGGATCTGCTGCTGTTAGCAAAAATTTACCCACCTAGAAACCTTAATCCAATCACTAATTCTAGAGACTAACTGCCTGTAATGGTTAAACTCAAAAGATGCCCCAAGGAGTGGGGAAATAATTAGTACAGTTGCTCTTCCACTTTTGCCTCTTTGACTTTTGCAGATTTGATTATTCATCGATTTGATTAATATGTTCTGTCTGGGGATCTCTAGTTTCTCTAGTGCACCTCTATGGCAAACATTCACCAGACATTGTGCTGGAGGATCTAGAGATTCCTAGAGAGAACACTTGACTAGGCATTTATAAGTCCTCTAGCACAAATCTGTGATCAACTTCTGGCAGATATTGACCACAGTTGCACTGGAGAACCTAAATATTCCTAGAGAGACGTCAAGTTAAAAAAATACTGTAGTGTTTTTTTTATTTGTGGTTTTTCCACTTTCATGGGGGTACTGCATCCTTAACCCCAGCAAATGTGGAGGGCCCACTTTAATAGCAGCCTAGTTCTCTCACTCTGATTTGGCTTGATTTGGTTGCTTTTTTGCCTTCTTGCTTTTTGAAATGTTCTGTGTAACTCAAAAGTTAGCATATCTTTCCCCAATCAGAAGTTGGTCATGGGACAAGTATTATCTATAGTGTTGAATCACTTAGCTGTCTTGTTTTCCAATGAATATTGTATTTCACTAGTCCAAATTTTGTTTGTGGTTTTGTGCTTTTTGATTTCACAGCTTTCTGTGATTCATTTCAGATGCTGATACTGAGGGTGCTGAGTTTTACACACTGGTGGCCCAAAAACTGGACCATTTGGTGAAACAGCAACAGTTGATCAGCCCTGTGGCAACAAAAAGCTTACCTTCTTCCAAACACCAGATCAACACGCTTCCCACAGATACACCATCCAGCACAACAGGTACTGGCTTTATTTACTTGATTCACAGTTAGCTTACCCTGTCAAAAATTTAAAAGCTTACCCTGTTAAAAAGGTATCCCTTCTTCCTAAATGGACCAGATCTTGAAAAAGTGACTTTTTTGCCCTATCAGAATTGTTCAGCCAACCTGAACAGTGGTCATGCTGGATGGGGGAATCTGGAAACTGTAGTCTAAATTAATTCCCCAAGGTCTGGAATTAGGATCCAGAAACTTCTTTTCCTGCTCTTAACAGTTCTTCCTAGTGGGGCTATGCTTTGTAACGTGGTGACAAAAGCAATGAGAGAGGCATGGTTGTTCAAAATTAGGTGCGAGCAGGGAAGGAAACAGGCTTGAAGAAAAAAATAATGACAGTCCATAAAACACAAGACCCAGGCTGCTGTAGATTTTACCTTCCTTTAATCTCTTGTCTTATCATCCATACCTGTGTAGTCTCTTAAAATTTCTTTCTGCTTACAGTTAATTCAGAGGAGCTGCCAGAAGTACTGGATGAGAAACAGAAAGAGCAGATCCTTCAGAAGCTGATTGCAATCCTGGAAGAGCAGGCTGGAGTCATCAATGAGAAGGTATGAATCATAGAAACAGAGTTGCACTCTTGTAGTTTAGAAGGCTCCTGTTCAGGGTTCCAGGCACCTGTGCCCTTTTCCAGGATACACCATTGTATTCTCCTTTTCTCTCCTGCCTTTTCTAATTTGTTGCTTTTTCTTGCCAATGAGCATTAGTGTTCTGTAACCATTGGGTGTGCTCAGTATTAATTGGGCTGTTTTGAATCCCTACCCCCCCTCCACCCTGGGTTTTTCCTCCTCCAGTAACATTGAAGTTTCTGCAAACCTTGCTGTTTCCCCATTTCTTCTCCTTCCTATTTGTCCCTAGATGGTACTACTCTGGATGCACAAGGATCCACATTTGAGAATTAGTTTTGTGTGAACTTCCTACTTGGATTTATGTGTGTATGATTTTTTGCTGAAAGCTCCTTGCAATTCCCTCTCCTTAATTTTAGTTTTGCCTTGTGTACCATGGCAGATGAGTTTGCTCCGTCTTCTGTAAGACGACCCTTCAGCTGTTTTGAAAGCTCCCAGCTTAATCTTTTCCTTTCCAGGCAGGACACATCTAGCTCTTAGAACTACTTTTCAAAGGGCTTGATTTGCAGATTGCTTTCCATCATTTTTGCCCTCCTCTGGATTTGCTTTTGTTTATTTGCTCCTTAAAATGCAATAATTAGAAATGGTCATCAACTCTCTCACTCTGTTCCATCAGTCAGCAGAAGAGACAGATAAGTGTATTGTGTACAAATATCCAAAGTGGATAGGTTCCAAACAAAGCTGGGGATGATGCTTCCTTTCCTAGCCAACCTGTTTGGGAGAGTGGTGGTCTGGGACTAGCAAGCCTTGGTTTTCTGTGCCAGAAATGGGGAATGTGTGGCGCTTCGAGATATACTGATCTGCAGCTTCCATTACCCTTAGCCAGCATAGCTCTGGGGGAGGATGATGGGAATTGTGAACTAGCAATTTATGCAGGAGCTACATGTTTGCCATCAATGAGCTAGAAACTGTGTGAGCAATAGATGAAGTTTGAAAAATAGAATGATTCTATGATTCTATGTATCAGCCCTTGGATAGGGTCTGTGTTGGTTATCCAAGCATGCTTATGGTTCTAAATGAATTCTTAAGACATAGTGGGACTTGAAAGGTGCTGCATTTGTTGCTGATCCCTGCATTCCTTAGCATTGGCTGTTTTGACTAAGGCTGCTGGACTTAGCAGTTCAGCAACATTTGAGGTGTTGCACAGTTCCCATTGAAGCTTACAAGGCCCTTTATGTTTGAATTCACACTTCACTCATTTGGTTCACTCTCACATGTCAACTCTTACAGCCTTTCCCTCTTTTCTTTATTTGGCAGATTGAGGCTGACCCATTTCTACGCAACTCCATTTCCCGCCTTTCATATGGCAGCTTCTCTCGCCTGGCTGAAGCCTTCACCTCACGTGCCCCACCTGGTGTTTCCAGCCCCCAGCTGGCCAAACTGGCTCTCACCATGGAGCTCACACGAAAAGTGGCCGGCATCAACAGCCATGCAGTACACACTCTCATGGGCTATAGCCTGCAGTATATGGATATGTTTATACCTTGGCTGCAGCAGCAAGGTGGCTGGGTATGTGGGGACTTTACTTGGGCAGGGCTACAGTCCTACCTTTCCTTAAATCACAGGATGAGGAAGCCCCAGCTGGCAGATTAAATGTGTCCCTCAGGAATTCCATATCTAGCTTGTGGCTTGTTTTGCTGTTATCTCTGGTCAGTGATAAGAGATTATTTAAAACCCAAGAATATATCTGTGGGAGACTGAGCTCTGAGAGCTGTTGCACTCAGGTTTCTTCTATGTAGTGATGACTAGAACTGAGCTCTGACTTTCAAACTTTGCACCTGTTGCATTGAATATTACTTCTGAGTAAACATGCATATAATGGGCTGTGGGATGGTGGGGACATGTCTAAATGTGTAAGAATTGCAAGTGGCCCTACCTATTTCATTTTGCCCCTGCTTGGTGCCTTTAGCCACACCCACTGCTGGAATAGGGCCCCGGAGATCTTCCTAAATAGGAATTTGTTGTCTACCCGTGTCTTATAACAAGTTCCAAGGCAGGTGCCCATAGCCTTCAGCTCACCCATTGTTTAATGGTCAAGGATCTCTCACATCAAGGCAAAAGTGTGAGAGAGAGGCCTGTGCATGTACTTGTGGAACAGTTGGCTGCATTTATAACCACAGTTACTTAACCTCTGAGAGAGAATTTACTTGTACACCTGTTCTTACACTAGTAGGGCACAAATGTACAATCAGCCAAACCCAGCATTTACCTAGTCCAGTGCAGCAATGAGTGGGTGTTCAGATATCCACCTATTGTTGTGATGTGGAGCTGCCACTGCCACCGCCTTGTCCATTGCTGCTGTGCTGTTCTGCTTGTAGGCCTCCGCCATAGTAGTAGTAGTAGTAGTAGTAGTATAGTAGTAGTAGTAGTAATAATAATAATAATTTATATCCCACCCCTCTGCAGAGCAATCAGGGCAGCGTACACATTAAAATACCATACAAAAATGCAGTACAATATAAAAACATCACAACAATCCCCAGATTCACCCCTCCTTAAAATTATTAAAGGTATACATTAAAACCTGTTTAAAATAGTCTCTTCGACTATTGTCAGTGGTTGCAGGTGAGACTGCACAGTTCCATCTAAGCTACCAGTTGTCGTGTTGGGTTTTCTGGAAAACAAACAGCTGATAATTTAACACCAGCCGAAGGGCTGATTGGGGTGAGTTTGGGCCAGATCTGCTGAAATGGCATCCAGTCTATTCATTCCAGGCCCAGGCTGCTGGCCTATATTGTCTAAACAGGATGATGCTAGGGTGAGGGAAAAACAGGCCTTTTAGCCCATGCGTACAGTCTCTAGTGTCCCAACAAGATTCCAGTCCTTATTACATCATAAGTGACACAATATAGTTTTCTTATACCAAAGAGATTTCTGTTAGGCAAATGGTATAATTTGCCTAATAGGTAATTCACTGTTCAGCCTTAGTTCTGCTGCTATAAGATAGGAATAAGTGACATACTTATCAGCAGTGTTCTAAGCTTCCTGACCACAAGCCCTCCTAGACTCTAAGAGTAGGCTGGTTCAGTAGCAGATAGGATCATGCTATCATGGGTAGCTCGTAGTGGGTAAGGAATTTTGGATCGCAATTGCAGTTTTTTAAAAATCTTTTTGGGTTAGAGTTTCCTGAGTTCTACAACCTTTCTTGTATTATGGAAGCCTTAAATAATTAGTCTAGACCCTACAACTCAGTGTTTTCTCATTTGGCTCTGTCTTTTGGACCTTGTGTAATGTAAAGAAGGCTAGTTCCTCAGGGCAAGTTGCACCTCAGGGTCCCAGTTCAGGAATTTGTAGTTTGAGGGCTTCTCAGATGATAGAAGAATGTTTCAAAGACTGTGCAAAATGAGTCTTTGAGATGCTGTGGAAATGACTGATAATTATGTATTTCTTTCTCTGTAGGAGAACATTGTAGCCCAGGATGAGATATTTGACCGGCAGCTCGACTAGCCCGTAGCCAGTTATCTTATGACTGGGATACAGAAGAGAGTATGCCCTTGGAAGTTTTTTTTCTGAAAAAAAATACTGCTGGTGCAGTTGGTAGCTTTTTTAAAGAATTCCTCAGGGAAAAAATCCATCTCCATCTCCCTCTACCAAGGTAAAGAACAGACAAGGAAGAAGTCTTTGTTCTAGGAACAATGGATGGAGTTTGGCTTATACTCTATTCCTAGGATCAAGAAATCAACATTAACCAGTTCTGAGGAAGTGAACTTGAGACATCAACAATTACACTACTTGACATGTAGTATTTATGTGGCAGTACTCTTTTCTGGAGAATTTGGACTTTTGTTTTTAAAGATGACTCTTTAAATAGATGGAGGAGAAGGGAACAGACCAACATGCTGGTTAAAATTCTACTTTGCTGGTGTAGAAAATGACTTGTTAGATGTACTCTATTCCCCAATCGGGTGCCCTCTAGATATGTGAACTACAACTCCTACCCCCTCTGGCCATTGACCATGCTAACCAGTCTAATGTAAGTTCTGTTTCAAATGATCTGGTAGACCTCAGATTGGAGAAAGCTTCACAATTTTTAAAAATTCTGTAGAAAATTAAACAATATCTGAGATTTCTAAAATCAGCAGGAGGGACATAGTTGCCTTCTCCTTCCCAAAATTAAAATGTCTTTGCTTTTTACCTGTTAACTTGGAACACTGCAATGTGGTACTATGCAACTATGCAACTGATATCAATGTGCCACCTTATTTTCAAGTACCCGTAAATGTGCATAGGATTGTAACTTAAAGAGCTTTAAAGGATGGTTTGATTTATCATCTGAAAATTGAGACTTTCCTTAGAAGCTACTTTATGGACTCCTCTGCTGCTGGAGGTAGGATAAGCAGTCACTCAAAGTAGAGCCTTTGCGCTGACTTTATTTTATCAGATCCTGGTGGAAGTCTTGTTTTCCCAAGCTGCTTAAAAGAGGAGTCTCAACGTAACCTCTGATTTTAATATTTGAATTTTTTTTTTGGTCTGCCATTTTTATAACTATTTATTGTATTTGTGGTTTTATTACTTGTTAATTTTTTGGGAGCTTTTAAGTTTGAAGAGTGGAATCAGAATACATGGAAAATGTATCCTATATAAAATTTATTTGCAAGTCAGTTCCATTAAACAATGTGAAAACACCTTCCAGGTGAATATGTACAGAATTCTTTGAAAATAATTTAACCCTCAAACTCAGGGACATAGGAATGTTTCTGTGAAATACCAATAGCTTCTCTGGAGCAGTGATTATTTTAAAATAAAAAAGTTCAGTCTCAAAAATATTTTTCAGTGCTACTCTTATTGATGTCTGTAGCTTTATTCCCTGGGATGTTCCCTTTTGTCATATTAATCTTCCTTCTGCTTAGTGGTGTCACTAGGGGGGTACAGGGGGTTCAGACTGTACCAAACACACTGCAGAAATAATCCAGTTTGAGACCACTTTACCTGCCCCCCCGGCTCAGTGCTAGGGAATCCTGGGAATTGTAGTTCCCCCTTAAGGGCCGAGGGACTTCAGCTCCCAGAATCCCAGGAGCTATTGGCCAGCATGGGACTATTGGCCAACATGGCTGAGGCTTCTGGGAGCTGAAGTCCCTCGGCCCTTAAAGGGGAAAGGTTGCCTACCCCTGCTCTAGACAGAGAAGGCTGAATGTCTCACAAAACTACAGTTCCCAGAATTCCCTAGCATTGAGCCAGGGCAGTTAAAGCGGTGTCAGACTGGATTATTTCTGCAGTGTGTTTTGGACCCGAGCTAATGGGCAATTAGACGACGGTTGACTGAGAACGCTCTCAGTCATAGTAGATTACCGCACTACAGTTTTAAAACGTTGCTGTTCCTTTAACTGCCCTGACTGCCTCCTGTTGCATTTTGGGGTTTGTAGTTCAGTGAGGCCTAAGAGCTCTCTGGCTGACAATTCTAAATGCCCCTTCCTAAACTACAAGTCCCAGAATGCAACAGGAGGTAGCCAGAGCAGTCAAAGTGAAATAACGTTTTAAGAGAGTAGTGGGACAATCTGCATAGAGACGGACCAAGGGGATAGAGAGAGAGAGAGAGAGAGAGAGGGGCAGCAATAGCTGGGAGGACCGAGCTACCATAGATATTCACTAGGGAGCGGGCTAGAGCACCCAGGCTGCTTCCTGTTTCCGTTCTGGGCTTCCTGGAGCAGTTGAGGAGGTGGGGCGAGTTGCCGCTTGGAGACGGCGCGCGACGAGAAGGCAGGAGCAGCAGCAACAGCATGGCAACGGCCGCGGTGAGGGGGAGAGAGCGCTTCGTTTCCCGCCCAGAAAAAGACCCGGATCACCCCACACGCAAAGGCCCCCCGAGTTTATCCATTCTTCTCCGAACTTGTGAGGGGAAGACTTGGGGAGCCGTTGCGGGGAAGGAGTCCAGAGTCACCCCCCCCATTTTGTTTTCCTTCCAGATGTTGTTGGACTATTATCCATTATTAATATTAATATTAATAATACAATAATGCTTCTGTGTGGTGGTGGTTGTGGGGACGTACTAAAACAAATGACAGTACTTGCCCATAGGGAATCATTGGAGGATATTTGCCCATAGAGAAACATTGGAGATGTTTCCTATGTTTCCCTATGGGCAAATATTCTGCCATGTTTCTCTGTGGGCAAGTATTCCCCAATGTTTCCCTATGAGCAAGTATTCTCCAATGTTTCCCTATTGGCAAATGTTCCCCAATGATTCCCTATAGGCAAGTATTCCCCAATGTTTCCCTATGGGCAAATATTCCCCAATGATTCCCTATAGGCAAGTATTCCCCATGTTTCCCTATGGGCACATACTGTCATTTCTTTTAGTATGTCCCGTTGTTGTGTGGCTTCGTCATTTCCGACTTATGGTGACCCTCCTATCTTGAGGCTTTCTTAGCAAGGTTTCTTCAGAGAAGGGTTTGCCATAACCATGCTTTGAGGCTGAGAGAGCATGACTCAGCCCAAAGTCACCCAGTGGGCTTCCATGACCCATAGGGGATTTGGACGCTGTTGTGTGCCTTGAAGTTGTCTCTGACCTTAAGGCGACCCTGTCATATGGTTGTCTTGGCAAGTTTGCCATTGCCATCTTCTGAGGCTGAGAGAATGTGACTTGCCCAACATCACCCCATGATTTAATACATTTTATTTATTACCTACCTCTTCCCAAGACTCAAAGCGGGATACAACATAGAGTAAAACACATAAAGTCATCTAAACACATATGGTTAAAATACATAAACCTGGGAGATGTGAAAATCATCCAGACATAAAATTAATAAATATACCCATTTAAAATTAATAGTTTAAGGTGAGTCCATCTCTTACCTTTGGTTATGTAGCTTATAGGAGTTGCAGACTAACTACATCTATAGGTTCCTAGGCTAACCACTTATATAGATCTATCTGGATCGCTGTAGATTTTTTTAAAAGATACCTTTATTCATCAAATATTTGTTGTTGTGTGCCTCCAAGTCATTTTGACTTACAGCAACCCTATCATGGGGTTTTCTTGGCAAGTTTCTTCAGAGAATGTTTGCCATTGCCATCCTCAGGCTGAGAGAGTGTGACTTGCCCAAGGTCACCCAGTAAGTTTCCATGCTAAGCTAGTATTTGAACCCTGGTCTCCAGAGTCTTAGTCCAACGCCCAAACCACTACCCCACATTGGCTTACCATTGAAAACATCTATATAAGCATCATTTTCAGTAACATCCTAACATCACCAACATCAAATACATTCTAACTCATCATCATTCATAACATCTCTAGTCTTCTCCAAGATTTTTACCACATTTTATTTGATCACATTCATTATACCTTACTTATGCATTCCCTCCAAATATCACGTACCCTCTTATCCCCTCCTCTCCCACTCCTCACTCTCCCTTCTGTAGATTTTAAAAAGAATTTCATTTATATTTCCCCATTCCTGCTGTGTTCCCTCAGTATCCCTCTGAGGTATGCCTTGCTGAGAGTTTGGGGCCTAAATTCACTCAGTTGAGGGCCCACATTTATTGTCCCCTCTACTTCTTCATACCTTGTTCTAGGCCGGTGTGGATAGGATAGAAGGGCATCTAGTGGGAAACTTTAGGTGATTTCCAGTAGATAAGGGGGTATTCTGACTTTCTAGGTAACAACACAACAATCTTCCTTCCAAGTTATATAACTAAAATGAAGGAAGCTGGGATGGGGAGGGAGCAGGTAAATAAGACCAGGTTTTAGTGTAGAAAAACTGTGAGATCAGCTCATTTTTAAACCAAATTGCTGGATTTAGAATTCTTTAATTCAAAGTATATACCTTTTGCATCAACTTCCAAAACACATTACAGAAATAATACAATTTGAGACTGCTTTAATGACCCTGGCTCAATGCTAGGAAATTCTGGGAACTAGTTTTGTGATACATTTAGTCAGAGAATTTTGGTGCCACAAATAACTACAATTCCTAGGATTCTCTGCCACTGAGCCAGGGCAGTTAAAATGGCCTCAAACTGGATTATTTCTGTAGTGTGTTTTGGCCATCAATAGTAGAGCTTGTGATTCTAGTAAAATATAAAGTAGACCACACAAGCCTCAAGTCTGCCTGCTCTGTTCTAAACCATCTAGGAGGGTGGATTTGAATCTTAATCTTCCCTGACTTTAACCCAGGGGTAGGCAACCTTTCCCCTTTAAGGGCCGAGGGACTTCAGCTCCCAGAAGCCTCAGACATATTGGCCAATAGTCCCATGTTGGCCAATAGCTCCTGGGATTCTGGGAGCTGAAGTCCCTCGGCCCTTAAAGGGGAAAGGTTGCCTACCCCTGCTTTAACCATTCTCCTACTATGGTACTTCAGTGCTCTAACCACTACACAACCCTGGCTTTTGTGTCTGTGTGTGTGCGTGTGTTTATATTTTTGCTTGTATATGTACCAAAATGTTTGTTATTGAGATACTAGAAGTAGTTCCCTGTTGATTTTGGGAGTCTGTGTTTTTTTGGTTTAGCTTCTTTCTAGAGTGTCCAGTTGATTTTAACTGTGGATATAAAATGTTTCCCCCTAAAACATTGATTCACGTGGGGATTGGGGAAAGGAGTTTTGGGGATCTGGTAAGTTTCACTGAATATTTGCTATTTTTCCAGGCTACCAAGGTCCCTGAAGTTCGGGATGTCACCCGGATTGAACGCATTGGTGAGTTTCCATGGTTCTCTTTTCTTGGGGTTGCCTCCAGTTATTTCCATGGAGATGGATAGTTAAGATAAGCACCTTATGAAAAGGCAGTAGTGCATGGCTACAAATTCTGTATACAGATTCACCAACTTCCTTCTGAGTTGTCTCTCTGTTTCACAGGTGCCCACTCCCACATCAGAGGGCTTGGCTTAGATGATACATTGGAACCCAGACAGGTACTTGGAAGAAAAAACGTATGAATAGTTTGCTAGATCAGAACATATGTAGTTCGTAAGAGCAGATCAGATGTGAGAGAATCAGGTGCAAGGAATTTACAGTATATTTACATGCAGTGTGAAGATTCTTAGACTTTTGGGGAACATTTTTGTGTGAAGAAGGTACACATATGTAGTGTAAGGACATATTTGAGGGATCTCTTCTCTATGAAATCTCTTCTCTGTATATTGTAATTTGAATATTGCCAGGAAGCTAACTGCCTTTTCTATCTCCAACTGCAAGTGATAAGCAACTGTGGCCTACCATATGCTTTTTGGCTAAAGCTAGCACAATCTCTCACCATTGGCTAGACAGGATAAGGCTGACGGGGGTTGTAGGCCAAAAACGTATGGCATTGTTACAGTCATGCACTCCTGTGTTGCTGTGCCTGAAGGAGATAAGTAAAGTAGATAACTTTCAGAGTTCTTATTTTTACCACTCTCTACACGTTTTGATTACCTTAATCCATCCAGTTGCCTTTAAAAGTAGTAGGCTGGTCACCATTGGAAAATGCTCCAGTTTGCCCCTTCTCTTTTTGCATTTGTGTGATAGGGGATGTAAAAGGGAATTAAATTGTGAATTCAGTAGCTAGAATGAAAGTCATGAGTATTCTTGAAGGATTCTTAAAAGCTTTACACAGCAATGTGATTGTAGATTGAGTAGAGAAAATTGGTAGAGTGACCAATTAGAGAGCATTATAGAGTGGGGATAAAGGGGAAAGGGTAAGCAGGGCTTTTCCATACAAGTAGAAATAATATGTGTTTCTGGAATGGAAATGAAGGGAGAAGATGTGGGGCTCTTTGGTCTTCCTATTTCTCTACTTCTCCTTCTCCTCTCCCTCATTAGGTATCACAGGGAATGGTAGGCCA
Organism: Phrynosoma platyrhinos; assembly: GCA_020142125.1. Classification (NCBI taxonomy): domain Eukaryota; kingdom Metazoa; phylum Chordata; class Lepidosauria; order Squamata; family Phrynosomatidae; genus Phrynosoma; species Phrynosoma platyrhinos. The sequence goes on from CM034710.1 coordinate 20,161,096, forward strand.
ATTAGCTGCTCGTCGTGCTGCTGGCGTGATCTTGGAGATGATCAAGGAGGGCAAAATTGCTGGTCGGGCTGTCCTGATTGCTGGACAGCCAGGTACAGGGAAAACTGCAATTGCCATGGGTAAGGATCCAATGGCAGAAACCAGGAGAGGTCTGCTGATGTTCTAAGCAGAAATCGCTTAACAAATTTGGGGTGTCCCCATTTTAGGTCTCTTCTTGAATTGAAATATCAGTAGGCAAAGAGTGACTTAGCTATCACTTCATTCTCATTTCTTTGTTAAGCAGATTTTGCTCTCCTTTCTCAGGAATGGCACAGGCGCTGGGCCTTGACACTCCTTTCACGGCCATTGCTGGCAGTGAGATTTTCTCCTTGGAGATGAGCAAGACAGAAGCACTGACTCAGGCCTTTCGACGTTCCATTGGTGTCCGCATCAAGTGAGGAGTGGTTGGAGCCCTTTTGCTTTCTGTGGGTAGATTAGAGTTTAGTGCAGGGGTGAGGAAACATGTGACCCTCTCGAATTGGATTTATTCAACTTTAGTTCTACCAGTGAGGACTGATATGACTTGAGGTTTAACAATATGCAGAATCTAACTTCCCAGTTCCTTGTTTAGTAGCTTCAGTAAGAAAGAAAAGCTGAAGGGCCCAGAGATTGAAACTGGAGCCAAGAAGTAAGGAAGCCAACAACCAGGATTCTGGGGCATTGGGTAGCTAGTAGATTATGAGAATTGACCAAAAAAAAATGCTTATTTCTTGATTTGTAGCATTCAGCTTATGTTAAATTTTGTATCTTGTCTTTAATGTTACTTTTGCAGATAAAAGTGATAATAGGTTTTAAAAATTTTAGATAAAATAATTTAGGCTTTCTGGATTGGGAGTGAAAATGAACAAGGCTTACAGCAGGGGTAGGCAACCTTTCCCCTTTAAGGGCCGAGGGACTTCAGCTCCCAGAATCCCAGGAGCTATTGGCCAACATGCCTGAGGCTTCTGGGAGCTGAAGTCCCTCGGCCCTTAAAGGGGAAAGGTTGCCTACCCCTGGCTTACAAGATTCCTTGATTTTCCAGTTTTATGTTTCCAGTTTTGTAAGAGAGTGGGGCCTTACTGGTTTGCAGTATTCTGCACTTTACTTTTTTATCTGCTATAACTAGTTTGACTATCTATGCCCTTATACTTTCAGGGAAGAAACAGAAATAATTGAAGGGGAAGTGGTAGAGATCCAAATAGATCGTCCAGCAACTGGTACTGTAAGTAGAACCTGGGATGTAACATGAAGAACTGGCTATGTTCATCTGCTTAGTAATAATGGCACTGTTTTGTACGGTCTGTTTATTAAAAGTAACAGCTGCTGGAAGATGTTGATTGTTCTCCCCCTCCCTATTGCAGGGTGCAAAGGTGGGGAAGCTCACCCTGAAAACAACTGAAATGGAAACAATCTACGACTTGGGCACCAAGATGATTGAGTCACTGACCAAAGAAAAAGTGCAGGCTGGGTAAGCTTGGGTGGTTTGCAGAACCCAGGACTCTTTCTCCATAGCAAGGGGCTTGTTATCACCTGATCCTGTAATCAGATACAGAGGGCCTGTTACCATAAGTATTGAGGAAGCTTAATGAATGCAGATGCACAAGCCAACATGAGAAAAGAGAGAAAGTGAAACATCCAAAGCTTTCTTTAACACTCCCTGAGAGAAGTTATCTGATATTTCTGCAGTCATCATTTGGGATTGGGGAGATTGTTCCTTTAAGATGTGTCTTCCAAGCAGGGCAAAGAGTCTTAAGAGTCCCTCTTTTTGTTCTCACAGAGATGTGATCACCATTGACAAAGCTACTGGAAAGATTACCAAACTTGGACGTTCCTTTACCCGAGCACGAGACTATGATGCTATGGGCTCACAGGTATGGTGGAGGGGTTCAAAGTATATTAGGGCATAGTGATCCCAAGGTTTAGTTTTAGATATGGTGGACTGCAGTTTTTACAGCCCACAGCTGAATGGTAAAGCATTTATTTTGGATGTAGAATATCTTCAGTTCTTTCCCAAATATCTCAGTGGACAGTGTACCCCTCCTTGGCAACCCAGTCTACTGATAAGTACTTGACACTGCCCTGCATGGCCATTCTGTTTCTTGGTGAACAGGTAGGCTTGAAGAAGCATCTGAGTACATCCCAATAACCAGACATGATTTGCAGTGGACTTGTGATAACCCAGAGGATCCCAATGGATCTCAATACTGATGTCATCATTTTGGGTCTGGCTGTGGAGGATGAAGCCAGATACTTCTCTGAGCCTGCCTCCTCACCAAGAAATGTGGAATGGCTGCACAGTGCAATGTCAGGGGCTTATTATTAGGTCTGGATGCATGGCTTTGGATGCTGCTCAGGGACGAAGGGAATTCCAATCCCCATGCCACCCAAAAAAGGACATCTGCATGAGTAAGGTAAACTTAGTGTGTGGATGTCCTTACTAGAATTCTGGCCATTGGATAGCAGGGATGATGGGGAAAGGGTTTGCATGAAACTTTGAAGTAGTCTTCCACTTGGTGCATTGGATGTAGTGGACTTCAGTACCTATCATTCCCAGGCAGGATGGCCATTGATCCCACACATCTGAAGACTCCAGGGGAGGGAAGGCTGATTTGGAGTTACTGCCGGTCAGATTAACAAAAGGCAGTCAGTGTTCTTTGTATTCATTACTCTGCTGCTTTCTACCCCAGACAGTGCTCAAAATACATGGGTTTGGGAGCATTCAGTTCTTTAATTGCATCTTTCTCTCTTAGACAAAATTTGTGCAGTGCCCTGATGGGGAGTTACAGAAGCGCAAGGAAGTGGTGCACACAGTTTCGCTGCATGAAATTGATGTCATCAATAGCCGCACTCAGGGCTTCCTAGCTTTGTTTTCTGGTATGAGGATGGGGAAGGGCTGGTGGGAGAGTGGGAAAGAGTTTCGCTGTGTTGGAAACTTGGATGGGTTCTGTCAGGCAAAAGATGCAAGATCTATATGTTGTGTCATTTAAATGCCATAGGAATGAAGCCATACTGAGCTATATGTGTGCATATTGTGCATTTTCTATGTTTTTTAATGTAGACTAGTACAACTTTGAGTTGGTAGTGTTCCAGGTTCTTAAGTTTAAGTTGAGAGAGGGAATTTATTTTAAAAATAACAATAACTGTGGAGTTAGGATGTGCATTATTTGATTTATTAATGCATTTATAGCCTTAATGCAAATGCAGACTGCAAAAAAAGAACAAAAGTCAAAATATTAAACAGCAGAGGATGCAGCACAAAATTAATGCAAGGTCAGAGCTAGATTGTATGGAAAAACAAGGGGTTTTAGAACCAGATGAAGATCTTTATGTTTGACATATTTAACTTAAAAATATAAGTTTATAGTAATAATCAGTGATGTCCTGAGCTATGGTGTCACTCAGTGCAGGAAGAGGGTATACCTGCATGTGAACATACCCTAGTGAGGAAGCCCCAGACAGAGCAGCCTGCAAAGGAACACATGCACCCCTCCTGCACTGAAGGGGGAGAAGGCCCCAATTGGTGTCACCTGGTGTTGTCTGTGCTTCCCCAGTGACACCACTGGTAATAATACAAAGGCTTACTGTTAGTAATAGGGCATATTATGGACAGTCCAGTTTGAGTCTGAAGAAAAGCAAGATAAAATGACCTGTGGTGTGAAGAGTCCATAGAATTATAACACTGTTCTCTTAGAATGCTGTGGAAATATGAGTGATAAATAAACTTGACAAAATGGTCTGCAGGAAGAACCATTGTGCCTCACTGAGTTTTGAATGAAGGACAGGTTTAAAAAATGTAGCAAATAAATGCCTCTCTCATACTCTTACTATTTTGAATATTCTGGAGCAGTATTGAGTGATCTTGAGAGCACAGCCTGAAATGCAAAGTGGCTATTTTAACATGGTGAATTAAAATGGTGGACAGCACTGTTTTTTTATCTGATAATTTTAAAATCTCCTGAGACTCCATCCTGGAGTTTGAGTAGGTAATGCATTCCTTTTTGGAGGATTATATTTGCAGGGTGTATTGACAATATGGGAAAGTAACTCCTTCATAGCCACCCCTTCCTATGTGTGCCCCTAGGTGATACTGGAGAGATAAAGTCAGAGGTGCGGGAGCAGATCAATGCCAAGGTAGCTGAATGGCGAGAGGAGGGCAAGGCCGAGGTGATCCCAGGGGTGAGTTGTGTGTTAAGAAGCTACATTAAGAGTTTTATGTCCACTTTTTCTATACTGCTTTTATTGAAGGTTTGAGTTGTAAACCTTTCTTCCATCTAGTATGATTTCTTCCCTCTTCTCATCAGGTTTTGTTCATTGATGAAGTCCACATGCTTGATATAGAGTGCTTTTCTTTCCTCAACCGGGCCCTGGAGAGTGACATGGCACCTGTCCTCATCATGGCTACCAATCGAGGCATCACCAGGTTAGCCTGATCATCATGGCACAATATCCATCAAGCAATTGGGTATGGTAGTATGGGTTAATAGCGTCTGAAGAAATGAATCACAATTCTGCACCAAGGTGGCACAAATTCTGTGATCTGCACATTACACAGCTCAGCCTTTTTTTTTTTCTGTGTCAACCACAAGTAGAATAAGCTGTGTCAAGACACCAAAATGTTTTCTTTCACTACTGAAAATCCTGCTGTAATCATAGTTCCCTGACAGGTCAGTCTGTTATCTCTTACAGATGAGCTTTCGCTCTGGGCATTCAAGGAGAAATGCAATGTGATGTTAGACAAGGGCATAGCTGGGCAGAGTTTGGGTTAAAGTTACTGTCTGATTATGGCTCCCAGAACCTCCAGCCAGATTGGCCATACTGGCTTGAGTATTCTGACAGTTGAAGTATCATTTTCAAGTTCTAGTTTAGGAGGGTGTCTTACAGTAAGAGCATGGTATATTGTAGTTCTTCCCAAGGGGATCTCCAGTTGTGTTTGTAGTTCAAATCCCATTATGCTTAACAAGCAGTAGCCATGATGGTAAGGGATTTGGGGGCACTGTAGGCCAGCACTAATGAATAATGGGATTTAGGGGCATGGCTTGAGCTGAACATGACAGCAAATGCTGAGAACTCACCCAGTGTATACAATTGTATTAGACTCCTTTGCCTCAGATCTCTGTACTTCCTGTGCTTCACTTTGGCAGCCCTGTAGCTCTCTTTAATTAATTGCTTGCATTCTTCTTTGACGCAGGATTCGTGGCACCAATTATCAGAGCCCCCATGGCATCCCTATTGACCTGCTAGATCGTATGCTCATCATTTCAACCTCTCCTTACAGTGACAAGGAAACTAAGCAGATCCTCAAAATCCGGTGAGGGTTGTTGTATGCCTGATTTAAAGTGACTCTAAGGCAAACTAATCACAGGGTTTTCCTGGCAAGATTTGTTCAAAGGAGGGTTGCCTTTGTCATTCTCTGAAGCTGAGAGTGTGACTTACCAAAGGTTACCCAGTGGGTTTCTGTGGCTGAGTGGGGTTAAAATCCTGGTCTTCAGAGTTGTTCAAACCACCACACCATGCTGGCTGTGAGGTAGTACTTTTTTGCCAAGAAGAACTTGTGAATTGCAGTTCTTTTCCCCTTGCCCATCTCCCTCTTACAGTTATTTTTATTTGTTACTTGTATGGACAAGAGGAAGATTTTAAATGCCATCAATTTTTCCTTTCAGGTGCGAGGAGGAAGACGTTGAAATGAATGAAGATGCCTACACAGTGCTCACTCGCATTGGACTAGAGACCTCCTTGCGCTATGCCATCCAGCTCATCACAGCAGCCAACTTGGTGTGTCGCAAGAGGAAGGTGAGCTGTGTTCCTGAGGCAGTGCTGAAGAATCCTCTGGGAAGAGGAGTTTCAGATAACTTAAAAAATATGGGCCAGTTTCCAGTATTCTGGGTTATATATAATGGCAGAATAACCTGTGCTGATTCTCCCTCTGCCTGGCCTGCAACTTCAAAGAACTTCTTGGGCTTCATTGTCCTTTGAACTGGTCAGGAACTGTGGGAAGCTCAAAAAGTACTACTTGGATTAGAATTGGCAGCAAGGACACTTGAAGGTTCTGTTAGGGACTTAGGGTATATTGGATGGTTTAGGCCAGTAGAATGGTCTTCAGGATTCCTATGTTTTTGGACAGGAACCGAGGGACAGAAAGCAGAGAATGGTTGGAAGCTGGGAGTACGGAGTTCTGAAGTCTAAGTTCTAGCAGTGCTCCCTGCCTTGAGTTATAGAAGTTTTCCTTTTCTTATTGTAGAACCAGTGTGAGGACCTTCATTGACTGCTGCATTTTCTGCAGGGAGCACTAACACTCTGTTCTCATCCACAGGGCACTGAGGTTCAAGTGGATGACATCAAGCGAGTGTACTCCCTATTTCTGGATGAGTCACGCTCCACTCAGTACATGAAAGAATACCAGGATGCCTTTATGTTCAATGAACTCAGTGAGTAAATGTGTGGCCACAGGGGATGGGAAAGGATAATTGGTTCAACTTTCCCTGAGGTCAGCTTAGCCATCCTTTTACTTTTGACGCAGTCAGTCTTGCCAAGAAAAAATGCAGGAGGTGATTGCAAAAAGGAGGGCTCCACTTTAGTTAAGATCACAGAGGATGCCTGCTCACCAACACAACAGTTGAGTCCTTAGTTTTGTTTGTGAGGTGCTTTTCTGAATGCTTTGTGATTTATCAGCTGGAACTTCAACGCACATTATGGTGCTTTTGTCAAAAATGGCAGAGCAATGTTTAAATATCCTGCCTCAGTTCCTATAGTTATATATGAATATGCCTTGCCACATTTGCTCCCTTCTCTGACATCTTCTTAAGCTGTTTTGAGTAAATTTAGGTATTTTGTGAACCACAGGCTGACAGAAGCTAAAACTATGTAATTACACACCCTATGTACTCCCTCAATTTAAGGTTTAAAATTCATGATGAGGGAGATAGCTGCAATCCTGGGTTGGGGCGCTCCTCCCTCTTGAAGCCTCATTTCTGCTTTTTTTTCCAGAGGGAGAGACCATGGACACATCTTGAGGGCCTCTGGCTACCTGACTGTGTTTGTGTGTGAGATAATAGATGTTCTTTTATTATTATTTTTTTGTAAAATAAACCTTTTGGGGAATTACTGTTGTGTAGTCAAGTATGTTGTTGCTCATAAGAACCTTCCCTTATTTGGTTTAAAGTCTTGACATTGGAGGATTAGATTCTGAGATTATTCTGCTGGAAGGGAAGGACTGTAATCTGCATTTAAATAGTCTAGTCCTGGGGACAAGGTAGACTTCATGCTTGCAGGATCCTGAAATCCACTAACTAGAGCTGGTCTATTGCCATATACGCGAGACCGAGGGAAGATCCTGATAGGATGTGTACCTTTGAACCCCTTAACTCAAGGACAATTTATAGAGGAGAAGAGGGCAGTTATTTGGGTTACAGAACTTTATTTCACATTACTTTTTAAAAAATCTTCCAAAGGCAAGGAGAAATCGTATGTTTTTCTTCCCTGCTCTGCTTTAGTTTCCTCTGACCAGCAGTGGGAGCTCACACACTCCATAATCATGCCTAAATAGCAACAGCAGTGCATTTCCAAAGGACCTGATCTGACATGCCTGATGTTAAATAGTAGGGCCAGGGTGCCGATGCACTGTTAAGTTTGCTGTCATCCTTCTGAAAACTGACGGTAAAGTGATTCCATTTGAGAGTCTGTGAACGTAGGTACAAAATGAATCTTGAGGATTTCAGAGAAACCTTCTTCTAATGATGGTGCCACGTATTTACTCCTGTCAGAAAGAAAGATGGCCAGTCAAGAGGTGTTTCATTAGTGAGTGGAGCTGGTACAGAACTTTTTCTTAAAGCCATCTTATTCTAAACTAAAAGTAGTGGAACTGCATAATGTTATGTGGCAGGGGACCAGATTTTCATGAAACGAGGGAAGCTCCATTACAAAATTAAAGACTCCATAGAGTTGAAAGCCACTAGGATAGGAAAGGTATAACTCATCACAGAGATCAGCTCTAATTCAGAGCAGATTCTTCCTTCTTTATTGGATACCAAACTTAATATATCTGCTTGTTTTTATTCAAGAGAAGCTGGACTGCAGGCATAGGAAATACTTATTTGTTGCAGTACCGAAAAAAACAATTCTGCTAAGTTTGCAATATTTGTAAACTTGTATCTTCGGCGCTTTCCTCCAAAACAAGTATTCTAAACTATGCAGGGGGCACATCCTAAGACCCATAGAGAGAAGATGGCTGTCCAGAAGCAACCGAAAAAAACAATTCTGCTAAGTTTGCAATATTTGCAAACTTGTATCTTCGGTGCTTTCCTCCAAAACAAGTATTCTAAACTATGCAGGGAGCACATCCTAAGACCCATACAGAGAAGATGGCTGTCCAGAAGCAACACCACCTATTTCACTGCAAGCCACCCTTCCCACTGAAGGACATTCAGAAACTCACTTATAAGTGTTCAGAACAATATCATTGACAGGCACATGTCCTTTCTCCGTCATCTCCCGAAACTGAAAAAGAACCAAAGAGTTCTCTACACAAGGTATAAGACAATATTTCATACAAAGTACTGTGATGGGCAGTAAGATAGTGGGCTAGTTGGAAAAAGTGGATGAATGTGTAGCATAGCTTCAATGGCTAGGCATAGGGGCCAAAAGTGCAGACTTCACTTTCAGGGACATGATATCTGTTCAGGCCTCAATGTAAGTTGTGTGTTTAGTTGTATGTCTGTCTCAGTGGTTGGATGTGAGTTGACTCTGGATAAATGAAAATTTTGCTGTGGACCTTAATAGTAACTAAAAAAACGAAAGATGAATGGTGGAATGAGGTAAAAAGATGTGTTCACAAGGCCTTTCAAATAGTGTACTCCAAGAACATCCAGTGTACCCCAAGTTCACCACCTCTTAGGAAGAGAGGGAATTTACCAACAGAAGGGTGTAATATCAGTTATGCAATGCCTTGTGCATTAGTGGAGAGATCCCTTTTTGACACAGTTTGGAGTCAGACCATTAAGATGGAGAAGAACTGGAGTTCCAGATTACGTTGACACACAGCTCTTTTTATTTCTCACCAATGTTTAGGCCAGGGGTAGGCAACCTTTCCCCTTTAAGGGCCGAGGGACTTCAGCTCCCAGAAGCCTCAGCCATGTTGGCCAATAGTCCCATGTTGGCCAATAGCTCCTGGGATTCTGGGAGCTGAAGTTCCTCGGCCCTTAAAGGGTAAAGGTTGCCTACCCCTGGTTTAGGCAATCTTGGAGCTTCTGGTCATTTCTGATTTTTAAAGAAAGCCTTTAAATGGCCACTTTGTTCTCCATCTCTAACACTTCTGCAAGTGCAATTGGCCATTTTAATAGTAAAATGTTGAGCAGGGACAAGCATGTGGCTCCAGAGCTGTACTTTACCTATATTTGTCTTAAAGAGGCATTATATGTGGAAACTAGCTTATAAGCCTCATCTAAAGTATGGGGGGGGGGGGGGAGAATCCTTTGCATTTTGATTTATATGTGGGATGTTACATGATTCCAGCCAAGTGCCCTGGTTTCTTTGGAACAGGGAAACTGAAAAACCCTATTGTACTTACTCTGTTGTTATGCTTGGCTTGTTCCAATGAAGCAGTAAAGAGGAAACAGCGGCAGGGGACACCCACCTCCTTAGCACACTCAATATACCTGGGTGGAGAAAAGGGATGATTTTTTTTTTCAGAGAACACAACCCCCCTTCCACTCCCTTGGGTTAGTAACCTGATCATATCTGCTGATAGGAGAAGCCTCACCTCAGTAGTGTCACGGGGGTGGGGTGGGGGTGGGCCGTATGGTGACACCCCAGAAGGGGGTGACACTCAGTCGGTCCCCAGCCCTTCCTGGGTCCCACCGGTTTCCCTCTGGGCTTCCCCGAGGTCTGCTGGCTGCTCCCTGGAGCCATGCAGGGGCCATCTCTTGGCATGCTCTCACGTGCCCCAGAAATCCCCCCCCCATGAGTGACCACACCAGGTGACACCAACCTTAGGGACACCACTGCCTCACCTGTGTCTTGATTCTAGGTCAGGATTGGTATTGTCCACTGCTACACTCTTCCCCGCTTGCAGTGATGCCTGGCACAGAGCTACACACTTCTGCCATGAACCAAGTGTGTCCTGTGTGGGGTGGGAATACAAGTTACAAGAAAAGAATAGTCCATTAGAACAGAGGTGAGGGAACCTTTGGACCTCCAGAGTTTAGAGCCTACAACTCCAGTCCCATCCACCATGGCCAAAGGTATGGATCTATGAAAGATGAAGTCCAATACATCTGGAAAGTGTAATGTTCCCTTTTCATTTATTACAGCAGCCTTCTCCAATTTGGTGCTCTCTAGGTGTAATGAACTAAACTTCCCATCAGTTGCACAGCCCAGCCATACTAGACATAATGGCCATTCACCAACCCTATTGCAGAGGCGCTGCAGTCTCTCCTCTGCCCCAACCATTTTATGGCTGGTGGAGAGCTGGGGGATTGGTACTGTTGAAAGAAACAGAACTGCACTTGTTCTTGCTGCTCTCTTGTTCACTAGGGATGAGATGGCTTAGGAAGGGATTAAGATCTTTTGTCTTCCTTTCCTGTTTGCTTTTGCTTTCTCTGGCAAACATCTATACCAAAAGCATTATGGGCAGATAACATTGTCTGGTTCAGTCAGGGTTAACTGACTGTCTGCTATTGCAAAAGAAAAAGAATCAGCCCAGACGCAACCTCTTCCCATCTGCTCTTTGATGAAGGAGGACATGTTGCTATGTATCTCCCATCCATTTCTCTTTTAATAATAATAAATTTTATTTCTTTCCCACTGCTCCTCAAAGTACAGAACATTAAAATACAAAACAATTTGAAACATATAAAACCAAGAGGTAAAATACAATACTATAAAGCTATTAAAATACATTCATAAGAACACATTCTTTAGAATATATAAATTAAAAAGTCATGATTTAAAATTGCCTGAGTAGGCCAGCTGGAAGAGATGATGTCTTTAATACTGTTTTGAATAAAATCAGCGCTTTCAGCTGTCGTACCTTTTCCAGCAGATCATTCCACAGACTGGGACAGCAGACATAAAAGGTTCTCTGGGAAATTGTTGCCAGTCTAGTCCTGGCATGTTGGGTCAAAGACTTCCCAGAGGACCTGAGTGTACAGGAGGAGGCGATTCTGTAGTTGACCTGGCCCCAAACCATGTAGGGCTTTAAAGGTAACCAACACTTTGTACTTTTCCCAGAAATTATTTGGCAAGACAGTGGGATGATTTTAAGATTGGTTGCACCCATAATCAGTCTGGATGCTTTATTTTGAACCACCTGATGTTTCCAGATAAGGTACAAAGGTAGCCTGATGATTAATACATTACAGAAGTTCAGCCTTAAGATTACCAGCACGTGTGCTATCATTCCTCTGATTCTAGGAAGGATTAATTTTAGATGTAGAAAGGATGAAGCTATTTCTTTCTAGGAATGTGTTTCTTTAGTATTTCTTCTGCAGAGGATTCTAAACTTATTTTTCTGCCTGCAATTTGATTCATTCAAACTCACCATCCTAACACGGGCACCTCTACTGTGATTGGAGTCAAGGCTCTAGCAGGCCTTTTGTTCCAATAATAATCTTTTGTCACTCACCCTTCTCTAACAAGAGACAAACATCTGGCATGGCGGTGCGATAATCTCTCTAATCCTTGCTGGAGAAGAGAGATTGCTGATCGCGAGCTCAAGATCCCCCAGGCGCGATTGCCGGGGGCTAAAAATACCTTCCCCAGAAAGGGGAGATTCAGAGGGGCTCATCGAAATCAGAGTGAAACTCCTTAGACCCAAAAAGAAGGAAGAAGGAAGATCGAAGAAGAAGTCCCCCAGAAACGGGGTTGAGACTGGGAAAGTGAAGACCGTGATGTGGAGCTATGGAGGCTTGAGCAGACCACGACTGCGATCAGCAGCCACTTGGCGGTACAAGCACCGCCACCACTTATAAGCTAACAAGTAAGCAACTGAAACATTGTTTTCCTATCTGATCTGGGATACATACCTTCTATAAAACTGCCTTATGTGATAAAATTATCTTTGTACCAGAGGAATTGGATATTAATAAAGACAAAGACAATTTTGAACTCTCTTAAAAACGGAATGTAAACTGTAGAAAGAAAACGATCCGTCCGGACATTTTCTAAATCGTTTTGGGGATAAAACTATATAATATTAGGACTAGCATTTGGACTTAAATTGGATATTAAGTAAAGAATACAAAGACTCTTGGAACTAAAAATAAATTAAAAAAAAACAAGAACGCGGTGGTGAAAGCGATTTGGCTGCAGCTTCGCCGGGAGAGTGAAAGTGAGAGCGAGCGCAGAGTGAAAGGAAGAGTGAGGAGGAAAAGAAAGTTAAAAATAACAAGGCAAACCAATTTAGGATATAAAGAAAGAGACAATTTAAATAAAGCACGAAGCTTTTAGATCTGCTATAAACTTTTCCGGAGGACTTCTATAAAGGCAGTGCTTGCGATTGAGGTGGATTACAAAAGGAGCCTTTGGATTCGGAAAAGAAGAAAGGGCACTTGACAGCATGGCGACGGTTTGAGAAGCTGATATATTTTGTTGGAATATCCACACACGAACTATCTTTATAAATAACAAGGACACAACAAGATACAAGGGATATAAAGAATCTTATCCACTTGAACAATTTCAAGCCCTTAAGGGAAAAAAAAAAAGGAAAAACTATTTAGATTGAATTGTCTGTTTGGGATCATATTTTTGTTGTAGCCTTAGTAGGAGAAAAAGGGGGGGGGGAGGAAACGGTTTGAAAGTTTTATGAGATCTATTGGACACAAAACAAACTTGTTAAACTTCAAGAAGGGTGCTGGTGGTTATTAGCAAACTTTACTGATCATTTGATTATTGATATATCTTTTCTGTGTAATGTAAGGATAGATTGTAAATGTTTTCTTTGATATAAAGAAAAGGGGAAAAATACTTAACAGAAAGCAGTATTTGATAG
>CM034710.1:20181382-20195049 GCA_020142125.1 Phrynosoma platyrhinos
CCAGGAGTCCTGCCTCCCCACACTGGGTGAAACCCTGGACGGGGACACCGCTGACTTCTGCTCACCCACTGAAGTTCCTCCCCCTGTCCCCATATCGGCATGCAGTCCACACATTCAGGGGATTTGCCAGAGGTTCCAGCCTGATTTGGAGCAAACAAACTCTTTTTACACTAGAAAATCACCCTGGAGTGTAGTCTGGACCCATGTTTTGCCCATTTTGGCCCCATGTATCATCTAAATAGATAATTGTGGGAATGTTTCTTTTCCTCTGTGCGGACATGGCTCTAGTCAAGGTCAGAGACAGAGATTAGTTGGAGCCAGGGTCACAGTCAGGAATATGAGTGAGAGATGAGTCAGAGTTAATGTCAGGATTTAGATGTATTAAGCAAGTAATCTGTGATGTTATGTCCAATTTCTATTTAATAAATCATTATTCTTGTATTATACACTTGAGCCTCTGAAAATGTTACATAAAGAATATTGAAAAGCTTCAGTATCTGTGGCAGCAGCAGTTAATCAAGAATGGTGGTGTCCAGAGGGGAGAACAGATTAATAAAGTCTTGCATTGGAACCATGAGGGCATCTAGAAGGTTGCCAGATTTGAGGCCATAGTGGTGGGTGGTACAGGAAGTCCTCACAGTTGGATTTTATTGGCAAAATGTTTCAACCTTCTGTACTGTAGCATGGGGTCTAGCAATTCATTTGAAAAAGAAAAAACAGTTCCTCAGACTACTGTGTTCCAAAGCCAATACAAACCATGCACATTATCTTATATACAACAAGTGTGGCATGGTTAGCAGTAAGACAGCAGTAAGATTTATTTCATACCAGGCGATCACTGCAAGAGAAATCCTTCTTCTTATGCCCAGGGGCCCAGTTTGGTGGACGCCCAGCTGCATCTATGGAGGGGAAGGGGTGGGGGTGAGACATGAACAGCTCACTTACAAGAAACCAGAAAATAAATAATCTGGTGGTAGATTATTCTCAAAGTTCAGAAAATATACTTTTGGCCTACATCTCTCAGAATCCTCTACCATCTTGGAGTTACAGTCCTAAAAAGTTACCAAGCTCTGTACTATGATCATATAGAATGCTGGACCTTGTAAACAGAATGGACTATGCTGCTGCAGTGAACTGCACAAAACTAAGCCCAGTTCTCCCTCACTCTCAGGCTCTGACCAAATCAGCAAATGTAGGTTCTATACATTTGTGCCCAACCTTTTATTATTTACTTTGAATGGAATCTCTTACTCACCTCCCACATAGACACTTTCTTGCAAAGATACTGCTAAGTCACCATTTACCTTGTGGGGGGGGGGGGGGGGAAGAGAAAGAGAGAGTGAAGACATGCAACAGCATAGACCTCTTTATCTCCCCTATCCTCCAAACCAGAAGTACCTTCTCACACAGATGATTCCACATGCCAAGAACAGGTTTACGGTAAATTCCAGCACTGGTTGCCACAAAGACCTGCAAAGAAAGAGTGAAGGTGATACAGCTGTCTCTCTCTGTCTTCCTTCCTTGCATTAAACACAAAGTGATATTTATTCATTTATTTAAGGGCAAAGGTAAAGATTTCCCCTTTGACAAGGTTAAGTTGTGTCCAAGTGCAGGGAGCGGTGCTCATCTCCATTACTAAGCTGAAGAGCCAGTGTTGTCAAAGATGACTCTGTGATCATGTGGCCAGCATAACTGCACAGAACGCTGCTACCTTCCCACCAAAGTGGTACCTATTTATATACTTGCACTTTTACATGCTTTCGAACTGCTACATTAGCAGAAGCTGGAACTAGTGACAGGAGCTCACTCTGTCATGCAGCACCTGGGCCTCGAACTGCTGACCTGCCGATCTTGTAATCATCAGAGTCAGTTAACTGCTGAGCCACCATGTCCCTTTTATTTATTATTTATTCTTCACTGCACCCTGCACCTCTTTTATTTATTATTCATTTATTTACAGGGCACTTATTTTACATTTCTTTAACAACCTGTAACCCTGAATAAAGTCTATTATCAAAGTTGTGTCTGAGCTGACATCCAGAAAATCTGCTTCCAAGTAATGAGCCCCACCTCACTGGTGATGACAAGGAGGGGAATAAAACATCATTAGTGAATGAGAAGTTGGGATGCTTCAACACAGGATGGGCAACTGTTGGCCATGAGGCAGCCACACCAGCTCCCCAGGATATCCTGGAGGACTACACACCTCAATAAAATGACCACACATGTTACCCTCTGGTTCACTTTGTTTCAAAAAAGGCCTCTATTGGATCTAAAATGGCCCAAGGGGAGTTGTAAAATGCCCCCATAGCTCCTAGAAGGTGTTTGGGAGCATTTGGGGGATTTGAGGAGGGGGGCTGCACTCCCCCTGCCCCCACTTGAGAAGGTACATTTATTCTGGATTCTGTTTCCTCTTTATTTTTTATTTTATCCTCTCCATTATCGTTATCACATAATTTGGCTTCAGTTGACGGGGGAGTTGGGTGAGTCTTCCTAAGCAGGGAGCATGAGGCAGGGTGCACCAGAACTTAAGTGCCACCATCACCAAGACCCTTTATAAACCACACACTATTGCTTGCATGTTCTGGTCTCCATGCCTATCCTTGCCCTTTCCTGCTTACGTTTTGCCAATACTTAAGATTGCAACACTGAATTTTCTCTCAAGTACACACATAACCCACTTTTTTGGATTTAGCACATCATGTTCAGGATTATAGAGGGCAGTAACTATTTCACACTGTGGCTGTGCCATAGGTACCTGATGCCATCATTCCTCACTGTTCAATTTGCTACTTCCCTTCATTCTGGGAGACACCTCATGTCAATCGCCAACTCACCTGCAGTGGAATCCCCAGTTGCTCAATCACAGCTTCCACTTTGGCTTTGAAAACTTCAGGCCTGAGACGACCATGGCTAATGCCCAGCTGGTTGGTGAAGATCACAAGCTGCCCGTGCAGTAAAAAAGAAAGAGAAGACATTTGGGAGGTTGGGCAACAGGA
This sequence comes from Phrynosoma platyrhinos, assembly GCA_020142125.1. Taxonomy (NCBI): domain Eukaryota; kingdom Metazoa; phylum Chordata; class Lepidosauria; order Squamata; family Phrynosomatidae; genus Phrynosoma; species Phrynosoma platyrhinos. The sequence continues at coordinate 20,184,382 of CM034710.1, forward strand.
AAGAACACAGTACTTAAGACAGGTGAGGAGCAGGGATGTTGGTTGGTACAAGTGGTCTGGGGGAGGACTGTACCTTGTAACCCTCACTCTGAAGCTGTTTCAGCTTACGGGGGACCTCAGGGTACAGGATCCTGTAAAATAAAAGTGGTTGAAGCCAATTCCTAAACACTTCTGGTCCTCACGTGGACACAATACTAAGCATGCAATAGGGAAATGGCACACAAGACCCAGTTTCAGTCCCTTTGTTCTGTAATGTAAGCAGACTTTGTTCTCATATTACATTTTTCTACTTGTACATTTAAGACCAACTGCCACAATTTTATTTTTCATTAATTAAATTTTTATCCTACCCTTGTTCCCAGAATCACAGACTATACAAAGGATTCACCTCCTCATCCCTTTAATTTTGTAACAATCCTGTTGGGCAGGCAAGGGTGAGAAAATGTGATTGGCCCAAGATCAGGTGTGCTAGATGGAGAGAACCTTAAGCCTTTAGCATCCTAGTCTGAATCCTACTATATAACTGGCTCTCTTGGCTGAATGAATAAATGAATGAATGGGTATAGGTTTCTATCACAAAGATGTTCTCTAGTGGCAAACAGATCCTCATGAAAAACAAAATGTTAAAAATCAAGATATAATTAAGAACAGAAAAAAGAATGAACACAAACTTTCTTTCTGAGACATGATTAAACAGTTCAGATAAAAAGTAATTATTACCTTCTTTTCTTACAACAGCCTTCCCTACCCCGGTGCCCACCAGATGAACTGGAGTACAGTTCCCATCTTCCCCAGCCAGCATGCAATTGCCTGAGGGTGATATTACTTCTAGAGCAATATATCTGGAAATTATCAGGTAGGAGAAGACTGGTTTACAATATTAAGTATTATTTCTTTTCTAGAGGGCCAGCATGGCATAGTGGTTTGAGTGTTGGACTATGACTCTGGAGACCAGAGTTCAATTCCCCACTCAGCTATGAAACCCACTGGGTAACCCTGAGCAAGTCACATGCTCTCAGCCTCAGGGAAGGCAATGGCAAATCTCTTCTAAAGAAATCTTGCCAAGAAAACCCCATGATAGGTTGTCATAAGTCGGAAATGACTTGAGGACACATAACAACAACAAATTACCTTTCTCCACCTTTCCTCCAAGTAGTCTAGAATGAAACATAGTTGGCTCTCTACCATACCCCTCCATCCCATATCCATACAATAGACCCAGTGGAATGTGGGGCTGAGATAGCAACTGACAGTAGGAACTTCATGGCTGAGGATTTGAACCCAGGTCCTAGCCTTACTGAATTTCTGTAACTTCTGACAGTAGAACAGCTTATACTATCTCTTAGCAGGCAGCCTGATGCTCACCTCCAGTCATCAGGGCTGGTTGGAAAAACTTTTCCAGATTGTGTAGTGATGATGGTTCCGTCCAGGTCAAATCCTGCCACCTGGGCAGAAAGGCAACAAAGGATCAGATTGTGGGGCTTCATCTAGCTTGGCATCAAACCTTATCTTCTAATTCTTGGAATTACCATGCCCCCCAAATGTCACTTCCATCCTCTGTGGCTTATGCTAGCTAAAAAGGTCCACTGGGTATGCCTACAAGTTATCTTGGTGGGTCTACAAAGAAATGGCATAGGACAAACCACAAATGGCAATTTTCTCCATGCCTTTTGCAATGCAGAACCTGCATCAAGAGTTTGGAAAATTACTGTTAAAATTAGTAATATACAATCATGCTGATGCCACCCCTATCTGAGCAGAGTCAGTAGGATGGTGTCCTGGGACTAATCAGTTAAGCACTGCTTCAGTATGTCTTGATATTTGTCTTAAAGGACACTTTCCAGGAGGATAACCTGAAGAGTGACAACACGTACAAAGAAGACAAAGTAGTCTCTTAGGTACACAAATTCTCACCCTCCCAAAATTCACACCACTGCCTCTAACTTTGATTGTTCTGCACTGAATTCAGTGATGATTCTCCCAAGAGTAGGTGAGGCTTTGGTTAATGCTGATAGCAGAAATAAGTAAAAGGGATGCATACGCAGTAGCACAACTTGGTCTAGAGCTAAACCCACTTTCTTTGTGACTGGTGTTTCTTGTTGTGGTGACACAGGTTTTGCTCCTCTCACAACAGTGGTGTCAATCACAGCTCTTTTCCTTTGTCTCACAGAACTACTACGAAAAAGTGAAATCACACAGACCTATTTCTTTATGGGGTGGGGTGGGATGGGGGGGGAGAGAAACACTTTTTTCCATGATGGAAAAAAATTCCACACTTAATCTGTAAAGCTCCCAATAGAAGCAAGTGGAGCTGAAGCCAGAGGTGGGTATGATCACCTCAGTTTTCTTTCTGTTTTTTTCTCTCACTTTTCTTCATCAGTTTTTTGACACTCCTCTCTCATCCCTTAAACTAGAAATTTTAAATCATCAATGTGCTGCTGATCTATAACTCTGATCCCAACTGACCATTAGGTATGCAGACCAATACTGACAAGCCCTGGACACCAGGAACGTGGCACAGGTTCCCAATTCTAGTCTTAAAGGTTCCTTAAGCAACAAACAATGCCATTTGGCAGCTAAGTCCCCAAGGGGAAAAAAAAGTCAATAAGTCTTACTTTGGTGCTAGGCACCACTCCTTTTTTCGTGAAGACCAGGAGCTTGCCATGGTCCTCCCAGGAGTCACAGGGCTGGGGAGCCATCTTGGAGACAGACTGCTGCTGAGGTGGTGGGTGGGCCTGCTCTGCCCTAGCTGCCGTCTCCTGCAGCTGCTTCAGTTTCTCAGTCACATCATCGTCATCTTCCTCATCCTCAGAAGGGGAAGAAGGCTTGATCCGCTTGGCTGTCTGGGCCTTTTTATCATCCTCCTTCTCTTCTTTCAGGGAGTGTTTGGAACTGAAGAAGTGTAGCAGGTTTTTCTTTGATGAGCTGGAATCTTGCTCAAAATGGATGCAGTAAGGATACAATCCGTTCACTAAGCACAGAGTCATTCCTTCCTGGAGTGTTGTGCTGTCACCACAACGCAGGTGTATTTCCTCCACTGATGTGGGGTTCACCCCTCGCTGTCAACAAATCAGTTCTATTAGCAGTTCCACCTCAAAGCCACCTCCCAGAGACCCACAGGCAGACGGACAACTGTGGCCCTCCAAATCATTTTGGCCTGAAACTCCCATCAGCATAACAAGCCAATTGAGAGGAATCACAGGAGTTGCAGTCCAGCAATATCTGGAGAGCTAGAGTTATCCACCTGACACTGAGGGTGGCCCACCAACAACCACAATCCCAGATGAAGCTCTTGGTCCCCCCAGACCAGAAGTTTCCATCTGAAATATAGTATCACTTGTTCAGACCCAGGTAATTCTGAATTTTCCCCATCTTACCTGTGTGACTCGAACTGATCGGTAGGTATAATTTGCCAGCAATTCCACTGCAAGTGAATGGAAAGAGAGAACAGAGATTGTTAGAAATTAAAACTCCACATGCAAAGTAGTTCAGGCAAAGCAAGTCTTTAACACTAAACTAGAAAAATCAGAAGTGGTAATGGTAGCAGTCTTTTTTTATTTTTTTAGTAAAGGAAGAGTGAGTGACCAGAAAGGCATGAGTAGATAACAGAGATTAAAAGGTTAAAAAGGAAAGGCAAAAATGTACTTCACTTGTAGCCTGCTTTTTTTCTAAGAATGTCAAAGCAACTACTAGTGCCATCAGGGCAGGCCACTGAGTGCTGACCAAAAACTCTTGAGTATTTCAGGGCATAGGATTTGTCTAACTGTATTACTTTTCAACTGATTAACATTTTTTTTTGAAAGAGCCACACTTCTTACGCTGTACTGTTTAATAAAACTTTTGCAAACTGCACTACATGAAAATTTAACAAGAAACTGTCAGGGATCAGTGCAGTTCTTAGCAATCCTGAGAGTTAGAAACTAGTGACTGAAACTAGAGAGCATCACAGACCAGGAATCTGGTAAAGAGCATACAAGGAATCTCCAAACATACGGGGATACAATTTGATCAGATACAATGCAAATAGGCCACTGGAAGTCCTTTTTGTTACTTTGCTGATAGTATTTATTTTCTGTTACATACCTTGTGTTCGGGAACATTTCTTATCAGTTACACGTGTCTCAGGTCCCCTGCCCAGAATTACAGTAGTACCATCCGGTAGCACAATTGGATCATGCCGCTTGTCTTGGCTGATGAGGAGGCACCGCATGGTGTTTGGTAAGCTGGCACTGTAAGAGGAATTATTTCTGTTATAAATATCATAGCACCATACACAGACCTTTGCACAAATCATTGTTTCCCCTCATGTGGTACACAGGTTCCAAGACCTGTGTTCCCATTCCTTCTTCAGGGTTTAGATGCTTTTTGTTTTTAGAAGGCAAGCATATTCCACCAGGAAAAAAAAAGACAATAACAGCCTATATTAAGACCAATTCATAAGGTTACCATGTGGTATGTGACTTGTCAGCACATAACCATAAGAGTAAGAATGGACTCTGAACTTCGGGATCAGGTGGATTTTGTGGTATGTGAGAAGGCTCAATCAGGAAAGTTTCATTTCAGAGACCAATAGTTTATTTGGGAAAGACACCAACAAGGACACACGGAAATAAATATTTTGAGAAAGGAACTAGATCAGATACTGAGAAAAGAAAATACAGCTGCACCTTGGGTCCCACTGTTAGTTTTGTTGTTGCTGTCAACTGTTAGGAACAAGTCTATAATTTGTGGAGGCATCCAGTGAAATACTGTAGGAATGGAGCACATAATTTGTAATGGGCATTCATTTGTTTAGATTCTACACTTTAGGAATATATTCTGTTCCCATAATTGGGAAGCACCAAAATTCTTAATTCCTGTAAATTCATACCAATTACCTCCTTAACAGAGTCCATCCATCTAGCATGTGGTCTTCCTCTCTTTCTACTTCCCTCTACCTTTCCTAGCATTATTGTTTCTTCCAATGAGTCATGCTTTCTCATGATGTATCTGAAGTACGACAGCCTCAGTTTTGTCATCTTGGCTTCCAGGAAGATTTCTAGCTCATTTCATTTTCTAGGTTCCTTCAAAATATCTACATGTTCTACTTCCCTCCATCTTTCCTATACTGTTTGGCATTTTGTTGTCAACTGTCTTTGAGTCAGCCCCAACTCAATGGCAACCCTATGGCTCAGACATCTCCAAGACCCCCTATCTTCCACTGCTTAGGTCCTGTATAGTCAGGCCTGTGACTTCCCTAATCTAGCATGCAGTTTCCTCTCTTTCTTCTGCCCTCAGCCTTTCCTGGCATTATTGTATTTTCCAATGAGTCTTGCCTTCTCATGATGTTTCTGAAGTAGAAAAGACTCAGTTTGATCATCTTAGCTTCCAGGGAGATTTTAGACTTGATGTGTTCAAGGACCCATCTGCTTGTCTTTCTGGTCATCCACGGTATCCACAGTGCTCTTCTCCAGCACCACATCATCTCCAATGAACTGATTTTCTTATAGAAAACAGAAATGTAAATGCTATTGCTATTCTTCGTATCCGCTTTCTTTCCTGTCCAGCTCTCACATCTGTACCTGGTGATGGGGAACACCACAGCTTAGACGATCAAAGAGATGGAAGAGACCTCAAGGGCCATCATTTCCAACCCTCTGCCATGCAGGAATACCCAAACAAAGCACCCTTTTAAGTGCTTTAATGCTCAGTTTGATATCTGCTCTGTTGTAGACCTTATTTAGTGATTCATTCATCTGATTTTTATGTTGTCTTTCTCCTCAAAAGGGACCCAAGGTGGCTCACAAGATTAAAAAATATCATGACTAGTTATTTCATGGCTGCCTTTCCTTTTCTTAGGGGGATTGCAGACTGCCAGAAATAGTGCAAATTGAGTCCACTTTTAGGGTTAGGGTTAGTGCTAGGGAATCATGGGAATTGTTTTTTTTCTGAGACAGAGCCTTCTCTGTCAGAGAGCTCTGGTGCCACAATAAAATACAATTCCCATGATTCCATAACCCTAACCCTAAAAGTGGACTCAATTTGCAGTATTTCTGGCAGTCTGCAACCCCCTTTAGTCTTCTTTTGGTTTCCTTACTGCAGACCCTGTTCTGATCCATGTTTGTTACATAATTATCTATATTAAATGAAGGTGAAGCTGTACCTTAAGAGCCCCACAATCCATAAAGCTGGCAAACAGGAATAATAATAATAATAATAATAATCAAGTTTCAATTCCTGAAGGGGCCCTTCTGTTCAAAGGAAGAGGATGGAGAGGCCTCATCCCCTTTCAAGAGAAAAATTCCGCTTTCCTCAACAGTAGCTCCAGAGAAAGACTGCTATACCTTTATTCACGCCTACCGGAAGTGGGAGGAGCAACGGTCCCCATGGTGAGATGCATAGAGATCCAGGCCACGTGATTTCCGGGAACGTGAAAGACACTCTTGCCCTTGATTCTCTATGGTCGCAAAATGGAGTCGCTCTTTCTCTCCCCCTTGAAAACTCTATGGCAATGATGCCCAAACCTTGGTCCTCTAAATTTTATGAACTTCAGCTCCCAGAGTTCCTGACTATTGGCCAGGCTGACTGGGGCTTCTGGGAGTTGAAGTCCAAAAGTACCTGGAAGACAAGAGTTTGGGAACTGCTCTCTGGTGATGCTATTCCTGTATACCAGGGGTAGGCAACCTTTCCCCTTTAAGGGCTGAGGGACTTCAGCTCCCAGAAGCCCCAGCCATGTTGGCCAATAGTCCCATGTTGGCCAATAACTCCTGGGATTCTGGGAGCTGAAGTCCCTCGGCCCTTAAAGGGGAAAGGTTGCCTACCCCTGCTGTATGCAGTTGTGTGTTGTTGTTGTGTGCCTTCAAGTCGTTTCTGGCTTATGGCGACCCTAAGGCGACCCTATCACAGAGTTTTTTTGACAAATTTCTTCAGAGGGAGTTTGCCATTGCTATCCTCTGAGGCTGAGAGAGTGTGACTTGGCCAAGATCACCCACTGGGTTTTTACATGGCTGAGCAGGGATTCGAACCCTGGCCTCAGAGTCCAACACTCAAACCACTAGGACCACACTGGCTCCCTGCTGTATTATTATTATTATTATTATTATTATTATTATTATTATTATTAGGGGGTTGCAGACTGCCAGAAATAGTGCAAATTGACTCTCCTTTTAGGGTTAGGGTTAGTGCTAGGGAATCATGGGAATTGTTTTTTTATGAGACATCGAGCCTTCTCTGCCAGAGAGCTCTGGTGCCACAATAAAATATAGTTCCCATGATTCCCTAGCACTAACCCTAACCCTAAAAGTGGACTCAATTTGCACTATTTCTGGCAGTCTGCAACCCCCCATTATTATTATTTTCTATCCCATCTTTCTCCCAATATAGGGACTCAAGGCGGCAAACAGCAGATTTAAAACAATTCAATTTAAAAACAGTACAATGTTAACAAGTATAAATATAAAATTTAAACAAATAAACCATTTTAAAAGTTAAAACAGCTATGAATTAAAATAGAATATGTCAAAAATACAAACCTTAAAGTTTAAATAGCACAACATTCCCAGCCCTTATCTATTTGCAAAGGCCTGCTATATATGTTATCGACTCGAAGGTCTAGTATCCCCCAGTCCGTTCCAGTCCAAAAACCTCTTACTTCATGGAAAAGATGTATTGCTTCTGTCCCTTAAACAGGATAAAACATTTATGCTTTCACCCTCTGCCTTCAATTTGAAAACTTTAAAAAACTTGTTAAGAAGGGGGGAAAAAATTGCCGTTTTTTAGTCTCATATGACAGACTGGGCTGCATCTACACTGGAGAAATAATGCAGCTTGACACCATTTTTGCCTGCTACGGCTCCATCCTACAGGGATTTGTAGTTTGGTGAGACCAACGTGGGGTAGGGGTTTGAGGGTTGGAATAAGCTCCAAAACACACTGCAGAAATAATCCAGTTTGAGACTGCTTTAACTGCCCTGGTTTAATGCTAGAGAATCCTGGGAATTGTAGCTTGTTGTGGCATCTCCAACAGAGAAGGCTAAACATCTCACAAAACTACAGTCCCCAGAATTTCCTAGAATTGAGCCAGGACGCTTAAAGTGGTCTCAAATTGGATTATTTCTGCAGTGTGTTGTGGACCTATGATCTGTAGACCCAAATCCCGATTTGGCCATGGAACTCCACTGGGTGCCCTTGGGTAAGTCACACTCTCTTAGCCTCAGAGGATGGCAATGGCAATGGCAACCTCCTCCTCTGAAGAAACCTGCCAAGAAAATGCGATGATAGGTTCACTTTAGGGTCGGCATAAGTCGGAGATGACTTAAAGGCACAACATCGACAACAAGGCACCAGCATTCTTTGGCAGAGAAGGCTAAAGACTTTGTCAAACTACAATTCCCAGGATTCCATAGGAGCACTTAAACTGGTGGCAAACTTTGTTATTTCTACAGTGTAGGTACATCCTGGAAGGGAGAAAAGTTGTCAGGTGTATCCATTGTTGATAGGCATGTACGACAACCCTGCAGTGTATTCCCACTCTGGGACAAAAGTGGCAGGCATTATTTCTGCAGTATGGATGGAGTCTAAAATACAAATAATTTTACTGAAATGGCAGCCACCAGCTGGCACTGGACAGGTGTAATAACAGCCTGTAACAGGAATCCTTACTCTGGTATCAAGAGAGCAACAGCTGAGTACCAAAAATACCTTCTGAAGTCAGGAGTCAATAAAGATGCAATAGAGCCAGAGTGGCATAGTAGTTTGAACCTTGGATTATGACTCTGGAGAAGGTTCAATTCCCAGCTCAGCCATGAAACTCATTGGGTGACCTTGGGTGAGTCACATGCTCTCAGCCTCAGGGGAAGACAATGGCAAACCTCTTCTAAACAATGCTTACCAAGAAAACCCCATAGTAGGTTTGTCTTAAGGTCACCATAAATTGGAAACAACTTGACGGTATAGAACAACAACAACATATGCACATCTATCCTAAACATTTAGCTACCTGAGACAAAAAAGCAAAACCCCAAGATGTTTCCCCATCTTGTAAAAAAAAGGGAAACTAGGCCATTACCTGATACAGGGTACATCTACCCTGTAGCTATAATATTTTTGGCTGTATTCCCACTGCAGAAATAATCCAGTTTGACACCACTTTAACTGTCATGGCTCAAAGCTAGGGAATTCTAGTTTATTGTGGCACCAGAGCTCTCTGACAGAGAAACTACAATGTCTCACAAAACTGCAGTCCCCATGATTCCATAGCACGTGGTGTGAAGTTGGATTATTTCTGCAGTGTGGATGCAACCTTTAACTGCCATGGCTCCATCCTACAGAATTCTGGGGTTTGCAGTTTTGTGAGGCCCCAGCACTCTTTGGCAGAGAAAGCTAAAGACCTTGTAAAACTACAAACCCCAGGTTTCCAAAGTGATGGAGCTACAGCATTTCAAGTGGTGCCAATCTGCATTATTTCTACAGTGTGGATGCACCCTAGGACATCAACATTTGCACTGGCTTACCAAACTTCATCATGGTGATGGGCCAAGCACAGAGGTCGGAGCACAGGCCATGTTGTGGCATATACTACTCTTCCCTCAAGTACTACTCACACCTTGTTCTGCCTGATGCCGAGTTTGGAAGTAACTTGTTACCAATAATGAGTTATGTGCAAGTAATTCCTTTCTCCAGTAGCTAAGATGTAACTAAATTATATTTAAATTGTAACTTAGCTCACTCTTTTTGTGGTGTAACTGTAACTGTAACTAACCCTTTTTGTGGTGTAATCTTGAAAGTTATGTGTTATAGTGATTATGCTCCTATGAACATGGACTTGGAACAGAAAAGTGTACCAGGAAAGAAGTGTTTTTGTGCTGTTGTGAGGGGGAAGATTTTGGATAATCTCAGAATTTTCTACCTATGAATACTCCTCAGTAATCTAATCCTTTTAACATCTAAATAGAAATGCATAAAATGGATTTGTGTTTCAATTCTGAACACAGAAGACAAGCAAAGAGGTCTACTGGGAACACAGTGTTGATGGGCCGTTTTTGTACAATTTGAGTAAAATGTACAGAACTCATCGAATGATGTTCTAGATGTGTTGGTTATGCCATTCTCTTCTTAAATGTATGGACAATTTCTTTTAATTCCATCCCGGGAATGTATATTTATTTTAAGGCTACTTAAATATATTTTCTACTGCAGGACACCTGTACAACTCAGATATTTAAAAAGCAGCTAAAGGCCATCAATATAATACCCCCACCGAAACACTGTGCATCAGCATGTCACTATTTTCTTCTTCCTCTACTCCTTTTAAACAGTGGCATCCCTAGGGTTGGTGTCACCTGGTGCGGTAACTCATGGTGTCACCCCCCCCATTGACTTCCTCTCATTTCACATCATACAGAATCCTTAGTAATGCTTTTTTGTACTAATGCTACTCATACATAGTAATTACTATATACCCCTGAATGTAAGGCTAATAGTTGGGACATAAACAACTAGCAAAATTAAAATTAAAATTACAATATCATATGTACAATTTAAAAGTATTTACATATACATATATTGAAAGTTTGTTTAAAATGGGATGTTTTAAAAAATGTTTAAAAGAATAAAAATAAAAATTTCAAAAAAATTTAAAATTTTGAAATTTTAATTTTTAAAAATTCTGGGGCTTCTCCTTTCTCCTCC
>CM034710.1:20204241-20222385 GCA_020142125.1 Phrynosoma platyrhinos
GGATGTTGGCTACGAGAAGGAAGATCACAAGGAGAATGAGTACCAGCCAGTTGGCATAAGTGTTGGTGCAGGGCTTTGCATTGTCCATCACAATGGCCACAGGGTCATAGGTGCAGTTTGATGCTGCAATCAGAGCAGCTAGGAGGCAAAATAAAAAAATTAAGGTGGAGGTTCACACTATCCATATTTCTATAGACCTTTATTAAATTTCTGCTCCAAAAAATAATAATCTTCTACCTCCCCAGCTAAAAGGACCCTCAAACACTCAAAGGGAAGATCATATAACCTCTCAACCTTCTTGGTTGTGTTTTTCTGTATTTTTTCCAATGCTATACTATCCCAGCTTTGTACTTAAGCACTAACCTCAACACACTGGCTGGCGGGAGAAGTAGAGATGTGAAAACCTGAGGACTATATGGAAGAAAAACCTTTCTCCCTTTTCCAATCTTCTCTCCACCAAAATGGGGAAAAACATATTTCCCCTTAAATCCCCCTCTATTCTCAGGCCTTTACAGCTGGAGATATTGTCTGCCCCTCTTCTGTCTCCTGAATAGAAATCACATTGGCTGCTAGAACAGAGAAGCCCTCTCCTCCATGCCAAGTACTAAAATGCAACTTCATATCTCTCCACTGCCAGCTCCCAGAAAACTGGGAAGAATGTTTGGTAGACTAGTAACTTTAATGGCTTCATTTTATGAAGCTGCACTATCTGTTTTCGGGACAGGGCAGACCAAAGTGTTAGCAAATTGAGAATAGAAGCTGTTATCACCCTTAAACACCCACCATCAATTTCATCGAGTGGGATCTGTCCAAAGATTTGCAAGTAAGGTCGGTAAAAAACACGCCGGAATATCCAGGGGAGACGTCGGTCATGTGGTAGGAGCATCCCCTCTGTGGTGACCCCATAGGCTACCAACCAGACCCCAAGAAAGAAGAGAAAGAGGAAGACATCCTTCATCTGTAGAAAGATTAAGGTAGAGCAAAGATTAATTTTAAAATAATTATAACACTTTACTCTTCCTGACTTTACTCTTTTTTCCACACAAAGAGGGATGTATGTGTATACAAATTCTACTACCTTGAGTTAATTTCAAATATTCATATAAATTATACAATTCATTCATGAAGATTCACATGCTTTGATAAGTCAGAAATCCAGAGCTGTGGATTATCATGAGTGTACTGAGTACTAGACCATTCACTCCTGTTTTTCTCCTACCTGCTGCCATAAACTCTAAGCAAAGGCAGAGATTGTTTGTTTAACATATCATTTAAACCAGGGATCCTGGCTTATTGCTCCTTTCACAGTTTAGAACTGCAAACCAGAGGTTGGTTCCTGGTTTATGATTTCTGGCTTCTTGTGGAGTAACAAGCCAGTAGCTCTGGTATGGATAACATGCTGAACAAACTACCCTTCATACCAGCACACAGTTCTTTCAAGATAAGCCAGAATCCTCTTGAATGTTTGACTTAACATTACACTTGAGTACAGCCTATGAATCAAAATAAATAAATTGGTAACAGTGATGAACTGAATGAAGAGAAAAGTTACCAAAAGGAAGTAATGTTTGCAACAGCAGCAGGAAGAAACTGTAACAATATCCTCAAAGGAATATGTAGTCCAAAAATATATTTTGCCCTCTCTTAGATGTTCAGCTTTCACTTTCTCATTGCTTGCAGACTCACTGTATTGTATGTAATATATTCACAGTTAAGTGCAAGGACCTTCATACATTCATTAAACACACATCACACTTCATCCTAAAATCTCTGAGACAGGCACTTTGACAGGCACTCAAATCAAAGCCCCTCCCCACTGTATGTCCACTCCACACATGTCAAAGATGTGCTTGCTCACCATCCTGCCAACAATAATCATCTTGGGTCCCAGCTGTTTGTTGACGGCAAAGATGTGGATGAGACGAACTGTGAAGACCATAAAATCCAGGCACAGAATGGTGCGTCCAGATTCATATGACTGTGGGATCAGCCTGTGAAATCATATAATAAGGAAAGATGCAGCAAAAAGAAAATTACTCATTCTATGTACTATGATAACTACTTTTTCTCTTGAGACATTAATCCCTAACTTTACAATCATGTTTAAGGTGCTTTATAATTAATTTTATAACTTTAATTATGTCCAAGTGATGGGAGAAACCTTACCCTGATATGAGGTATATTCCCTACTTGACTGTAATGCTAGACCCCAGGGGTTGAATCTCTGCTTGGCCACTGAAATCAACTGGGTGACATTGGGCAAATCACACTTTTTCAGTCTCAGAGGAAGGAAAAAGGAAAACTGCCTCTGAACAAATCTTGCCAAGAAAACCTTGTGATAGGGGTCTCCATCAGTTGGAAATGACTTGAAGGCACACATGCAACAACAAAACCAATGCAAGCGATTAAAAATATGAATAGTTGCTCAAAAATAATGTCATCAGCATTTAACAATTTTAAAATTATATTGAAATTTTTAACAAATTAGGGGTAGTCAATTCATTTTTAACAAATTATTTCCAAATTCTGCTTTGTCCACTATAGGCTTCATACCCACCAGTGCCAGCATATGGGGACTTTGGTAGATTACTCCCAAGGAAAGGCCTGCTGCTTTACAGGAGAAAGGGCTACAGCCATTGACCCAGCAAAACAGCACAGGAGATAGAAAATTATAAATGTTCTTCCCTCTGCATCAGCATCCCAGCCCAGAAGATGCTCCCACCTGCAAACCAGTCCTATCATGAAGAGCAGGAGGGCTGTGATGTCCAGCTGGTTCCAAGTGTCCTGGAAGTAAAGGCGTACTCGCTGCAACATAGGATGAGAACCTACAAAGCAGCCTTGACGAACCTCCTCACAGACAAGCGTGAAGACCCAGATGTACAAGACGATCTCTGTGCCGGATGGACCTTTAGGAGGTGGGGGGTCGAAATCCAGAAGCAAGACATAGGAGAAGAGGAAGAGGAAGAGCAGGTACATCACCACGTTGCCCAGGAATGCTGTCACAGGTGCCACCCAGAATTGATGCCAGCGTCGTAACCAGAACCGGCGAGTGGAAGGTGGGGAGGGAGGTTCCATATCGCTGGGACAACTGGAGGAGTGAGAAAAGATGAGTGAGTGAGTGTCCTCCCCAACAAAAGAAATCTCAAGTTGATTTGCCAGTATGAATTTTGGTCAATTAATTCATGGAATAAATTGCCACATATGGGTAAATCCTGTGACTAAATAAAACACATTTATACAATCTCTCCTGTAGATCCAAAGTGATCTACACATCACTGAAGTTGAATTCTTACTGACTGAGAATTCCTCTCCCTTCTAAAATTCCACAGGATATTGCCTGCCAATTCTTTTGGATAATACTTTTTTGGGCCATAATTCCCAATATCCCCTATGGGTATGGGCTACATCGACTGGGACATTCTGTGCCATGTAGCCAACAAAAATAACACTTCTAAGCTTTATGTCTGACTGTACATCTTCCTACTCTTCAGGACAAAAAGGCTGCAAGATCTGGTTCATCAAACCACAAAGGACTACGAAGAGATGCTCTTTGAGATTAATTTGCAATTATTATCTTTCCTGAGATGGCTGCCAAAATCTGGAAGGATCATGACTACTTCTTGTGGTCAATTTTTATTTATTTATTTATTTATTTATTTATTTATTTGATGGACTGAAGTCTCAGGAGAAATGGAGGAGGCCAGCTGTGTGGTAAAGAACATCTCTGGTTTCATGCAGGGTCTTCTTCTCCCACCACTGTAACAGTATGTCATTAGTAGTGATATTGCACTAATTAGTGAAAAAGTAGTGAAGAAAGATGTCTTCCTTGTGTTCCTTTGTATCTCACAAGTAAAAACTGAACCTTTAGAGAAAGGACCTGGGCCCTGTGAACAACATATCTTGCCCTATGCATTGCACTGGTCCTTGTGCACTTTCTCTGTGGCCTGTGGAATGATCAATTTGATAGTTTGATTTGATCCATGATCTGACTTCCACTCAGAGAAATACTCTGCTCGCAGAAGGCCTCTCTGCCTGATTTTGGATTTTGTAGGATCATTTCTTCCCACACCCCACAGCTCCCTGCCCTTTTGTGTAGCATTTCCAGGATTTTGGAAGTGGCGGCTATGGGAAGGAGGAGGCAGGAATGCCAACTTCTTTCACTCCAGTGACAAGTGACCAAATCTGACTCCTTAGTTCCCTACTACGGTATTAGCAACACTTAAGCAGGGGTGTTGAAGGCTTTTGCTTTCACCCTTTTAGTATTGTGTGTGTGTGTGTGTGTGTGTGTGAGGGAAGGGGAGAGAGAAAAAGAGAGAAAGAATGATAATGTGTAAGAGAAAATATGGATACATGTACACATACATCTGTATAACTTTTAATGCTGTGTATGTGTTGTGTTCCTAATTTATTATATTTTAAGTGTGTTTTAAAACTGTTTTAACTTATATTTTAAAAAACAGAATTCTGACTTAATTGTATTTTAACTTTTGTATTAACTTTTGTATTTCTGGGTCTTTAAATGGTTGTAAGCCAACTTAAATCCTGTACTGGGAGAAAGGCAGGATATTAAATAAATAAATAAATAAATAAATAAAGTGAATGAATGGGTGGACTAAATAATTGATAATATTGTTATGTTTTACAGTGATTTATCCTACTTCATACAAGCCCCATTGTGACTAGAGCCCTACAAGCTGGAACATCACTTCTGCCTCCCTCCTCCCACCCCACCATTCCCAAAGTATGACCATTTCCCCCTACTCAGACAACATGTCTCCGATGGTACTTTTCACATCTGTGTCAAGGCTGTCCAGCTCAGTTGGGCCTGAGGGATCCAGACGGAGGTCGTCATCCATGGTCCTGTTAAAGGGTGAAGTCACACTCATGTTTTGAGCAAACAAGTTTAGGATGGGGTATTCAGACAGCCTCAAGGGCTTACTAGATTCCTTCTTCCCCCCTCCATTTTCTTTTTTATAGTATTCATCCTGACCACTTTTGTGTTTCTTAAGGGAAGACACTAATATTTCAGCCAAAGTTAAAGAATATCCTGAACCTAAGAATCTTCAGAAATACCGGGTTATAATCGGCAAAACCATCAGCTCATGTAGCTAAATGATCATGGGAGCTCTAGAACAATATATCTATAGGATCCTGGATTCAGGAGGTCTTTGGATGGAGTTTCCAAAGGTGGATGGCAGGGATGATGACTTGAGGTTTGAAGCCAACCCTCATTTTTTGTCCCAGCAAGTGAAATCATAGAAACTTCCCTGGCAGAGCAGATCTGGCATTTAAAAGTTCCACTGTGACAAGAGCTGATGCTGCTGAATCTCTATAGAGAGATAACTCTTGCTAGTTTTGGTCCAGCATGTGATGAGCAGCATGGTCTGAGTGTTGGACTAGAACCCTGGGAAACCAAGGTTCAATTCTCTGCTTGCCCATGGAAACATTCTGGGTGGCCTTGGCCAAGTCAAACACTCTCAAACTCAGAGGAAGGCAATGGGAAACCTCCTTTGAGGAAATCTTGCCAAGAAAGTCCTGTGAGAAGTCACCTTAAGGTTGTCATAAGTCAGATATGACTTGAAGGCACACAACAACAAGGCTGATGGTCAGAAATAAGCATGCCTCCACTCCCAACCTAGTGCTATGCCTGAGCACTGATGAAGCAAATTATGTCCATAGGTACTCACCTGAATGTGATGAGGTTGGTAAAAATGAGAGGTGGGCAGAAGAAAGTCAGAAGGAGTTGCCAGACAGGGGTGCTTCGGTCCATCTCTCCCCACCAATTCTGGGTAAGCAGGGACTGTGAGGGAGAATACAAGAGATAATCAGCACTGGGTGAGATTGGGGCATTCAGTTTCCCCATTTTCCCAAATTATTTGCATTCATTTTAATATCTAAAATGCTTGAAACTGTTAGTCCCACCTAGAGATAATCCTAAATGTGCATAAAATTTTTTTGGTTGGCCTAATAAAGGTAATTGTCCCTGTTGAATTTACTCCTTTAAGTCTTTCAGTGCATGCAAAGCTTTGCTGCCTACAAGGCTGCTGCCACATAGCATGGCAAATGGTGAGTAATACTGGGAACTGCAGTTATGCAGCATTTGGATTTCCCCTCCTGCTATATATACTTATCTGAGTAGTTCCATTTAATATAGGAGTTTATCATATGAGGCTAATAAAGCACAATTGTTATTGCTGTTGTTGCTGTATGCCTCCAAGTCATTTTTTATTTATAGTGACTCAATTATAGGTTTTCCTTGGCATGTTTCTTCAATTGAGGTTTGCCATTGCCATCCTCGGAGGTTGGGTGTGACTTGCCTAAGGTCACCCAGTGGGTTTTTATGCTCAAGCAGGGAATTGAACCCTGATTTCCAAAGTTGTAGTCCAACACTCAAAGCACTATGCCATGCTGGCTCTTAAATAGCACAGTTACAGTAAACTACAGTTACAGTAGGATAATAGCATCTTTGCAGATTCTTATCACATTACATGTCTCTCCTGTTGTGCCATCATTGGTGGAGTGCACCTTTTCATTGAAGTGGGAGAACCGTCAATGAAAAGGTGGTCTCACCAATAACTGAAATGCAAAGCAGCAAGAGAAAAGACACAAAAAAGTTGTGTGATATGTACCTGTCAAAGACTCTATTATTCTACTAATTGCACTTCACTAGTCTAATGTGACAAACTCCTCAGTGCGATTTACTCTTGAATAAACATGTTAAGGATTGTACTGCTGGTCATGCAGCATAGGCACAGCTTTGCCCATCATAGTTTCAGTGTTGCTCCTCCTGAACTGCACCTGTTTAATAGATCTTAAGGCTGGACTCAGCAAGGACTACCCATGGGTCACTTTCACTCCCAAACTGTTTTTGTGCCCCCTGCAAGGGTCCCTGAAGCCCCTAGCTGGTAATTTTAAGTTTTGAAAAGAGGCCTGTATGAGTGTGAATCAGATTCAAGGAGGCCCAAAATGATGTGATATGGCCAATGGTGTCTCTCACAGGCCTCAGTGTTTGCATGAACTATTGGCCTTTTTTGGAAAAAAAGGGGGGATTTTGTGGCTGCTCTAGTCTAGAGGGAAAAAATGGGAAGGGTTGAGCCTTCCAGCATCTTGTAGGAGACTATGGGCCAATGCAGACGGCCTGTAAGGGGTGGCTCTGGGCCGCCTCTGGGAGTGGCGGATTGGGGCTGAGGCAACCACACACCACGGCCCCAATCCTCCTTTTGCCGCCCCCAAAAGAGCAGGCAAATGTTGCTCCTTTTGGGGGTGGCAAAAAGCCACCATTTGAGCCACTGCCACAGCTCTTTTACACCGTTTTGGCGCAGAGTGTATGCACGTTGCACCAAGAGGGCACCCTGATGCCACGCTGTGTGGACGGGTGCGCAGTGTCAGGGTGGAGTTGGGGCAGAGTCGGAGCGGCCGGCGTGCAGTCACCCCGCCCCAACTCCATCCCCTTGCTGGCCCTTTAGACCGGTCTGCATCCCCGCTAAAATAGCCCTCAATTCCTGGTAGTTGCCCACTATAGCTTTAAGAGAACAGGAGCCATCTTCACAGAAGCATAGAGTTGGAAGAGACCACAAAGGGCATCCAGCCTCTGTTTAAAAACCTCCAAAGAAGGAGACTCCACCACTGTCGAACAGCTCTTACTGTAAGGAAGTTCTTCCTAATGTTGAGGTGGAATCTCCTTTCCTGTAGTTCAGAACAGAATCAGCAATACTACAGCCACCTAGGAAATGCCTCAGCCACATCACACTACGAACCTCCATAGGGTCCTACCTGAACACCATCATGAGCAAAAAAGAGACGGGCATCAGCCTCGTGAGCCAACTGGAGGACAGTGGCTCCACCCCAAAGTTGGGAACGGCGGACCAGTAGTTTGTAGGCCCGTGGTTCACCATTACGGTAACATTCACCAAATACACCTGGAGTTAGGTGGGGGAAGAATAGGGAGGAGAGACAATTTTATTTGCACTGTCAAGAAATTTTCAAAACTTCCTGTTACACCCAGAATCCACATCCTTATTGACAAGAGTCATTGTCAATATGGGAGTTTTACCATTGATGCAGCACTCTTAATGTGCAAGAAATTCTTTCCCAAATGCTCACTATCACTTCAGAAGTGACTTTATTTATTCTCAACTTTTCATCCCCTAGATGATTTGGACTTCAGTTCTCAGAAGGTCTCAGTTTTGGCTGTGCTGGCTGGAGCTTCTGGAAGATGAACTCTAGAATATTTGGAGGGCTGCACGCTTTCCAACTGTCCTGATTTGGCAGGGACATCCTAATTAATCCTCTAATGTCAACTTTTTCAGCTATTTTTTAAAATGTCTGTTTCTTTCTCCTCCTCCCAGTTTCCCCCTTTGTCCTCATCTTTCTTCCATTACTGCAAATTGAGTTCAAAATGCAAAAGTAGTCTGCACTTAATTAATTCAATAGGAGGGAGGGGAAGAGGAGGGAGCAGAATCCTGCCTTTCCAACAGGTTCAGGCAAAAGCAAATTGCAGCAGCTTCTCTTAGCTTTGCATTCTTCCTTGTTAATTATTTTTGCTATCTTGACCACACTCTAAGGTTACTTGACCACGTGCGTCCCAGTTTTCACATGTGAAATGTTGGAGGGTACAGGGCCAGAAGTGGAGAATCTCTGGTCTAGACTGTTGTCTTCAGAATCATGGTGAAAGTGGGTTCTTCCCTTTCCTTCCCAATCACTGTTTCCCCCTTTTCTCTTTTTCTGTCTCCCCTTCTCACATACCTATGGCCAGATTTTCAAAGCGCATTGCCAGGTCCTTCATGGCTGCCTCTTCCTCAGCCTCTGGCTCCAGGTGTGAAAGCTCTCGAAGCATGCGTGCAGCTGCCAGTGCCCCAGCTACGGCATCAGGTGCCTGTCATAGAATGAAAGGGGAAAACATCAATAGGCAGAGGGAACAAGCAAAAGGCTCCAGAGCCAAGAGAAGTAGGGAAAGACCTGCCATTAAATGTGATTTTCATCAAACAAAGAAACAGCAACAGCAGGCAGTGTGTCCAGTTATGCTTAATTTTCAGGCTGGTTTTACTCAAGCTTGGGAAGCTCTCTGTTTTAACTTTATGAGATCAAGTGCATGAGAAAGATGCTGATGATGATGATGATTGGATTACAGTTCTGGGAATATCTATAGACTCCCAGAATGGGAGCAGAAGTGCAAAAAAGTATTTTTTCCACACTCTACTTAGATTTTTTGCATAGGCCCTTCTCTGTGTCCCATAACCATCTGAGGTGTGGCAAGTGGACACATGACATACAGTGCAAAACAATTACAGCACTTTGATGCCGCCTTAACTGTCTTGTCTGCATGCTACAGAATACTGGGATTTGATGAGGCATCTTTCAGGCACAAAAGTCTGCATACCTCATGAATCTACAAATCCCAGGATTCCATAGGATGGAGTCATAGCAGTATCAAAATGCTATAATTGTGTAGTATAGAAGAGTCGTTACTTTGCAGCAGACTCTGCTGCAGTGTCTCAGGGAATACAGACATGGCCTGCAGAGCAATCATTTGATACTGAGATTAATTGGGAGCAAAATCTAGACATTGTGCCAATAAGGGTACAACTAGATGAGATCTGAAGCAATGTATGGCAAGACTTCCTTTGTTTCTTCAAGGGTAAAAGCAGATGTGGAGTGTTCCTGTTATGGGTCACCACTGATAGGATAGGGAAAAAAAGTGAATTTTGCCCTTGTGGTACATTCTGGATCTGATTTGCTCTCCAGTAGCCACTACTTGACCCCATGCTGCAATGCTGCTGCCACCACCACCACCACCCTTTTTAAAGCAGGCAAATCAGATCACAGATCTGTTATCTATTATGCAGCATGGCTTCTATTTAGTGTAGATTTCTTTGTCCTGATTGGACATCAGAAGGATCACACATTCTAGTTTTAGAAAGAGTTTGCAACATTTTTATTTTAAAAATATCCCAATATTGTTACAATGCCTTTCATTAAATTATTTTTAATATTTTTTATTAGTGCTGCATTAGTAATGTGTTGCTTTTACTAATGCATTTGCTTTTCTTTCTGAAAAAAACCCTTAGAACAAAACAAAATAAGGTCCTCAATCCCCCCAAATGCCTCCCAAATACCAGTATTGAAACAACAAGTAAATATTAGTTATTACAATAAAGATATATTACTTTTTAAAAGAAGAAATGTAACAGGGGAGTTTATCACATGGGGGAAATCCCATGCGGAAATGGGGGTTTAAAATAGAAAAAAACCGCAAAAGCAGATGTTTTTTCAGATGACGTCGCTGTTAAACTGGGGTTAAACTGGGGTTAATCCGAATGGAAACCCCTCATTGACTGCTTCTTTTTAATTTTGTTTTTTTCTGAAAGTATAAAGAAGCAGTTTCCATTCAGATTAACTCCATTTTAACATCGCTTTCACTTTTCACACTGGGGAATCCCATTAATAAATTGCTTCCGCTTTTGCGTTTTTTTCTACTTAAAGCAGGGTTTCTGCACAGGACTCCCCATGTGATAAGCTCCATAGTTATACAATAAGGTAACATGATGTTGGATGCCTTGCACATATAACATGATGCTATATACATTATCGTCATCATACACACCATTTCCCAGAAATACATGGCCATCTCTCTACGGTTCAGCAGCACCGCCCATATAAACAGATCAGTCCAAGGATTTGGTGAAAGTTTGTTGAGGTATACAGGCTCTCCATTGGGTATTGACCCCTTGGTCTTGGAAAAGGAAAGAAAAAAAAAGCACAGGGATATAAACAACCACACAATTAGCTTAGATCTGGGATTGGTGTTCAAAAGCAAGCCAAAATCTATAATCTCCTACATAAAAAACCATGCATCCCAAATTTAGCCACACTAACATATATTTGTTTGTTTGACTGACTGATATAAAATTAATTTATAACATACCTTTCTACTTTCACAAGACCTAAGCCCAATGGTTTACGGAGAACATGGAAATGTAATGCTCCAGATCAGGGGTAGGCAACCTAAGGCCCGGGGGGCCGGATGCGGCCCCCCGAGGCCTTTGGACCGACCCCAGGCTGGTCCTGCTGCTGCCGCCGCCCCCCACCATGATAATATTGATTATTGTTGTTATTACTTATAAAATCTCCACAGGGGTTTTGCCATGGCTTTTCTGGGGCTGAGAGAGTGCGCATGCATATTTTAAATTTTTTTTAATTTATATATATATATATATTTGGTGCTTCGGCCCCCCAATTGTCTGAGGGACAGCAACCCGGCCCCCAGCTCAAAAAGGTTGCCTACCCCTGCTCCAGATGAATTATGACAATTAATAGGATTAATTAAAGGATACATAAATTGCCTAAAAGAGCATTCTGAAGCCAACAGTAAATATTTTGCAGTTTTTTTGTTTGGATTACAACTCCCAGAACTCCCCAGCTAGTGTGGTCACTAATCATGCTTCCTGCAGTATTCTGGGGAATGTTGTCCAAAAACCCATACATTTTCCAAGCTCTGGATTTTTCTGAAAAAGTGAGAGGTATAAATAAATGAAAGTGTTGTCCCTCAAAACTTTCTTCAGTCTCCATGTCTCCAAAAGCACTTTGCTAGTTTCTATAGTGCTCCCAACATAGAATCATAGGACTTTATCGTACCAGCCTGATATCCTGCCACAGTTGTGCTAGTTTAAGAATGGAAGCATACTGGTTTGGTATCATTTCTTATCACACATTCCCCCACAATAGCACATGCAAGGTGTGATAAGTACTAGCCAAAGGTGTTTTTAATCCTGTTAAAAATCTCTTTTTATGGCCTTGTGTGATAAAATCCATGGAGTTAGAAGAGACCACAAGATCTATCCAGTCTATGATCAGGTCATGCAGATTTTAGTACCACCACAACTTACCCCTGACCCTTTGTGGCCATCAGGGTGAAGTCCAGCATAAAAGGGACCACAGACATCCCCTAGCAGCTCATGCAGGATGTGGGCCACCTGTGGCAAGTGGCAATCGGGCAAAGATCGTTCCACCAGCAGATATTCAGGTGGTGGGGAGGGCTCAGGGCCTACCCCGTGGCGTCGCTCCAGAAGCTGGTGCAGCAGCGAGACCTCAGGTGCACCTGCGTATAGGTACTCCAGCTGTTTCCATGTCAGGAACTGTCCAACATCCAAGCCATTCTCCACAAACAGGCGCACTAAGGCAGGGCGGTCTCCTAACAAGGCATCACGCATGGGATCTTCCAGCAGGCTAGGCTGCAGCAAAGAGCAGAATAAGAAAGTTTTAATACAACTTTTAAAAAATGTTTTAACTATGTGTATTTTTATTGTAATTTTCTTTCTTTTGTGAGCCACCTTGAATCTGTCTGAGAAAGGGATGATGGATGGATGCAGTGTCCAGTGGTTATACATCTCATAAGAATAACTGATGGGAGCTACCTGATTGTCAGGTCAGAGCTTGGAAACATTACTTTTACAGGACTACAAATCCCATAATTTCTCAATAGTCATGCTGGTTGGGGGATTCTGGGAATAGTAATCTCCACAAATTATGTATCCAAGCTCTGCTAATGGTCAAAGTACTATTTTGAAAGTCAACCAAGCAGTGACCCTGAAATTCCTTCTTCCCAAACAAAGATGTCCCCTGCCTCACCCCAACCCTACCAGTGTCATACTCTGCTCCTCACATCAGTTCCAAGCTAACCCTCCACCAAACCACATTTATCTCCTGTTAAAGTACATGTATGATGTGGCCAGCAGCTATATCAGCGCTTTCTGGACTCATCTTCCCCACAAGCCTCACTCTGAAGAAGTGCAACAACATTTAGGAATGAAAAGTTAAGAACACCTCAAAGAGGGCAGTAGTGATAGGATTAAAGCCTGTGAGAGATCTATAGAAACTTCCCTTCTTGACTTTTATCGCATGAGCCTTGGTCTCACCTCAGTCTCGCCACAATTGCATTATTCAAAAGGAAGTGAAACATACCAGTTTTGAAACTTTTATTATCATATCTCTCTTCCATGGTGCAACAGGGACTTTTTGTGCCACTGACGATCCCATGCACTTTCTTCCACATCCCTCTTAACCCTGCCTTCCTGACCTACCCAGGATGTCATTCTTTTTAAAAAATTTGTAACACAATTCTGGAGTTATGAGAATGTGATTTAGTGAAAAAAGAAGAAAAAAGTGAATAAAAATGGGGGAAGAGAAGAAAACAGGCTGCTTGGGAATAGCGAGGTGGAGGGGGAGACTGACACCATATGATTGCTCAATATTGGGACTGACACAGATTGTCACTTATCACAACTGTGGAGCAATGAGGTGGCAGTGTGATTGGCCACTTACTGATGGGTTTTCCCTGTCAGTGAAAAGATGCCTTCCAGCAATACTTCAGAGCCACAGCAGCAATGGGTCAGAGGCGACATTATGCAATAGGTATTGCTAAAGACATTATTCTTTTGCTAAAACTGCAGTTTAAAACCTGCATGTGATAAAGTACTGTATCCCCATAATGAGCCTGTCTCAGCCTTAAAATCCTTGGGGAGATCTTTCTCTTGGTCCCAACACTGTCACAAGCCCATCTAGTGAGGTCATGTGAATTTGCCTTTTGGGAAGCTTCTGCCAAACTGTGGAATTAGCTCATTTTTATTACTATTAATGTATGTGTTGCTATAACTAAAACATCTCTTTCAGGGTTTTTTTTAACCTGTTGTCAACCTCCTGTCTGCAGTCTTCTCACTAGCAGGTAAAGTACCTTTTCATTTTAACAGGCATTAGCTGATTAACTGGTTGTGTAGGTGAGTTTTTTACAGGGTGTGTGTGCTATACTTTTTTAATAATTATTTTATACTGTTTTAAATCATTGGTGTTTTAATATGATAGCTGATCTTTGTTTGTTGTTTCAGTTATGTTTTTATCATCAGGGATTTAACCTTGTTTTAAACTGCCTTAGGTCCCAAATTAGGAGCAGGGTAAGACCATTTGTTTCTTCAACCTGCTGACCCACCTCCCAGAGAATGTCCCCTCGGAACAGCTCAGTGCTGGCAATGTCCACACGGTTCCAGGCCACAGCCAAGCGCAGCTCATCCAAGTAGGAGGTGGCCTCGTTTGAGCGCCGACAAGCTGCCAGGAGAAAAGAAAAAGAAGAGAGACTATTAACATTAGCTTGCCCCATTCCCTTCCAGCACTATAAATGGGGAGAGGTACAAAGAAGGGTTTAGTTATGGGATGGGGGGGAATAAATGCATCACTCTTCCAAATTAGAATTCTTCCCTCACAATGAAATTTTCTGTGAACTCTGCCATTTCATTCTCTCTCCTTCCAGTGTTCAGGCTGTGAATATTACTGCTTTTGTAGCCGAATAGCCAAAACAGTAACACCTGTGTACAAATTGGAACTATCAGTAGGTTTGGAGAACCTCAAGGTTTGAAGAAGTTTAAAAAAATAAAAAACCTGTATGAAAAAGCCCTGAGCAGACGAATCCACCCACATCCCCCAAAACAGCCTAATAAAAGCCGTTAAAGGCTGAGCATGTTCAGTGGCTGTGGTCTGCTAACTTTTGTGGGGGCAGGTAAGAATCCTGACTAGAGAGCACTCCACAATGCAGTATTTTAGTGCAGGTCTCACTTGTGTTCATACAATCAAAACTATGGCTGGAATCATGAGTTCCAAATGGAATAAACCCATTAGATAAATTGTTGAAAATTTAATTGATTCAGCAACAGCAACAACAACAACAACAATCTACCTTTCACCAATGCTTTAAGCAGAATGGTCTCGAACTCTTCCAAACCTTCTTGGTCTGAATAAACAGTCACCAATTCTCTCAGAGCTCCAATACGTTCCACCTGGTGATGTGAAGAATAGAGAAATTGTTATAAAACCCAGAGAGAAATTTTCACATGTCCACTTACTATCCAAGGGAAGACTGGTGAGACTTCCAGAGTTATGGAAGGAAGGTATGATATTCAGATGGAATGGGAAGAAATCTGAGTTAATTCCACATTTCAGAGATAGCGAAATAAGAGATGGACAGCCCAGACAGTGGCAGAGACAAGGAGGTTTCTGGATTTTACCTCCTCTGCCAAGTGCTCCAGTTCATTGTCAGGGAACTTCCCCTGCATCTTCTTCATAGCCAGTGTCTTCAGGGGCTCTCCAGGTTGTGTCTCTTCCAGCAACTCAGCCAAGCAGTCAGCTGCTCCTCCAGTTCCTGCCAACAACAGGCAGGGGATAGAGGCGTGCACAGCCTCAGATACACGCTGGAGGAGAGGACAAGACAGGAGTACTGGGTATGAGGAGATGAGCCCCTTAGAAATCTACTAAATTGTATCTTGCTGGGGTCTGTATCTTGCATCTGGGCCCCTAGTCCTTCTCCACACTACAATAACATCAGCTCCTCCTCAACTAGTCCTATTTTCCATGCTTGTCTACTGTTTCCATGCTTGTCTACTGGGACTGTTTGAAGACATTTTACAGTCACAGAATGAGATGCACCAAATAATCTCCCTCCCCAAACAGGATGACCAGACATCCTGATTTTCCAGGACATGTCCTACATTTCAACCAGGAATAATTCCAAAATGTTCTCCATTTTGAGCATCACTAGAAGCCCATCAAATAGCATCACATTTGCTGTTTCCCATCTAGAAAAGAATTTTCATAGTAGCCTGTCCTTGTTACAAATAGGTGGATAGGATGGACCCTTCTAAAGTTTTTTTCTCCAAAAAGCAGCAGACAAGACTTTCCCCCAGAGCTTGGGATATATTTGTTTCTTGGAGGGGTAAAGGACAGCAAAGGTGTTAGGCCTGAGGACACAATGCGGATATTGAAAAGGTTTTTTCCCCCTTAATTTCAGTATAATGGGCAAATGAAAGGAATAATTCAAATGTAGATTCAGTCAAGGATTTGTTGCTATTAAAGTTCAATTTTAAGCATTTGCCTTGCTCAGAGTTCTGTAAGTATATTGCAAGCCAACAAGGCATTTTAATGAAGACAAGTTCATCAGAAAAATATGGTTGAGTACATAATAAAATACTGTATATGTAATATAGCTGTAAATAAACCATATGGAATGAATTTATATTTATATTAGTGTTTTTAGTCTTTATTTTGTAATGTCCTACATTTTTCTTGAATGTTCTACATTTTACAGTGCCTTGTCCTTCTTTGCAGTTATGACATCTGGTCACCCTGTCCCCAAAGCACCTACATCAAGATGCAGGATACCCAAAGCCAGCTACTTCATTTAAGCACACGTGGCAGGGTATCCCACTCATGCTTCTTCCTGTTCCTGGCAGTAAAAAGGGATAATATCTTGAACAACTGACACATTGCTACCCTTTCATGACACTCCAAGCCACATCTTTGAGGTAAATGTCTTACACTGCCTTACAGTAGGATTTGCACTGTTGCCCATACACATTCCCATGCTCCCCTGCTGCTTCCAGGACTCCTTCTTCTGCACTCACAAATCCTGCCATCTCTATCTGTTCATTCCCACTGTTGCTTGCTCTGTATCTGTGTTCCATCCTCTTCCCATGATGATGACCTTCACAAAATCCCCTACCCATTACCTTGAACATGGATGAATCTCCACTGATGAGCAGCACCAAAACAGGAATCTCAATACTCCCACAACCTGTGGGGGTTAAGATGGGGAAATGAGGTGAAGAAGCACAGACCCCAGAGGTCTAAGAAGGGGAAACACTAGAAAACTAATGCAAGGTAGAAAAAGGAAGAAGTATTTTTGAGCACCAAAAAGGAAATGCATTGTTAGGAAAGTTAGCCAGAAGTATAAAAAAGTAACAGCAGAAGTCACCCACAGAATTCTAGGTATTAAATTCAGAATGTATCCACATTACACAACTATAGTGATATGATAGCATTTTGACTGTTGTGGCTCCACCATACAGAATCCTGGGACTCGTAGTCAAGTGAGGTATTAAGTATTTTCTGCCAAAGAGATCTAGTCCACTCCCCTTGCAGAGAATTCTGATTATTTCACCAAATTACAAATCACAGGATTCTATATGAT
This sequence comes from Phrynosoma platyrhinos, assembly GCA_020142125.1. Classification (NCBI taxonomy): domain Eukaryota; kingdom Metazoa; phylum Chordata; class Lepidosauria; order Squamata; family Phrynosomatidae; genus Phrynosoma; species Phrynosoma platyrhinos. The sequence continues at coordinate 20,221,250 of CM034710.1, forward strand.
GAAACCATGGCAGCTAAAGTGGTATCAAACTGCTATAGTGATATAGTGGGGATACATCCCAGAGCTTGGAAAAGTTGTTTGGATTAGAATTCCTAGAATCTATTTGGGCTGCAGAATTCTGGTAGCCTTTGAGGCAGCAAATGTGAACCTATTTCTCACAAAAGTTGTAAAGTTGTTTGGGTTATACTATTTCGGAAATCAGCTAGAAGATATTGAAAGTCTGTCCACATTAAAAAAAAACACACCACTTCCACCTAAAAATTAGGTTTTAGGGAATGAAGGTCTAATCTAGTCTGCTCGCTCATGTGGTTCATACATTATTATGTATAGGAAATTATCTATCTATCTATCTATCTGTATATGAATGCCTGAACACAGATTCACCTCCACTTTGGAGAGATCTAGGCCTCTTCCTTATTCTTATGGATGTGGGGGAAATATCAAATTTCTAAAAGAGAGTACTACCCCAACAAACTCTCTCATCACTAGGCCTAGTATCATTTAGCTTATCTAATGATACACTTCTGTAGGCCTAGAAGATCTGTTAATTAAGCTATAGACTTATTCTAGCTCATGGTTGGCAGCAATAACAAAGAGTACAATTAAAGATAAGTAAAGTAGGAACAATGACCAGGTCCGGTTTCCTTCCTTCTTTTCTTTTTTTTCCTTTTTTTGGATAGTGGAGATGGGGTGGAATGTGGCCCACATTAAAAGAGAAAGAAGTACATTTGTATTTACCTGTAATGTGCTAGTTTGGGAATGGTAGTAAATGGGTAAGACGTATGACTCACAATTACAGATAGACATGGGTTGGCTTTAGATGTAGATCTACTGAGCAAAGCAGGACTTAAATTAGTTGTGAAAAATCTGTGAACGAGGCAGTGTGACTGTTCAATAAAATCCCCATCTGGATACAAACCACAGGAAGATTTGTTCTTTGTTATATGAGAAAAAAAGTCTCTTACCACCAGCGCCTACTTTCTGCTGGGCAATGTAGTGCTCCAGGCGGGCACGGAAGGAGGCCTCACCACCTGCCTTCCCCTCTGTCCCATTGTCCACCAAGAAGAAAGCAGAGTGGTTGGAATCCAGAGGACAGAAAGGGCTAACAGGGACTGTCCGGGGATAACGTGCTGGGA
>CM034710.1:20252248-20264865 GCA_020142125.1 Phrynosoma platyrhinos
TTTGTCAGAGATCAAAAGCTCAAGTTGTTGTTATGTGCATTTATGTCATTTCCAACTTCTGGTGATCTTAAGGTCAACCTATCTGAGGTTTTCTTGGCAAGACTTGTTCAAAAGGGCTTTGCCATTGCTGTCTTCTGAGGCTGAGAGAGGGTGACTACCCAGGCTCACCCAATGGGTTCCCATGGCCAAATGGGAATTTGAACATTGATCTCCCACAGTCCATATGACAAGGAGTGAGGAAACCTATCATTTCAAAGAACAATCCTGTGTGAATAGTCTGGAACAAGACACAAAGCTTTACCTTTTCATTTCTCATGATCTCATATTTTGGGACTCTCCTGCTTTGGCTCAAGTAAAAAACAACTCTTTCCCCACTCCTTTGTGATTCTCCTTCCCAGCTGCCTTTTTTATTCTTAATTTATAGCTTTTGCTTTGTCTTGTTTTCATGGAGAATAACAAAAAAAAAAAATTCTTCTGAGATGACTGCTGCTTTCTCTAAAGCCTTTATTATGATAAAGTAAGGAACTGGGAAGAAAAAGGGTGCGTGAACAAAGCTTGAAAACTACCTGTTAAAAATGAATTTTCTATCTTTCAATTTGTTAAAGTTTCCCACCATGATTTTACAACATTAATATTTTAATAGCTACACTGAAATTATCTTAATATTGTTTATTAAAAGAATTGGAAGGGCCTCCCAATGGCCCAGTAGTATGAAATTAATGTTTTGTACAGTTTTGTTTTAAAAACATTGGGATTGTGGTATTGACATTTGAAATTTTTTTTTTGTAATTTTAATTGATTTAAAATTAAAACTAATGTGGTAATAATTTATTTACTTCATTTATATGCCACCTTTCTCCCAGGGTGGGACCCAAAGCAGCTTCCAAAAACAATATTGCACTAAGGTAATGCATTTTATACACTTCTCTCAGCAGTTTAATGTAGCTGAGTTGGTAATGTGTTGGCACAAAAATGTTAAACATGTTGGCACAAAGGCTAATATTTTCAAGCTCTGTTTATGAGGGTATTTCTGCAGGCCATACCCACCTCACTCAAAACACTTCTTCTCCCACATAGTCATCTTCTTCCTTCCTTTATGCAGACCTGCCAACAAACTGAAAAAAGAATAACCACACTCCTGCCCCTTTATTTTTGGCCCTTCCACAATATATGAGATTTCAAGATGGTTCATTTTAAAATTTTATACAGACTGAACATCTCCATGCCTTTTCAGTATTATCTGGGTTGGTCTCTTGCTGGATGTGTTCATACTGCCCACTTACTCATGGTTAACTAGCAATAGTTTGGCTAGACCTGGTCCAAGTTACTTTGCCACATGAGCTGAAGGGCAATATGGTCTCCCTTCCTACTCCTTGTACAAAAGGTGACCAGACTGACAAGTGACGTTTTCTTCATTCAGTGTTGGCAACAGGGCAGCCTCCTCCATCATACTTGAAGGCTTCTCATCTTTTTAAAGGAAAGTGGGACAGGCTATGTGGTACATAACTCATTCTTCTACACCTTGTTGCTGCCTGCCAGCATCGGTTGCCTAAGGCAACCACTTTTCTCTTCTTAATTATAGGGCCAGGTCCTAGACAATACATTAGTACTGGAATCTGATAGCCATTTACTTTTTGGAGGAGATGAGAAAATGATTCAAGTCGTAGAGTAATTGTTACTGCCCTATCTAACCATCCAGTCCAAAAAGGATGGGTTCAGTCCAGACTAAATCATACTGTCCCACTGAGATCAATGGGATTTAAGTTAATCCCAGAAATGGCCCAAGATGCTTTGCTGTCTGAGATGAAAGGCCAAATCATTGCTCTTCCACTGTTTTGATGATGTTGTTAATTGCAGTTAAGTTGGCTTCAACTTACAGCAGCTCTATGAATGAGAGACCTCCAAGACATGCTGTTATTAATAGCTCGGCTCAGGTCTTCCAAACTCAGGGCCATGGTTTCCTTAACTGACTCAACCCACCTGTAATGCATTCTTCCTTTTCCCCTAATGCCTTCAACTTTGCCATGGATTATCATCTTTTCTATCTCATGATGTGTCCAAAATAGACAAGCCTCAGTTTAGTCATTATGGCTCTAGGGAGAGCTCAGACTTGATTTGCTCTAGGATATATTTATTTTTTTGGCAGTCTGTGCTATTTGCAGATCCTCCAGCACATTTCAGATGAGTTGATCTCTCTTCTATAAACATTCTTCACAGTCCAGCTTTCACAAACATACATAGAAAATGGAAATACTATGACATGGATGAACCTAACTTTGGCATTTAATGACATTTAGCAAAGTGGTAGCTGATTCTTTCTTCAGTACTTGCAATGGGTCAACATCTTTCATGCCGCCGGAGGGGAATTAACTTAGGAGGCATCAGGCATATTGAGTTGCATGGTTATATACACCTCTCCTCCAACAGCTCAGTGCTATTCTGTACCCATCAATATCTGCCACCTGAAGTGGCTGCTTCACTGTAAATAGTAAGGCTAGCCACAATTAAATTCCATTGACATTAATGAACTTACTCTAAAACTGTGTCTGGATCCAACATGTCTTAAAACCAATTGCTAATTCTGAGTAGACCCAATGAATCAATTAATGAATGAAAAATTAATACTTATATAAATCAGATTGATTCAATTGGTCTGCTCTAGCTAGAATTCACAGTTGAATTTAGGCTAATTTTATTTTCAAAGGGAGCAAATGTTTTTATTTCCTGAGGTGGAGATAATGTAGAAAAGGCAGGACAGTAGTTTACTTCCCTTAGGGAGCATCAACATAAAATACTAGAGGTGAGATAATTTACTGCTTTAGTTAAAGCAGAACTGAATGACAGTTGGAAAAGAAAAAAGAGAATGAACTCTGCTAAGTATGCAAAGGGATCTTGTAGCACCTTTGAGGCAAATCAAAAGAAAGAAGCTGGTAGCATGCACTTTCATAGACTTGAGTCTGCTTCCTCAGATGCATAGAGTGGAGGGTCCAGCAACAGACTTATATAAGCAAGTTGTGTGTGAGAACAGCAGTAGAAATGCAAACTTGCAGGAATGGTGATGAGGTGACAAGTTCAGTTTTAACAATGGTCCTGGAAGAGCAAAGGCAGGTGGGAGGATGTTGCCTAAAGCCAAGGTGAGTAAATAACATATGAATGGTGGAGGGAGTTATTGGAATGTAGTCAGATGTTGGTTTGAAACCAGAAAGGAGATGTGATGAACTAGCTAAGAGAACCCTATAAGGCTGGTGTGTTAACTAGTGTTATAATGTGCACAGTGTGACAAGAAACTATTGTTGCTGTTCAACTAAGATGTCAGAACAATGGTCCTTGAACAAAAAATCTGCAGAATTGGAATATATCCACAGATTCAACTCCATCAACCATGGGTTGACAGAGACAGTGGTTTCCTGGAACACTATTGAAAATATTCAAAAATGATTAAAAACATATTTTTAAAGTACTGAGAAAATCTGACAAGAAGAATCCTGAACTGATGAGAATCTTCACATTTGAGACTTGTGCGCATTCAAGTCATTTCCGACTTATGGTGACCCTAAGGCAACCCTATCATGGGCTTTTCTTGGCAAGATTAGTTCAGAGAAGGTTTGCCATTGCCTTCCCCTGAGGCTGAGAGCATGTGACCAGTGAGTTTCATGGCTCAGCCTGGAATCGAAAACCCTAGTCACAGAGTCACAGGCCAACACTCAAACCACTACGCCATCCTGGTTACATCTACTCTAAGCAAACATTTGCCCATGGTTGTTTTGTACAGAAAACAGAATTTTCTGCACAGGAAAAAGCTTTTTTTTCTGAACAGAAAATAATATTTTAATGCAGAAATATTTTCTGAAAAGAAAAAGTTGTTTCCTGCAAATTTGGCACAGAATAAGTTCTGAGTTGCAGACATACTCATTGCTTCCTTCCAGAGGAAAATGAGTGACTACACTAATTACATCCCTACTTGACAGTGGAATCCAGGCCTTTGCTAAGGACATGATTATAATTTTTTTTAATATGGGTGATCAGCAGATGTTGCTTAATAGGGACCAAAACAAAGGGGAGACTAGAGGATGTGGTTAAAACCAGTATCATAGGTTGAGAGGAAGGTTTTGCACACTCAGTTGTGTTCTAGGAAGTAATCTATTTACATCAGGGGTCCTCAAACTTTTTGAGCCGGGGGCCGGTTCGCCATCCCCCAGCTCATTGGAGGGCTGATTTAAAAAATAATAATAATAATGGTGGCCAGAGCGGCGCACGTGCACTACTCAGGCGCCATTTTGAGTTCCAAAATGGTGTCCGGCGTCATGCGTATGCGACTGGTGTTGCGTGCACATGCGCACTACTCTGGGCACTGTTTTGAGTTCCAAAATGGCGCCCCACGTCATGCGTCATGCATGGCCAGCGGCAGGACCGGCCGTGGGCCGGTTAGAAGAACTCGACGGGCTGGGTTCGGCCCACAGGCTATCGTTTGGGGACCCCTGATTTACATGGTGGACTTTCAGGCAAAGGGCTTTTAGCATTACTAAACAAAAATCACTGTGCAGCCATGCCTTTTTTTTACTCCCCGTGTAAAGAAAAAGAGGTGGAAGAAACCATGGCAGAGCATAGCAGAAAGGTTAAAGGCACTGTTTTCTGGATCCTTTGTAAAATTCTCTGCACGAGGCAAAGTGACTGCATAGTGAAAACCTATTCTGGAAACCCCTGTAGAAGCAAATGGGAATGACTAAGTGAACCAACCACAGCTACAAAGGTCTACCTTGGGTTCCTTTTTTCTTTTCTTGCAGTGCAAGTCAGACAGTTCAATCATGCTAGCTGGAAAGCTTTAAACAATATCTTAAATCCCCCATGTTGGCAATGTTGAACCAATATCAGGGTTATAGTGGCATAATCCCAAGGCCAACACAACCCTGGCGATGCGCAAAACAAGTGATGTCTGGGGTATGTCCCAGGAGGAGCAGACCTTACTTGGCATTTCAATTTCCCTTGGACCTGAATCCCGCAATACTTCAAAAGAAACTGGAGCGGCAAAAGATCGACAGAGAAAGCTAAACTGGGTGTTGTCTCACAGAAAAAGAGAGAACCTTCAGGCTGCATTCCATTTTGTTCAGTGCTTGCTGTTAGATTAAACAAAAGTCTGCAGATTCTAGAAAATGTTTTAAAATGTTTTCTTTTTTTCTTTTCTTTTTTCTTTTACCCCCAACAGTTCCTATCACTCACTCTGCTTTTGTCCATCCCTTTCCCCCTCACCTTGAGGCAAACTGGAGCTGAGGTAAACCAGGAGCTTTCCCCTGCTATGCCTCAGCTTCCTGCTTGCCCCTCACAATCTCCCTGAAAGAAAGTATTTTCGTGGTTTTTGTTGTCAAGATTGCATTTTTTCCTCCCTCCCACCCCACTTTCATGCAAAACAACCCCCTTTGGTTTGCCCCTCACCCCCGCACACCCTCCCCAGGAAAAAAATATACATTAAAATTAAAAAAAAGAAGGCATAAAATATAAACATCAAATGAAAATTATGGGCGTGCAGGGGGGAGGGGGTTGGAGGGGAAACAGGACACATTATTAAATTAACAGAGAACTTGTAACAGCGGTCGAAAAAGAAATTCAATTTACACGAGATTCCACAGCACAGATATACACAGAAAATACAACTCTTATATTACAGTAGTCTGAGAGGGAGAGGAGGGGTCTGTGTGCCATATTGTAAAAGTCCAGAGTTCTATTGCCCATTCCAGGTTGAGATCGTTCCCCTTTCCAGTTTTGAGCATCTCTGACCTGAATTCCCCATCCCCTGCTCCCCTTTGGCGGGAGAGAAAAATAAATAAATAAAAGATTTCACACTCCACCAGGATACATTTTCGTCCTTTCACAGAACCAGAATGATCATTTGTTCACTGGAGCAGCTTCACATCAGGACTTAAGAGGCTGGGAGACTCTCCCCAGGGTCCTCTCCTCTCTCCTGCCACCTTCTCATATCATACATAATCCCAGGCTCTTCCCCTTGGAGGAAAAAAAAGGGAGCCTGAAATGGATGGTGGGCAGAGAGAAGATGACAGGAGGCTGGTTTTTCTTTTTTCTTTTTTTTTTGCTTTTTGTTTTTTTTAAAAAAGAATTCCTTATTTGTGCCAAAATGCAGCTGCTTCTGAGTAAAGGAGGCAGCTGTGTAGACAGTACTTCCCCAACTCAGAACTCTCTGGAGTCCAAGGGGTAAATCACTGCTTGGGCTGGGCATGGCTCTTTATTCAGCATTTCTCTTCTCATTCCCTATTGTGGTTTGGGAATTTGGAGTAGAAAGAGAAAAACCTGTCCCACTCCAACCTGCTCCCCTCTTTCCCTCCCCTCACATTTTTTTTGAGAAGAAGAGGCACTGGAAGAGGGCAAGAAGAGAGAGAGAGAGAGAGAGATGGAGGCAGAGAGAACTTGGCTTTAAGCAGTTAACCCCCTTCTGGCAATCATGAGGTGAAAAAGGGTACACCTTTGTAGCAGCAATGCAAAAGAGGAAGAGGAAGGACAGCCATCAGAAGCCTTGGCACTCACAGGAGGCAAGGAATGGAAACAGGTTGTCAAGACAGATGGAGCCAGTTAGTCCATGGCAACAGGAAGGTGAGGCGAGATGCCCACCTCTCACCCAACCCTCAAGCCCATGAGGGACAGAGAGAAGAGGGGGAAAGAACAGGCTGCAGTGGAGTGGAGTGAGGTGGAGGGTAAGGGATATGGGTGGGTGGGTGGGTGTATAGCTTCATTCACATTCTTATGCCCCTGCCCAGAACAACGACGATACATAGACATCAGAGTTGAAGGCCGACTTCCCCTGCAGGCTTGGGGAGGGCTCCTTCCTCCTTAGCTTGAGTCTCTTGAGTTCCCCAGTGACCACAAGCCACTGCTGTGAGGAGGAGGGCTGAGGAGGAGCTCTCTTTCTTCTCTTTCTTTATCTCTCTCTCTCTCTCTCTCTCTAGCATCCCCACATACTCCCTATTCCTTCTCTACAACAGCAGCAGCAGCAGCGGCGGTAGTAGTGGTGGTGGTAGCGGCGGCGGCAGCAGCGGCTTCTCCCCACAGCCCTGATAGGAGCACATGATGAGGAAAGAGAGGCAGCAGCAGCAGCAACAGCTGGGAGGAGCCCTCCTGTCCTAGACAGGGTGGCCTGACACACCCAGGACAGCATCTGTATGGAAAAAGAGGAAAAAAACATGTTGTACACTTAAGACACATGTGTTCATGTGTTTATATAAGCAATTTCAGTACTGAAAAAGTCGGTTTGCTATTACAATCTCTGCATGGGTCCTTAGAGTGTTATCGCATTAAACACAAACCTGGCAGGCAAATGGAGAGAAGCACATTTATCTTTCTGTCTCCGCATGACATCAAAACAATTTTGTTCTCTTCCAGTTGAAAACACGTGGGAGAGGGTGGTAAAAACATCCCATTTGCCAAACAGATTTTTCCAGTTTGGCAAAAGGGACACTTGTATGAAACTCTTACAGCCATCTCTCACGCTTTTATAACTGGATGAGAATGAAAGTGCTTTGACATCATGCAGAAACAGAAAGATAAATGTGCTTCTCTTTGTTTGCCTGTCAGGTTTATTTTTGATGTGCTAAGGCTCTTAGTGTTTGTTTGGTTTTATTGCTCCACCCACTCACCACACACCTCCAAGAGGATATTTTCCCCCAACGGATCACTTCCTATTTCAGAACAACTTTTAAAAATTATGCGGGGCAGGAGAGGTTACAGGGGACATCTAGTGATAAGAAGCAGGTTAAGCATCCTGTCTGTTGATTTTTCTTTACAAATTCCACACACACATTTTTCATATTAAAATGATAATATGGAGTTGGAAATCCCTATAGCTGGTATATATTCATTTTGAATGTAACAAAGATGAATACTAACCACTTTACCAAATTGTAATGGTGATGAGAACACTGACTACTGTACATCCTTTCTTGGACAGTTTTTTTTTTCTTTTGCACCATGTCCTTTGGCCTGCTAGTGCTGAAGCAGTGATTAAAAATAAATGTTACAATTTTAAAAAAACTATTAGCACATACTAACCTCCATTGTCTTGGCATTAACAGGAGTACGTTCGCACTGACATACTGTCTGCCCGTTGGCTACCTAATGAGTTCCCTGGGAAAAGAAGAAGGGAAGAGGAAAGGAGCAAGTAACAAAGAAACTTCTTATTCTTCAGTTTTCAAAAGATTGGAATAAAACAAGAAAGCCTCTACTGGGTCAACCCAAAGGCCTATCTAGTCCGGCTTTCCATTCTCACTTTGGTCAACCAGTTGCCAATGGTAGGTCCATCCACAGAGCATTAACACAACTACATCCTCTATCTCCTGCTCCACAGCTGCTGGTATGTAAAGGCATATTGCCTCTGGCACTAGAGGAATTGTGTGTGTGTTTGTGTGTATGTGTGTGTGTGTATCCATCAAGACTAACAGCTACTGATACCTCTTTCTCCATTAATGTGTCTATTGCTCCTCCAAAGCTATTCTAGTCGGTAGCCATATCTGCATCCTTCAGCAGTTAATTCCACAGTTAGTTAGATGCGTCGTGTGAATTGCTTCCTATCACATGTCCTGAATCGACCACTAGCACAAAGTACAGTGGATATGAACCCTGGTTTCCAGGATGGTATTATGCATTATCATTCACTCATTCTGTAGCTGAATGGGGAGCTTTGTTGTGCCAGGATGTGTTGACACAATGAAACTCTCCACCCTGCACATCTTTTCTCCTTCTCCCGCACCATTCTATCCTAGTAGAAACTTCCCATGTCCTTCATGACACCAATGTAACCTTTGCTTTCCAGGTAACAGTGGTTACATTTACAAGGCATAAGACTGCTTGCATGTACACATCCCATTGTAATTGGATAATGAAAAAGATATTTTGAACATGCTGAAAAACATGTACTTTCCTCCCTGCCTGAAAAATCATGGGGGAATATATACCTATCACCACCAAAACACATTCTTCATTAAATCATGGAGTTGTTAACTTTTTTGGACAAGTCCCAGAATCTGGAGTCAGGATGGCCAGTTGTACTTCAGCAAAGGTGACTTTCCAAAGTTCTGTTCCTAATACTAGGAAACTTCTCATTTCCTTACTGCCCTGTTAACTATTATTTATATCAGGCAATCCTCCTTGAGAATATTTATATCAAATGGCAAGAAAGACATTTTAATAAAACCCAACCTCCCACCTCAAATCTTCCACTTGGTGCCCCAGGTCTAAACTCAGCTCCACTAACACAAGCCCATGTGCACTAATGGGGGCTTCCAACAGGAGTGCCTCGCATACCCTCTGGTTGCATCTTTCGAAGCTGCACCCCGGGTGAGGTAATGGAGGCCACGGAGGCTGTGCGGAAATTGGCTGGCAGCATCTCAGCCGAGTCAGGGCTGACGCCACGGAGGTCCTTTTCCCGGAACATCTTCCGCCAAGATGGGGAACGGCTAAAGGTCTTGGCACTATCCTAAGAGGGAGAAGATAAAGCAGCATGGTATGGACATAGGCCACTGCAAAAACCCTCACAAAGCGGGGGATTCTGGAAAGAGGGGGAACTCACCTCATCTAGTCGCCGGTCTGTTCCCATGGTGATGAGGTTCCCAAATTCTTTTTCCAACATTTGGCGAGCCTACAAAAAAACGAGGTAAGTTCTTTTGGTCTCCCTGTCTCTCACCTCTTTTCTTCCATCTCTTAGCTCTCCAGAGATGGTCCACAAGGTACAGCCCCTCTTTTGCCCTCTCTATTTTAAAGGGAAAGGTAATAAGGGATAAGGTGAACACTCAGTACAAGGTGAACTTGGGCCACAGAACTTGTGTATTGGTGAAGAGGGACTTTTAATGTATATTCATCTTAAGTGGATAAAAAGGTGAAAGCTCAGGGGAAATAAAGAACATAATTCAGAAATAAATAGGTTTTTTTACTTTTTTTCCCCTAAAGTTATTTTTTCAGTGGAAAAGTTGACAAGTGTGTGTGTGTGTGTGTGTTATGGAATATATTCTTTCAGAATGATTATAATAAAATGTTATAAAACAAACTGTACACGTATTTACCCCCCCCCTTATTTCTAAAAATTATGTTAACAGGAAGATTTCCAAGTAAAACTATGTACAGTATCAGATCATTGTTATTCTTGGTTTTAGTTTCCTTTTTTGAGTTCTTTTTACTTCTATTTGGAATTATGAAGGACTGGAGGAGACAAAATAATTTTCTTTGTTTTATTAATACTGATGGTTTATTCTGTTTTTACTGTTTTTGCCTGTTCCTGATTATCTGGGAAAACTAAAGAGGTTCTTTAGAGTTGAGATGTTCCTCAGTGTAAAGACCTTGTAGCTCTGATTATTAAAAAAAGAATTTTAAATTTTAAATTCAATTTGTAATTATTGTCTGAATAAAGTATACTTTTAATATACCTAACATGATTAATTTTGTGCGATAATACATATGATACATAATGCATTTTATGTTCCTAAATAAATGTAAAGTAACTTTACATTTTAAAAAGATGCTAATAGTCATTTTTAAAAAAAAACACCTCTTTTTTCCGAAAAAAAAAATGAACACATCTCATGTTTTTCCCATGGCTTCAAAACTTCTGGAAATTCAACACTTCTATAAGTGATGCAAATCTTTTGCTTCACTAAGGCAAAGCTCTGTAGAGCTGTTTTTTTTTTACTACTATTTGTGAGGCTCTGGGAATTTTAGTTCAAAAATATAATGTTTCCAAGCTATGGACTAAAGGCATTGATGCCTAAAAAAAAGGACTGGCATTTGGATGCTGTGAAGCCTTGAGAACCAGAGTAGCATAGTGGATTGAGCACTGGACTATGACTCTGGAGAACACAGTTCAATTCCCCAGTCGGTCATGAATCCCACTCGATGACCCTGGACAAGTCACACTCTCTCAGCCTCAGAGGATGGCAACAGCAAACCTCCTCTGAAGAAACCTGCCAAGACAACCCCATGACAGGGTCACCTTATTGTAGTGAAGCCTTAAGGATTCCCTCCTCTTATTTGGGAAGCCGTGGAACCAGTTCACCCTGCCCTATGCCATGGGCTACTGGGTTTTCTCCCACTTTTTACCCAGCTTTCTCTTCCCTTGCTTGCTCCTGACCTGTGTGTTCTGGGTAGGGATCTGTAGCAGCAGGGCCAAATCGTTGCAATCAAAGGTATCGTCCAGAGCAAGGAGGGCCCCATGCACACCACTCTCAACCAAGTTGTTGGCAAACTCTTTCAGCCCAATCATTTGTACCCAGCACATTACACGCTCGTTGGACCAAACCATCACATCTAGAGAGGAATGGGAGAAAGAAGACAAGAAGATAGATTCAGCTGAGTTACTTATGTTCCTATTTGCTTTCCCAATACACAATATTGTAGATGTTACTAACTCTGGACTTTGCTTCCCTTCCACATCAGTGTGTGGAAAACTGTTTTTAGAAAATAAATAGAATTATAAGACCAAGGCATTGGAAAGTAGTTAGTCACCATTATATTTACAATTTCTAAAAGGTAACTCTTTACTTTCCTGTTTCTTTATTTTTTTTAAACTGAATGTACACACTTTCCTCCCACCCCTTTAACTGTCACCTCAACATCTGCAATGGAGTGCAAGGCAGCAGTGCAAAACTGCATTTAAACTATGATACTCTTCCTCTACACCCCTTTGGAACTATAAAAGTAATGAAATGATTATAGTTACAGAGCAAAACAATGTTATCCCTTTTTACATTTATACCACAAAATGATATCCCTGGTTATGTTATAATATTAATATAGTATAGGTATACCTTAGTTATTGAAAAAACAAGAGCCAGAATGGTATAGTGGTTTGAGCACTGGACTAGGACTCTGGAGACCAGGGTTTGAATCCCTACTCAGCCATGGAAACCCACAGGATGACCTTGGGCAAGTGACACTCTCTCAGCCTCAGAGGCAAAGGCAACTCCCTCCCCCCTCTAAACAAATCTTGCCAAGAAATCACCTTGATAGGTTTGCCTTGGGTCACCATAACTTGAAAACTACTTGAACCCATACAACAACATTGGGAAAATGTTTTAATCACAAGAAACCAGCTGTTTGTAAGCAGTTATTTGCAAGCTTGTCTACCTTTGATTTGGTTCTGACTTTCTTCCCGTCTTCTCTCTAGTTCCTTCCGGTCATAGTTAAGACGTTTCAGGCACATGATCCCATAATGGAGGCTCACCCTGTAAGAAGTACAATTTAAACATGAAAAACCATGTATCATGATGGCTGGGGCCTTGTCTGCATAGGCCAAATAAAATGACGTCCCTCCTGGGGAGACCAGATGAAGCACGACCAAAACCCCAGCTCTAGTGTGAACAGACCTGAAAACATCCAGCCTGCTTATCACCAGAACTGGAGTATACTCCTCTTAAAGTGTATTAAATTACCTCCCTGTTTGCTCCAGATCTTCTCAGAATATCTCGAGCCCTCCTTCAAATGCCAGATGGTTATTTGAAATGTGTCCACTGTGCCACCCTGCATGTCCAGCACCGCTGCAGGTCACTCAGTTTGAGGTCAGACCAAGGTACCCAGCCATGTGATTAGAATCACAGAATCATAGAGTTGGAAGAGACCACAAGGGCCAT
>CM034710.1:20270435-20282211 GCA_020142125.1 Phrynosoma platyrhinos
TGAGGAAGCTCCAGTCCAATGTGTCTGGAGGACACCAGGTTGAGGAAGACTGGGTTAGTATCACTCAATTATGGATGTTTGATCTGGTTGCCACACATGTTGTAACACAGCTTGAAAAATTTACTTACTATAACTCCTCTCTAACCTGAGCCAGAGTAGACAGTAGGCTGGATGATACTTAGAACAATAAATAAGTTTCCCAAGATTTGGACTGTACTAGTGTTAATCATTTTCTTCCTCCTCAAAAGAAATAAACCAGAGAACCATCATTAAGTACCCTTGGAAAACCCTTATCCGTATCAAGCAAGGTTGGACCCAATCCCTTGGAAAAATCAAAAACAATAAGAGAGCAAGAGAGCATCAGTCTGTGTGGGAAAGGGGCTAATCCAGTAAAACAGGACACAGACATAGTCCAGCCTCTCATACACGTATACTTGCAGGCACAACCACACAACCTCATATACATGGACAATTTTTCACAAAACAAGGTTCTGAAAACAGCTACAACAGGGAATTCAACAGGCATGGGGGTGGCACTGCACACAGCAGCTCTACTTACTGGCTTTGTTGTGGCTGTGAGAGATTCCATCTCTTCATGCGTCATCCACACGTTTCCAGTAGACTAGAAAGAGGGGAAGAGAAAGGGGGAAGAGAAAGCTGGCCATCAATATTTTTAGAAAGTGGTGGAAGCCATTCTAGATTTATTAGGATGTGAGCTGGAGGCCTCGACTCCTCCAGCAGGAGACAATGTAGGAAACAGATCCCATCCACCCGCTTACCGTACGGGACGTAGCAGGGGCTGAGGGACTGGTAAGTGACACCATCTCCTGGATGGCAAGGCGCAGCTTGAGCCGGTGCAAGGGGTTGCTGATGCCAATTTCCCGCTGGATTTCTGTATCCGACAGGTTGGCCATAATAGCACCACTCTTGACATTGGCACGACAGGCAGCTACATACCAGGCTGGCATGCCAACCCACAGCTGTCAGAATAAATGGGAAGAAAACCTCAGGTGAAGAAGACACGGTGCGGAAAATGGGAGTCCCCCAGCATAGCTACCTCTAGCCAAGTGTGTCCTACTACAACTTTCACAATCCCATGGCAGCTGTGTTGTAACACTGAAGTGAAGGAAGCACACTATTAGATCCCAGTCATCATTCAATTAAATTTAACTCTTCTCAGAAGTATTTCTGCTTTACCTTGTGTGGTACTGTTGAATACAGGCACTTCTTTAGCGCTGTGTTATTTTATTGGAAATGTCTTCAATAACTATTTTTTTAAAACTTGAAAATGTTGTCATTCTTAACTCCTATCCCCAAGTATTTTATTCGTATGGCTTTCTTGGGATACATTTGACTCCCAAACCAGATTGATAACAAGCAAAACCCAATAAGGACCTTTCTGAAGGCCAAATTAGAAACGGCATGGACACTTTTTTATAGAGTAAACAGCAAGTGCAGAGGTTCCTCTCTGGGCCGCCAGTAGGTAAAAAGGATAAAAACTCCTCTACTTTAAATCCCTTCCATATCCAAGGTCACCCAGTGGGTTTCCATGACTGAGCAGGAATTCAAACCCTGGTCTCCAGGGTCCTAGTCTAATGCTCATACTTACAACATGGTGGCTCTCGCACCTACTATACATGATGGCAAATATCTCACTTAAATCTGTGTACCTCTTTTTTTAAAAAGTAAGTATTCTCTCGAAAGAGGAGCAAGAAATTCAGACCACAATTTGAGGGTAGAGAGGTTAGCCCTCTCCTCCTCTGCTTCAGCCATGTCAAAAATGGATCCTTTTCCAAGTTTTACTTGCTCACCAACAAACAGGAGTTGTTGACATGTCATGAGTGGAGCAGTCTTTACCTTTTGCCCAAAAGATTCTGCTGAGGTAGGGTTGGGACCATTTTCTACAGCTTATTTGGGGGTATTGCTGCTTGGCCAAACTGGCTGGCTGGGAAATTCTTATTTATTGCCTTTTCAAAGCCTTGCCCTTTTCTATCTCTCAGCCCCTTGGTGGACATCTTTGTCTGACCTATCCTCTTTGCACCTCATTTTAGTTAAAAGATTAACAAATTTCTTATGGAACATGTTTTCAAAAGCTTATGTCATAACATGTTTGTCCTTATTAGAGATACCACAAGAGCCTTACATGTGGTTGGACAGACTAATATGGCTATCCCTCTGGAAGCCATTTTAATGGTAACATCACTAACAGAAGCCTGAATTTCCTTCCACCCTTATTACCTCCAGCCATGAGACAACAGTGGGCCCATCCCAGGCAGCAAATGGCAAGCCTTGCCGGCACGCTTCTTCTAAAAGCTCATGCCTAGAAGGAGACAGGAACAGAAAGAAGAAATAAGGAGATCCAAAAATAAGAGTCCCTGCTTTCATCTAATACTATATTTTTCCATCTTCTCTCCTCCCCCTCCCGCCACACTTATCAATACTGTTACATTTGTCTGTTTCATGCATTCTTGTGAGCAAAGAGGAATTGTAAAACGGCCTTCCTCAATTAGGTTTCCTTAAGATGTGCTGGACTACAACTATTGTTATTCCCAGACAATGTAGACTGAAAGAGGATGTTTTAAAAATGTGAAGTTTATAATCTTTATCATAATGTTCATCTGCAAAACAGCTGCAAGGAACCAGTTGTGACGTTATTACTATTTTTCATGTTGGAAAACTGAGGATGACAGTACTGTGTATGCATGCGATTTACTCATGTGCCTCCTTGTAACTCGGTAAGCCAGCAGTACTCAAGCTTTTTACCCTTGGGATCCCCTCTTTATATCTACATGTGAACATCCCCCCCTCTTGACATAATATATGAATAAAACTATTTTGTGTATTTAGTGTGCATATTTTCACATGCACATTCGTGTATATTCATATTTTAACATTTTATAAAGAAATAATATTGTTGAAATTATAACAGTTTTATTTACCGTAAATATTTGACTATTAGTCAACCTCATGTAGTAGTCAAGGACAGGTTTGGGGGGGCAAAAATTACAGATTTGGGTATGACCCTTGGATAAGTTGAGAGTAAACCTTATTGACATGCAACAAAAGATCTAAATGATGAAACAAAGGAAAACAATGCCAAGGAACCTACAGAATTTTGACAGGTATAACTGTTTTGGCTCACACTAAAGGCTGGATGGAAGAGAGACTAGAGCAGGGGTAGGCAACCTTTCCCCTTTAAGGGCCGAGGGACTTCAGCTCCC
Source organism: Phrynosoma platyrhinos (assembly GCA_020142125.1). Lineage (NCBI taxonomy): Eukaryota > Metazoa > Chordata > Lepidosauria > Squamata > Phrynosomatidae > Phrynosoma > Phrynosoma platyrhinos. The sequence goes on from CM034710.1 coordinate 20,273,657, forward strand.
AGAAGCCTCAGCCATGTTGGCCAATAGTCCCATGTTGGCCAATAGCTCCTGGGATTCTGGGAGCTGAAGTCCCTCGGCCCTTAAAGGGGAAAGGTTGCCTACCCCTGGACTAGAGGGAGGCCAGTGTTTCCAGGACAGATTGCACTCTTGCTTTTCACCAGGTGATGGTTCTCTCTTTAATAAGAGTCAAAGTATAGTATTTACATTGGCCTGTGGCTAAGTTGACCTAGGTTTTTGGGGTCAATTTTTTAACTAAAATTTATATATGAGTATATACAGTAAGTAAATTTAATATTTAACTCAATGCATGTGTAAATTTTACACATAAAAAAGTTTGGAAAGAAGAGGAGGAGGAGGAGGGATCAGAGCCTCCAAGTCTCATGCCCACCTTGAGCAATTGTCGCACCCCCCTGGGGGTCCTGCCCTACCATTTGAGAAACACTGTTGTAAGCCATACTGGAACTTATATCCAAGTCCTTTAGGGGCCAGGGCCAGGTAGCCTTTTCACCCTGCCAGCCTTTCATATTATTCACTCAGCTCCAACTTCCCACCCATGTACAGTAACTCCATCACCCTTTCTCACTTCTTTTTATTCCTACGGTCCTTGTCAACAGGTCCAGACAGCTTAGAAAGGCCCAGAGGGTCTGCAGGTGACATCTCATCTGATGGTGTCCCAGCTATTCAGGAAGATGAGCAGGTTGCACAAAAAGAAAGATAAACAGAAAGAGACATGCCATTAGCTTTTTGATCTCCTTAACCATCTAGACAGGATCCTATGCAAGCAATCCTTTCCTACCATGCCATTAGAACAGAAAGAGGGAGAGAGGGAGGGAGGGAGGGAGAGAGAGACACACAGAGAGAGGATGAACCTAATGGTGCCCATGCCTGAAGTTCTTCCATTTATTTATAAGAGTCAAAACCTTGGCCCCTGCAGATGTTTTGGGCTTCTGCTCTCGTGACTGCTTCTAAGTGGTCATGTTAGCTAGGGCTTCTGGGAGATGAAGTCCAAATATCTACAGGGTTCAGGGTTAACCACCTCTTTTTATTAGAGAATTAATTTGTCCAGTGGGAAGACTTCGGACTGATGCAGCAAGCCCCCTGCATAGTGAAAATTATACATGAAGCATACTCAAACAGAGAAGGATTGCTGCTTCAGAAGTTATCTTCCAACCCATGGAAGACTGTGGGGTGACAAAGGCTGCTTTCCCATTCATATTCCCCCTCAAGTTCTAATCATGCTAGGTGAACTGTCTGCATAGGATCAATTTCTGAGTGTTCATGCACAGCAGAAGGATGGGGGACAGCGTGGTAAGAGGACTTATAAGGCACAGAAAACCTTTGGTTATTTGTGCTTTCATTGGATCCAAGATCTCAGAGGTTCCTAGGTGAGCTCTCCTAACCTGTAGCACTGTGGACTGGTGGTTACCTAGTTCTCTATCTTCATGTAGTCCTGGAGTCCTTTGCATATCTTATGTGCCAATGAAAGGAGACTGTCTGGAAATGAGATGCGTTGTACCCTGTACCAGACTTTTTGGAGAGTAAAAAAGCAGTATGAAGCCCCTTTCAGCCAAACCCACCTCTCTAATAGCCCTGCACATCAGCAGCACCCTCCTTCCCAGAAACTATCTCCTGCAATATGTACAGAAGATTGGTTGTGTGTGTTATATATGTGTGTGCTTGACAGAGATCTACAGAACAGTATCCATAATGGAAACTCGTTTACCAAGCCACTGCAGCCACCTGATATCTGGAAAGCTACTGAATTTGGGAGGCAAGGAGAAAACTGGAGGACAAGAAACTTAAAAATTCTAAGAAAACCATGAAGACACCAAAACTAGAGGCTGTGGAGATACAGAATTCCTGGTGTGTAGGTTTAGGGTGAAGGAAAAGAGCAAGACTTATCTCCAGTGGTTGCTGTGGTGGATATTTAGTAGAAGAATAGCTGGAATCTACAAGGTTCAGTAGCACAAATCATTTTTAAAAGGAAAGGACAGGGAGCAGAGGCTGTGATGGAGGAAGAAGAAGCAGAGCAGAAGCTGCGGGTGGGCAAAGCATACCAAGTGAGGGGGACTCACGGCCCAACTGTCCCAGCCTCCCTTTCTCCTTCTTCCCAAAGAGACGTCCAATGGAGGACTTGATGCTCTTCTTCTTTGTGGATTTATGTAAGGAATCCTGGCTGCTGTTGGTGCCTTCTGATCCAAGACTGTTACAATGAAAAGAATCAGAGGTGGAAGAAGAATTAAACTTTTTTTTTAAATTACAGATTTTCTCCCACAAGGAGATTCCTCTCCAATTCTGAAAGGAGGCCTTTCTTGCCAATCCCACCAACCAGATTCATCACTTCAACCCATGCTTAGCATCATCCTATAGTAGGTATGGGAATCACACAACCCTCTGTCTGTTGCTGGACTCCACAACCCAGAAGCCTCAGCATCACCAGAGGAGAAGTGCTGGGAGTTGTAGTCCAGCAACATCTGGAGGGTCACATAATTCCCACCCCTATCCTATATATTTCCAGTAAACAAAAGTTAACTATATCTTACATGTTCACTGCTGACTGTATGTTATTGGCTAAAGTGTGGCTATTGACCATACATCTATAAGTAATCAACATGGGAGGGTATGTTCAAGTATATACTCATGTAGATATAATCATGGCCTTTACATTATTATGGAATGGCCAATCAAATGCTGTTCAGTGCTTTCAGGAAAGCTGGAAACTTCTTTTTGGAATGGGAAGATGTTAATTGATTCTGTTCTCTTTAGTTATTTCCAGCATAAGTTGACTATGATGGAATACTTTTTGGCTGGATTATGCAATATGTCATTTTTTCTATATTGTGTATTAATACTGTATTGCATATTTGCTTATTCATTTCGTTTCTTTGCTTGACTGCTTTGTGTTTCAACATCAACAACAAAGCTGTCTGTTGTACTGTTCTCTCAAAATCCACCTTTTCCTTAAGGTTTTTGTTACAACCCTTTAATCAGGAGGTGGAAAAACTGACCAATGGGTTGAAAGTGGCCCAACAGTCATTTTTGCGTGGTTCCAGATCCTTGTTGGACCTTCTCTCAAACACAAATTTTTGGAGGAAACAAAATCAGCCCCTCAATTACGAACGGTGAATCCTGGAGTGGTGCAGAGTTGGAACCCACTGAACTTCCTCCAAAGCCACAAAAATGGGCTGCAAATGATTGGTTTTCAGGCAGGTATGTCCTACTGGAGCAGGTATGGAGGTAAAAACTGGCCTTGTTACTCTCCAGTCCCCACACCACCATCTCTTATTCTGTATGTTGAACTATAAGTGAGGGCAAAAGGTAGAGTTTGGCATTACTTGGTGTAGGTCTGCCAAGATTCATTTAAGAGTAACAACGAAGAGTATTTTATGGTCAGGTAGAAAAGGAACTGAATTAGTCAACTAAGAAGCTGCTGGTGGGGTAACCAACACTGGATTGTCATGTTAAAGGACTGTAATCTGGTTCCATTCAGGAAGGAGAGATATTCTACACATGCTCAGGGACCCTATTGCATTAGGCCTATATAAACCCTATTCCCCTCAGAAAAAAAGTTACAAGAAAGGTAAATTATTACTATTCAGGCTGTACTTGAGTTGTCCAATCTATACCACAAGATCCAATGACTTCTTTATTGTCTTGTCCATTCCCTTGCAACCTACCTGGACCTCAGGTCCCTCCCATCTTCCAAACTTCCACCTTGCAGGGCTAAGGCCTGAGTCATGCGTTCGAGACGCATTGTGCGGGGGGTGGAAGGAGCTGGGGGCTCGCAGAGTGCCAGGACTTTTTCCTCAGACCCTCTTCCTTCTTCCTTGGCAATGTGGTTCTGCTGGGAGGACAAAACAATACAATGAAGGACTTACTTGGCACTGTTAGAAAGTGACAAGGTCAATCAGTGCCTCAGGTTGATGCTGTTAGGCAGATTGAGGCTTAGGCAGCTGATCTGGCATATCATGAAAGGGCAACAAGATGTCAGTTGTTAAGTTTATTATTATTTTATTTTCACTCCTAGGAATAGGCAGGGACATTTGTAAGAGTGTCTCCCGTGGTAAAAAAAAAAAAGACCCCTTTGCCAGGCTTTTGATACTATGTGTCTTTAGGAAAGGCATCTGTCTCAGAAAGAATATCCTGGACAGGTACTTCAAGTTGGAGGTGTTGTGAGACGCCTATGGACATTACACTTTCAGGCAGTTAGACTTGGGGGTTGGGGGAGAAGAGATGTCTTGGATGTAAAGATAGATCCCTGAAGTGCCTCAGAATGGGGTTTTGATTCTGCTGTTCAACAAACACAAGATAAATTCCTGTGCCACACATTCTCAAAATAAAAAGAGATGAGTGTGAAAAGATACCGCAGACCTGCAATGCATACAAATACATGTGCACCAGAAATATTGGGACAATTCAAGCAATAGCTGGACTCAAACAAACAAGGTTAGCTCATGTAATAACATGGTAATGAACACCAGGGCTGTCCTGTTGGATCAGATCAAGGATCCATCTAAGTCAGCCTTTTATTTGCTAAAGCAACCACCTAAATCAGGGGTAAGCAACCTTTCCCCTTTAAGGGCCAAGGGATTTCAGCTCCCAGAAGCCTCAGCCATGTTGGCCAATAGTCCCATGTTGGCCAATAGCTCCTGGGATTCTGGGAGCTGAAGTCCCTCAGCCCTTAAAGGGGAAAGGTTGCCTACCCCTGACCTAAATGCTTCCATAAAGCCCAGAAGAAACTGGGCCAGTGTCTCCCCATCACCAATGCTTCTACATTAGTATCTTTCCATCCCATCACCATCACAAGCATGGTTGGTGGTGACAAGAGAGAGGGCCTTTTCTGTGGCTGGCCCTAGACTCTGAGACTCCCTGCCCAGCAAGACCAGAATGGCCCTTTCCTAGATAACCGACAGGCAAAAACTTTCCTCTTCAGACAGCCATTCAAAACAGAATGCTTTTAAAGAATGGCCTGGGGTGCTATATTGTTTCAATGTATTTTAAGCATTTTTATCTTTTTTAAATATTTGATATTTTAGCATTGAATTTGTTTTAATTATTGTAGTAATGTAATCAAATTTTAATGTACTATTTTTGTATGTTTTTAACTGTATGGTGTATTTTTAATGTTGTAAGCCACCCTGCATCCCAATACTGGGAGAATGGTGGGATATAAATAATAATAATAATAATAATAATAATAATCAGTATCTGGTATCCAGTGGTACAATTCACTTCCCTAACATGTCTAGTTAAAGGATTTCAGATGGAATAGCAGGGAAGGACCTGCACCTGAGCTTCTGAAGGGCTCCTTCTACATTAGCCTTCCCCAACCAGGCACCCTTTAGACATGATGGACTTCAGGAAAGACATCATGAAAGCTGTAGTCCAACATAGCTGGAGGGTGTATGGATGGGGAAGGCTGGATTGTGAGTTAGATGGACCAATGGTCTTAGCATAAGACATTTGTGTTTATTTTGTTTTAAAACATCAACATCAAGATTACTGTGGGAGAAATTCAAGCCCCACTCTCTCCCCCAGCAGCTTTTTAGGATGAAGACGCTACCACAGGGAAAGCATATAGTGCTCCCTGTCTCGCCCCAGTCACTACACACCATTTTTTCTCCATCGCGAGCAGGGCTGTGGGGTGCCAAGCGGGGAGTGGAATGGCCACTGCTGGGGGGAGAAGGACTAGCCAAAGTGGAGCTGGTGACAGAGGGAGGAATGGAAGCCCCTGAGCGGTAGCGGCCAAGAGATCCGTCCAAGCTGGCACTAGTCACTCGGCTCTCGATTTCCTCTGCCCGCTGTTCTGTGGATTCTTTTTCCTCCTGGATCAATCTTGTAAGGAGAGCAGGAGAAAACATATATGAGTAACTGGAAATGATCAAGAAAATGCCTAATTTACTTTACTTTCTCTTTGTTAAATCTGACAATTCAGAAGACACTTCTGTGAGTAAATGCAGTAGATCTGAAATTTTTTCACAATTCAGGTTGTTTTAATTGTATATAACTTCAGGTGTTTTACTGTTTTTGCTGTTTGCTTGGTTTTTGCCACTTTGAAATAGTTTGGAGACTTATTCAATAAAGAATACTTTGACTTGTGCCTCTTTGATCTCTAGTGCCTAGTGTATTCTTTCCATCCCTTAATATCAATGTAAAACAACACTCCAGTATGTCCTAATGTCCCTGTGTTCCTAAACAGAAGCTCATTTTTCATTAAAGCAGTACAAAATATAAGAAAAGGAGCAAGATTCCAGCACACCAAAACATTCCAAAGAGATTAGCCCATTTAATGGAAATACTGCTCACATGAAAAATGCACATACATGCTTCAGTCCTTGACACTGGATATTTTTTCACATCTCTCCATAATCATGAGGACTAAAATATTTTTAATTAATACTGAAGCCCTAAGAAATTCAAGCTCTATAGGTCTCTAATTTTAGAGATCTCTCAGCACATGAGAACTCTCATGTGATCTGTGATGTCCGTTGAAAAGATTTTTATTTCAATGAGTTTTAAATGGACAACCATCTGCTGCTTCTCAAAAATACTTTCTGATGTTTTTAGTTCTCTCCCTTTGTTGTTCGCTATAATATTTTGAATAAGTTATGATAGCCACTTGAACATAAGTTAGCACAATATTAATGGGGAGGGGGGTGTCACATAGAGGTAAGCATGAAGAATGGCATTCCTCACCTACAGTCTGTTGTGGCATAGTCCCTTCTACTTCACTGGTACTCTCCTTATGCCCACCTCAATTTCCTGACTATGTAAATTATCAAGACAGGAGGGAAACATATGGCGGGTTTGCACACATTACATGTATGTAAAGACTGTGGCAATGAGAGGGAAATTATTGGGGGAAAGCCTCAAATGTTTTCTGAGGAAACTGTAAAGCAAGCATGAAAGAACGTGTATGGAACTGCTGCAGGTCTGCCCTGCCCTGCCCAGGGAAACTCACTTGATTTCTTTGTTGATGGCTTCCAGCTGTTCCTGTAGCATTATGGCCAAGGTTTGCACATCAGCCTGGCCACTGGGAGAAAGCAGGTCGGCTGAGCTGAACAAGGGGTCGCGCTCATCCTCGTCTGAACCATCTAACCCACCCTCAAAGGATGCACCAGCTGCCGCCTGCTGAGCCCTCTCCCACTCCTGAGAGAGGGACGCCACCTGTCGGGGAAGAGAATGAAATAAAGAGGAATGTGAAAGTGTGATCCAGTGGCTTTCCCTGCTCATTGCATGTCAGCATAAATCAAGCCAGAGGTATCCCTAGAAGCCAAGATGACAAAACTTATACTGTTGTACTTTGGGCACATCATGAGAAGGCATGAATCGTTGAAAAATACAATAATGTTGGATGTATTGATATCTGTTGTAGATTTATGTTGGAACGTATAGTGTTATATATAGTGTTATGTATAGGGTCAAATATTTAAGATTATTTCCAGGGCGGGGAGAAGGGAATGTTTTTGGTTTTTTGCCTCTTCTTTTCTTCTTCTTCAATTTAACTAAGTCAAATAATAAGCAGAAAGTAAGGACTGAGATAGAGTACGAAATATATATTGAACAGCTATTTTGTTATAATATTATTAATCCCTCTGCTTTTTTGTTTAGGGAGTTTTTATATTGTGTTTGAGTAGTATAGTTGTGTTTTTCTATGTTTGTATGTTCGTATGTTTGTACATTTATATGTGTTTTTTAATTTTCAATAAATAAACCTTTATTAAAGTGTAAAAAAAAAAAGACAATAATGTTAGGAAAGGTGGAGGGAGATAGAAAGAGAGGAAGGCCACATGCTAGATAGATGGACTTTATTAAAGAGACCACAAATATGAGTTTGCAGGAGCTGGGCAGAGCAGTAAGGATGGGGGGCTGGAGATGTCTCATCCATAGGGTCGCCATGGGTCGAGACCGATGCAAAGTCAGTTAACAACAACAAAATAGTTACCAGACAAGGGAATGCTTTGACTCTAGAGACAGGCCCTCAGAAAAAAGTCTGTTGAAACTGGGAGCAAAGGTGCAGCTATGGTGTGGGCGGCAAAATGAGCATATTTTCAAATAAGAATTCTGTTCACACAAAATGATTTTTTTTCTGTAGTCCCCAAATTTCTAGCACTGCAGAGAGTGTGACACTGAAAATTGTTAATACCTAGAAATTTTCTGTTTGCAGTCCCTTGGTAAAATTTTCTGCCCTTTTTCTTTGGATGTAAACTATACATCTAAATGCTCCATTGAAGATTTAAGTTAATGCAATGCTAGAAATGTGAGGACTAAAGGAAATTGTGGGGCACAATTCTTATTTGGGGAGCAAATGCACTCATTTGCCCCCTCCCTGTAGTTACATGCCTACCAAGAGAGCAAAAGCATTTGCATCTCCTGATCACATATCTGACCCTTGCATTGCTCTACATTAAAGGAAGGGTACTCCCATAAAAATGACTTCAAGAGAGACACTCACCAGGTTGGAATCCAGCATAAATTGGGGTAACAAAGAAAGGAAGAATAATAATTATTAGTATTTTGAGGATAACAAAGGGGGAAGAAATATAGCAATAGCA
>CM034710.1:20286528-20299272 GCA_020142125.1 Phrynosoma platyrhinos
TGAGACTCAATCATGTTCTGCAAGTACTGGTTGAAAGTGGATCACTCCCCTATTCATGAAGGAGGATGAGGGAGTGAAGCCTGGTTCTCATCTGACTGTACTGAGAGATAGTGACACTTGATGGTTTTGGACAGAAGCAGCCGGGGTGGTCTTTTCCAACCCTACTTAGGAAAGGCAGAATGCTACAGATTCAGTTAAGATTCACTTTTGCTGGATGGGATTATACTTCCTCTGAAGACACCCATTCTCAGTATGGATGCACTGCTGGACTCAGCTTTGAGGCTGGAGGTCCAAGTTTCTGTGATAGCCAGAAGTGCTTTTTGCACACTTAAAGCTACTGTGCCAGGTACACCCATTCCTGGAGATGCCTGGATATATTCCTTAATTACATCCTATTTGGATTACTGTAACACACTCTATGTGGAGCTGCCTTTGAATCATTTTTGGAAACTTCAGTTGATACTGCAAGTTACAGTTAGCTGGTTAACTGGGGTTCATTACAGAAACCATACAACTCTATTGCTATGACAGCTTCACTAGCTACTAATCTGCTTCTGGTGCTGGTTATGACATATAAAACACTAAACAGGTTATTTCCAAGCTATCTGACAGGGTATATCTCCCCATGTAAGCCTGCTTGGGCTCTGAATACACCAAGGAAGGCCCTTCTCTGACAACCTTCACAGGCACATCTATCATGGAAATGTGAAATAGAGCCTTCTCGGTGGATTCCTCTTAGCTCTGGAACTCCTTTACTGGGAAGCTCTTTTCTTGATGTACTTCCATTGGCAGGCAAAGACTTTGTTTTTAAATTCAAAGACCTCTAGGAACTGAATGTTTTTAAAGAAAGAGCTCTTTATGAGTTCACTGTACTGTTTTAATTTTATATTTTAAATTATTTTCAGTGTTATTAATAATTTAATTCCATTTTAATGTTTATGCTTTACATGTTTTAATTATGCTATATAGTCAGCCCTCCTTATCCATAAATTCTTTATCCATGGATTCAAGCATTCATGACTTGAAAATATTAAAACAATATATAAATTCCAAAATGTAAATCTTGAATTTGCTATTTGATATAAAGGACACTATTTTACTCTCCATTGTATTTAATGGGACTTGAGCATCCATGTATCCATGGGGGAATCTTGGAACCAAGCCCCAGTTGATAACAAGGGCTCACTGTATTTGTTTCAATTTGTGAGCTGCCTTGAATCCCAGTTTTGGGAAAGAGTGTTTAAATAAAGTTAATAATGATCACAATAATGATGAAAACAAAAACAACAGCAGCAGCAGAAGCAACAACAACAATAATAAAAGAGTTTAAACACTGAGTTATGGCCCTTTTGCCAGCCCCTGGTGGCCCAACTACCCATCAAACTCTTCTCTCATTTCCCAACTCCGCTTACTCGTTGCAGCTCTTGGTTTTTTTCTTCCAGCTGGGCTTCAAGTTGACGCAAGCGCTCTTCAAAATTCCCATGGCGCTCCTCTGCCTATAAAAGGTGAACAAGAGGGTCAAGCTGTGACTCTTCCTTTTCTTGGTTAGCATAACCTTGTGACAAATTCGCACCCTATTCCATTCTCTGAATCCAGCTGATGCATCCCACTGGCCATGTCCTCTGACCCCCTGCAAGGCACAATTAATCTCTTCTCCACTTTGCACAATACCTTGTTGAGGGCTGCAACTCGCTGGGCTAACTGAGCCTCTATCTCAGGTAAGGTCTCAGCTTTCTGAAGGGTCTGCTGAAGTTTCTGCTTGGCATCTTCCAACCAATCTTGTAGCTGCCTGTTCTTTTCTTCACTCTGTATGAAGGAAACAATAAAATTAAAGGGCCTGGCCAAGAACAGAGCCCCTGATTCAGAACAAATAATGTTGGTGATGCACTGGACAAGAGAGTGTAGGAAGAAAGTGTAGAAAGTCATTTGCACTGTGGTATTAGGGAGACATGCAAGGCAGTCTCAGCTGTTTTTACACCTATGGAACATGACAGAGCATCCAGGAAATGAACTCTCCCAAGTCAATATAGAGGGACGAGAGAAGGAAACTGTAGAAAGGAGCCAGTAGATAATTAGAAGGTTAGAGCTACTGGAGAACCTGAACAGAGTTGAATTATTTAATTAATGACTAACAAATTCATTACAGCAGGAGCTGTGATGGACCACAGCTCACTTCATCAGATATGCCAGGTGTCATCTGCAGTGGAAAATCTCAGTCACATGTCTCTACTTATTAGCAGTGTTTACTAATAGTGAGTAGACATTCAGGGACCATACAGGGAAAAGCCAGGGCAATACAACCATGTACTGGGAAAGTAGAAGAAGGATGCTAAAGATAGCCAGACAGTAGCAGGCATGTACTGGGAGCAGCCATGGTTTATTGATCAGGAGAAGACAGACCAACAGGAAGGAGGGACTCACTTGTCTGTACAGGGATTCCTTACTGGCCAATTCATTCTCCAGCTTGTCGTTGACATCATGTAGAGAGGTTGCCTCCCTCTGAGCACTCAGGTAGCGTTTCTCCAAGGTGGTGATCCGCTCCTCCATGTCCTCGCGCTGTGCTAATGCCTGTCACACCCACCACACAAAGGAAGGGAAAAATGGAAAAGTGACATGGGGGGAGGAAGCACAAATACTGCCCTCCCATTAATTATCCTAAAACTATTGCACAGAGGCTTTAGAAGCTATGCAGACACGCAGCTCTGGGCCACCCCTGCTAGCGGTGGATCGGGGCCGCGGCAATCCCACACCGCGGCCCCGATCCTTCCTTTTGCTGCCCCTAAAAGAATGGCAAAATGCCGCTCCTTTTAGGGGCAGCAAAAGGCCGCCCTAAGAGCCAGTGCCGTGGCTCTTCTGCACCCTTTTGGCGCAGCGTGTCTGCACGCTGCACCAGGAGGGCGTCCTGATGTCGCACGCTGTGCAAATGGGTGCACGGCATCAGGATGGCGTCAGGATGGGGTTGGGGAGGCCAGCGTGTGGCTGCCCCACCCCAACTCCAGCCCCAGGCGGTCCCTTTAGGCCAGTCTGCAATGCCCCTCTGTTTACTTTCACAACTATCTCATAGCTGTCAGCTGTGGAAGAAAAGAAGGCTCCCTGTATCTTACATTCGCCTCAGAAACCATGGGGATCAGTATGCATAGTTGTGTGGCAGGGAAGTGGACTCTTTTTTATAAAGCAGAAATTGACACATAATTTTGTATTCCTGACCCTATTGCCACGTGTTTTAGTGCAAGCTCCCATGCCTTAAACTGGGGTTTTAATATTTTTAGAGAGAACAGCTGCTCTCATAAACTCTTCCTGTCTCTAATTGGAAAAGCCCTGATCTCTGAAGCTAAGGAAGGCCAAGCATTATGTCTTCAAGGGCCATTCTACTCTACAGGCAATGATTTGCAGTCCAAGATTGTATTTTGCTGCATAAACTTGAGCAGCCAAGCTCCATGACAAAGCTTTTGCCATTTATTAGAAAGGGCCTCCTATGGCAGTTCAGGCATAATGGAGGCATTAACATTATGTCTTATTGGCAGGACCTAGCCTATGGAATCCTGTCCCTACAGACATTCAGCTGGGCTCATCTGTGGCTGTTTTTAAGGTTTTGTTTTTTTAAAAATATCTGTTCATCTATTCTCCATGGATTTGAACTAACTGAAAATGCTTCATGTTATTCACTGCTGATAGATATTTGGAAAGGTTATTTTGTTCTTATAAAACATTGTTTGCATTTAATATGATTTCATAAAAAAGTTTGTTGTACTGACTTACTCTGTAAGCCAACTTGAGAAGACAATTTTGAAATGCAATTGTGAAATGGGTTAAATAACTACGCCTCCTATGGGATTTTGTAGTTGGTATGTATATCTCTGTTGCTTACAACTTGAAAACATTTTCCCATATTTCATATGAGACTTTCTTTAGGCAAACTGTGGGGTGATTTAAGTTTCTTATGGCTTCAGCCTTTTTTTAAGGAAACAAAAAATAGTTAAATATCAAAACATGAAAGCCAAGCCTCTTAGAGTCTGGCTTTGAATTAGTAGAGTAGCAGAAATATGCCTTTGCCTAAATATCCTTCCCTAAAAATTGAGACTGACTCAAAAACAACAAACACATAGTTTGTAATTTAAAAAACAAGGCTTTAATTTATATTTACATAAAAAGCTGTAGCCTAATCTAGCTAGTGAATAGTTCAGGTAAAGAGAAATATTTATCTCACCGTCTTTCCAAACAAAATTGAAAGAGCAGGAAGATGGGAACAGCTCAGCTGAACATCTTTAGAGAGAAAGCCTGTTATTCCCAATGAGGGAGTGACCTAAGTCACATGATTACTTTTTGAATGAGAGAAAGGGAGGAAATCCCTAAGGAGCGAGAAAGAGAACGCAAAGATTTTCCAACACAAACATTTAAAGACTTACTGATTATAGTTGCCCAAAGCCACAAATCATTGTTTTGTGGAGGTGCTAGATCTGGCCATACCAGTGACTTAAACCTTTCTTCAAAAATTGTTCAGCTAGTTAATCATTTCAGTTAGCTTTCTTCATCTATATCTTTTAACAGTCCAGAATATTCCTTTTGAAAAGGCCAGAAGCACACAGTGTACCACATGTGAATGCCACACTGGTTGATAAGAGTGATGTGGCAATGTTACTTGCTGATGTATTTTCAGTCCCATCTTGGTCATTTCTAATGTAGCATTTGCCCTTTTACTGTCACAACACCCTTCTGCCATGTGAGCCAATTCATCAAATGAACTCTCCCTCTGAGACCCTTCTGCTGGTAATTCTGCCATCAGAGGTTAGCAAGGAGGGAGATTCTCAGCTTTTGTATGGTCTTCTCCCACATTTTACAAGATTGAAATGCTTCTCTTAAGCCACAGTTACTAATAGTAAGAGCTTTAAGCTGGTCATTGGTCCCATTTGTTTGCCTTTGGCTCTGCACACCACCAGAATTCAGCCCTGAGGACTTCAGGCTAAAAGATGTCCCCAATTGTTATAATCTGAATTGCGGAGTAAGGTAGGGATTGCTATTTACCTCTTTGAGATCTCTTTGCAACTTGGCATTGATCTCTTCAGACTTGATGAGATCCCGCTGGGCTGTGGCCAATTCTTCTTCAAGTTCAGCCATCTGCCGACAAAGCATGGTAAGTCGCTCCTTCAGCTGGGATAGCTCTCCTCGCTGACGTTCTAAGACCTCTTCTAGTTCAGATTCCCGACCACCACGCCCCAAGTCAAGAGAACCAGATCCATTTGCCTGATGAATCAACAGAAGAAAAAGGAATTATTTCATGCCACAAATGTTGCTCTTGCACATTTTCCCAACACATGTCCCTCTGAGCTCTTCCAAACTGGTCTAAAGAAATGTGAGTTCTTTAGAGTTCTTTGGAAGACTTGATAGGCTAAAGTGGCCTTTTGTAGAGCTACTGTAAAAGCTCAAAAAGCATAGACAGATGAGGAAAAAGGGAAGGAAAGACTGAAACTGACATTGAAGTCCATTCAGAAGGAAGGAGGGAGGCAGGAAAGTATTTGATAAATGGAAGAGGTGAGTAGCTGAACAAGAAGAAAGAGGAGAGTAAGAAGAAAGGAGGGCATTGGAACACAAAATAGAAAAGGAGAAGCCTGGTAGAGTGAGATCATTCAGAATGAAAAAATAACTATGCTTGGGCATGGAAGAAGTTTCCACAACCCAAAATATGGAAATGAAAGCTGACCTCTCCTCCTGTACAAGATCACCTTGAGTGTGCTTCCATGTGTTCAATAACCTACTCTATCCCTCTCTCTCCCCCCCCCATTTTATTCCCCTATCCCCTGCTTCCCCCTCAGATTTCCTTTTCCACATCACTCACACAAATCTGGGCATCTCCATCTTTGCTGGGATCGTCTAGACCAGATCGGCGTCGGGCGAGCTGCTCACGCAGGGAGAGAGACTGCAGACAGTAGGGAGGAGAAAAAGAAGGACATGCATTCATGTTTAAAATGAAATTAAAATTAATGAGAGACTGTTGGCAATTGACTCTGAGACAAAAAATACGTGCTTTCAGCCATGGCGTAGAGTATCTTCCACTCAGGGAATATATCATTCATACCGAATTCTGTCTATTATGCAGCAACAAATGAACACAGGTTGGACCCAGATATAATTTGGATTTAGACATATGTATTTTACAGTCATGACTAACCTAAGTCCTCATGATTTCAATAGGCCTAATCTAAGTTGTGATGAAATCTGGAACCAACCCATGGTACTGCTTAGAGTCTGGAAATGTTACCTGTTTGGATTAAACTCCCAGTATTCCCCAAACATCATATGGCCTTGTTGCCTGGAGTTTTGAAAAGTGTAGTCCTGAAGATAACATCTATAAGTTATGCCCAGACTGTGTAAGTTCCACAGGGTCTACCATCATGTGACTTGACTGCCTTTCCACCAAACAGTAGCTTTTGGGAGCAGACAAGGCAACTGAATTAGCTTCTTAAGCCAGGCCAGATGTGGGCTAGTAATGCAAAAGCTCTGGCTTTGTTCTTGGGTGCAAAACATGGCAGGAGCAAACAGGCTTTCCCCATAAGTTTCCATACTCCTAACAGCTGGACTGCTACTATTGTCACCAACGAGACACCAAAGAAAGACAAGTCCAGAGGGAAAATGCCAAACACCTGTTCAGGGGGCTGACGGTGATCCTTGCATAGAAACAGATAATCTTCTTATGTCCTCCATGTAAACCTTCTCCTGTCTGTCAGATGCATAGCTGTGTGAGATAGGGCCTTCTCAGAACTGGCACAGAAACCATGGAAACTTTTCCATGAGAGACCTGCCTGGCTCCTTCATAAATGGGAGTCAGCTGGCACATTACAATCTTGCTATTTCAGAAAGCGCTTGGAATAATTAGTTGCTTTTTTGTCATAATAGGCTTCTTGGGACTTTTCTTTTGCTATAGTTGCTGTGACAGGGCCATATTGGTTCTGGGTAAGTATTTTAAAGCCAGCATACCAGTAGTGGATGAGGTGGCAGCAAAAAAAGGATGGTGCCATCCCACTGCTGGCATGTGGCTCTTGTGTGACTGCCCAGTATGTTTAATGGGGCTTGTTGAACAGTTGAATGTTCATAAGATTGCCACCTATATTTCTGATAGTTTAGGTTTTATTTTGTTATTAAGCTTCCTTGTAGATCCTGAAGAATAGATGGAAAGAATGTTACAGTCATAGCTCTAAGAGCATAATATTTAGACAACTCAAATCTAACATGCATACCAAGAAAACCAAAAGAATGTGCCCTGGAGACATTTGGTTTTTAAAATGTAACAATTAATTTTCAATGATTACATTGGTGCCTCCACATTCACTGGGGTTATGGGTGAAGGACCCCCATGAATGTGGAAAAACCTCAAATAAAAAATACTATTCTTTTTACCCGAGAGAACACCTCTCTAGGAATCTCCAGGTCCTCCAGTGAAACTCTGTGGTCAACATCTGCCAGAAGATGATCATAGAATCACGTTGGAGGACCTACAAATGCCCAGAGAAGTCTTTTCTCTAGGAACGTCTAGGTCTATGGTCAGCTTCTGGCAGAGTTGTGCTGGAGGGCCTAGAGATTCCTAGACAGAACATATTAATCAAAATCGCAAATAATCAAATCCACAAAAGTCAAAGTTGCAAACTGTAATCTGATGTGTTATTGTGTTTGAAGCCTGCAAACATTAGGTGGCAGCTGTCTTAACATGAATAGATTTGCGTGTGGTGCTGCTTAAAAGTGGGGGAAAGTGTACCAAGGACACTGTTATAAGGCTGGACCCTCCTCACTTGTAGCTCTCCTTAGGCATAGAGCAAGCACCACTCTCAGAGAGGTTCAGGGGTGCACCACAGAGGAGGCATCCCTAGGCTGGGGGAAACTATGTTACTGAAATATTTCACACAAACTTTGTGAGAAGCTGACTCATTTCTAAGACTTTTACTAATGCAATCCACCAGCACTGGTACTTTAAATCAACTATTTGCTTAACACCTTAGGGACTCCTAGGGCCACGAAATCCACTGAAATGCACAATGCCATGATCCCCTTATTCATT
This sequence comes from Phrynosoma platyrhinos, assembly GCA_020142125.1. Classification (NCBI taxonomy): domain Eukaryota; kingdom Metazoa; phylum Chordata; class Lepidosauria; order Squamata; family Phrynosomatidae; genus Phrynosoma; species Phrynosoma platyrhinos. The sequence continues at coordinate 20,294,576 of CM034710.1, forward strand.
TCAATCCATCATCTTTTTAAAATTTCTTTTGGAGTCTTGCACTAGGGTCACATATTTGCATGACAAAATATATATATTTCTGTCATTCTTCAGGTCCATCTCCTACCACTGCAGGTGGAAGAAAAGCCTTTGTCATACCTCCTGATTGGAGATCTCCAGCTCTTCCTCCAGTACTGCAACCCGCTCTAATGCTACACGCAGCCGTTCTCGAACCTGCCGTGCACCGGAACAAAGTGGCATGAATTAGCTTCAGAACAGTAGAGAAACAACCACACTCTCCCCATTTCCTGTAGTTCCTCATCCCTTAATCCATGTCAAGACTGTACCTCAGGGAACAACCCATACTACCAATTACATACTACTTTCCATCACCAAAAGATGATTGGTGCACTTTCTCCTGGTAAGGAAATTTTTTTGATAATGTCAAAGTAGGTGCACTCTGAACTTCAGTATTGTTTTAAGTGAAGCTTCCCCTTGGGATTTTGGTATCTTGGCCAAATTTTCACTCTAGCCCACATCTTGCTTTGTCAACAATCTGCCCTGCCTTCACCTTCTCATCCAGGGCCTTGTGATGTTCAAAGAGAGACTTGAGGGCCTTCAGCACTTCCACCTCGCTGGAAACACCAGCCGGTGACTGGGCTTGACGTTTCACCACCGTCATGCGGAGAGAGCGTTCGTGTCGTGAAACAAGGCATTCCAGGTGTTCTAGCAGCAGCTGGAGAGAGATAAACAGAGAAGGTAGCTCAGGGATTGACCAAGTAATACAATGGCTGCACGTAGATAGAGATGATTGCACAGCACCAGAACACCATGAAAACATTGCTTTGCTGCTCAAACATTCCCTTCTCTTCCCTTTTTCCAAAGGACCACCTACACCAAAGTGAAAATTAAATTTAGGACTGGAGTGAGGAAACAACATTCTCAAGCAGTCGTGACAGAAAGGCAGTTTCGCTGTTATGTGAAGTGACAGAGTCTACCACATGACTGAGGAAAGGATAGCCTTCCAAATATCAGACTGCAACTCCCATCATCCCAAACCACTACCCATGTAGCCTTCAACATCTAGAAGGCTACAGAGAGAGAACTTGTAGCACCTTTGAAACTAACTGAAAGAAAGAAGTTGGCATCATGAGCTTTCGTAGAATAAATTCTACTTCCTCAGATACAAATGAAAATGAAGCAAAAACCCAAAATGGCTCCCCACAATGATCCATAAAATAATGAACAACTAGTGAAATACAACACATCAGCCTTCTACAGCTTATCAACCTCCATATGAATTGGACAACAATTTTCATCATCCCCAGCCAGTACAATTTATATGTAGAGGATGATGGATGATTTGGACCATCACTCATCAGGAGAGAACCAGGTTAAGTAGAGCTGTTGTAACTATCTGTCAGATTTTCTCAGTAGCTTTCTGGGAATGAAAGAAACACACACACACACATTTTTGATGAGGCAGCTTCCAGCCTCTTATGCCTTTTCAACTTCTTTCTGCAACTGGGTCCTTGGATAAACTTTGCAGAGGCTTGTTTCCATAAAAAGAGAGAGCATATGGATTGGGAGGGGTTGGCTGTGGGTGTTTGAGCGGTCCCATTCAGTTCAGTCCGCCTACTTGAAGAAGCAAGTTGTGTGAAATGGCCTGGTTAATGTGATTGGTAGCTTTGCTGCATCCTACTTCTCATCACAAGCAGAAGTGTCAAGTCAAGTTCTCATCATTGCTTGATGAAGCAACAGCTGAGAAGGAGGTATTGCCATCCTTTCACCAAGAGTTTAGAAAAGTTTCTTCTTTTCATTTCATTTTGGACTGAAGCTCTCATAACCCCTCAGCCATCATGGCCACTTTCATGTGGGATTGTGAGAATGATGGTTCAAAGAAAGAAAGAAAGAAAGAAAGAAAGAAAGAAAGAAAGAAAGAAAGAAAACAAAACAAAAAAAAAATTTTTCCCAGATCTGCTCACCCACCCACCCCCGGTCAACCCCAGTTGAGGAACCATGTTGAACATCAGCCATAAGCATAGGATGCCAGCTCTGTCCCCTCTTGTTCCATCAGCCCAATGCTGCAAAATCTAACGGGATTCAGGTAAATTCCAACAGCCATCTGTAACATCGATCTCTAGCTGTGGGGGACTACAACTTTCATCATCCCCAGCCAGCGTGATGATTTTCTACATTGACTGAGGATGATGGAGGGTATCCAACCTAGATGGAAGGCATCAAGTTGGAACAGGTTGCCTTGTAACATTAACACTGAGAAGAGCCTTCTCCGTTGCTGCTGTCAGGCTCAGAAACTCCCTTCTCAGAAAGGTTAGACTGGCACCCACTCTAGTCTCCTTCCACAGAAAAGGTTTTAATTTTTTGATAGTTTAATCACTTTTTAATTTTTACATATTATGAATTTTTAACTATTTGTTTTTTAATCTTTTGCAAGCAACTTTTGAGATCCAAACTGGGAAAAGGGCCCCTGCCTCTTTATATAATTTATATGAATAAATATATCAACAACTACATGCAAAATACCAATATCTGGCAAGTTCTGGATTTCAAAACAAAGTTGTTAGCCAGTCCACCACAACCTTTTCCCTACTCACCCGTGTGTTGTTCCGTTCTGCCTTCAGCTCCGAGATCTCTTCTTCACGTTCCGACAGTTGTTCCCGGCACAAGTTAAGTTCCTTAGTAAGTGCAGCAAATTCCTAGTGGAAAAGACAGGTCATTGTTATGTGGAAAGACGGTGGTGATTCTCTCTTTTCACCTTGTACCACCACAGGAGTGGGAAATATAGGGCCTTCCAATGAATCCTATCATTCCCCAACCCAGCATAGGCAATGCTGAGAATCATGGGATCTGCAGTCCAGCAACATCAGATGAGCTACATATTCCCTATCACTGTGCAGAGCTTTCTTGAAAAAGTAAAATGGTTGTTTTTTTTTCTGGGGGAAATTCCAGTGTTCTAAATGTTATTAGATTGAGCACATTTGTTTGTTTTCTTCCATTCTAACTTGGCTCTCTGTTGTCCCTTTTGTTGGTTCCTTTTTTCAGGGTTGGCTGATGGAAAAACCAATTGGTGATAAGCCACAGTTCTTCTTCTGGGTGTAACAATAATCCATGGTTTAAACAAGATGTGGATGCAACAACAAATCATCGCTCCGTATATACTCAACTATAAGTTGACCTTGTGTATAAATTGAGGGCAGGTTTTGGAGCAAAAATTATGGATTTTGATATGACCTGTGGATAAACTGAGGGTTAAACTTAGGGTCATGTAACAAAGGACATAAAAGATAAAGCAAAGAAAAATTATGCCAAAGAATTTACAAAATTCCAGCTCCAGGGATGGATTAAGCTCTTACCTTTCACCAGGGGATGGTTCATTTTTTGTTAACAGTTAAAGTACAGTACTTACATTGACCCAAGGATAAGTCAACCCAGGTTTTTTGGGGGGGATGTCAATTTTTTAAATTAAATTTCTAGACTTATAAATGAGTATATACAGTCAGTTGTTCATACGCCAACAAGCAAGCTGTGTCTTCTAACTGGCAGGACACATTCAAATACAACAAGAAGTTAGAATTTGATAAGCCACAGTATAACTACATGATGTCTTACTGAGCAAATTCCAATGGACTGCAAATGACCTATTATTATATTAACTAAGAATGAATTGGTTCAAAGGTGATGGCTTGGCCTCTCTTGCAGGCTAAATATCCCACACTCATTTCCTGGCTCATCTGCAGCCTACTACAGCATCCAAATTAGGCACAAGATGTCTACCAAAAGCCACAGTAACCCATGCAAACCAGAATTGGAAGCTACTGTAAATCATCGCAATCATAGTTTGCCTGTCTGGGATGTTAACAAACTAAATATATTATGAACCAGGAAGGAAGAGTCGGAATCAAAGTAATGATGGAAGAGGATGAGAAGGAAACATAGGGGAGTTGTGGTTTGGCTATGATTTCTGAAATGGACCAATGACTAAGAAATGGTCCTGACCATAGTTGCAAGTTGTGTATCCTGAAGCTATAGCAAGAGCAACTCATTTGGAGATTTGCATATCTAAAATTGCAGGTTTGAAAAGAATGATTGCAAGTTTGTCTTTTGTCATCTTGAAACACTAAGCATTTAAACTAACAGGAGAGGAGAAATGTAATGTTCTTTAAAAGCATCCCACAAACCTAACTTTTGGCTCCACTGTGATTTATCATTTAAGACATTATACTGCTCAGCCACTAGATGGAAACATCCATATGGCTCAAGTCCTCATTAACCAGTGCCTGGAAAAAAATCAATTTATTGTTGTTGTTGTTGTTATTATTATTTTGAACTACAATGCTCAGAATCCCCCAGGTAGTATTGCCAGAGGCCAAACTCTGTAGGAAAGTCTGGCAGCTTTAGTCCATTAAAAGTAATTTACACGGCTCTGTTTATCAGTGTTACATGGAAGAAGATTCAGGATTAGATCTTTCAATGTTTCGTTTTAATAATTTCAGTCTCAAAATAGCAGAAAAACAATAAAACCAAGACATCATTAAATTTCAAATTAGATAGTTTTAATAATTTCAGCTTCAAAATAATAGAAAAACAATAAAACCAAGACATCATTCAAAATTCAAATGGTTTAAGGTTTAGGGATTTATACTGGTCCCCCAGGAGGGCTCCACCTCTACCAAAAAATAATTTGCCTCCCCCCCCCC
>CM034710.1:20303922-20317958 GCA_020142125.1 Phrynosoma platyrhinos
ACATGGATGCCAAAATTTGTGGATGCTCAAGTCCCATTAAATATAATGACATAGTAATATGCTTTCTCTTACATGAAATGGCAAAACCAAGGTATGCTTTTTGGAAGTGATATATTTTTACAATATTGTTAAGCTGTGGATTCCTGAACCCATGGATGAAAAATCTGTGGGTATGGAAGGCTGACTGTACATAGTTTCATGTGGTTAAAGTCAAAATTTGATAAGATTTGATGTTTTTCAAAAAAAAATGAAAACAATATAAAAAAGTATTAATTTTTCTAAAGGCATTTTAAAAAAAAGTAAAAGAAATTAAATCTTGGGCCTCTACTTTCTCTTCCCACTGAGCCTCAACCCACTCAACCATCTCTTCAGCATTTTAAGAGATGCAGGCAAACACCACAGCCTATTTCTGCCAAAAGGCAGATGTATGGGTGTCAAATGGATATTTGGGGAGCAGTGGTGTCACCTTCCTCCTTAGGGTGTTACCTGGTGCGGTCTGTACCCTCCACACCCTCCTCATGATGCCCCGCTGCATAAGGAGAAGGAGGTCCATTCTGCTGGCAATCTGAACACAGGTGCATTATGCTTCCATCAGATTTGTGAGGAAGGGCTAGGAGAAATCACTTAGTATATTCAACTAAGTAGCTGATGGAGAATACGGGCCCTTATTTTTTATCAAAAGAAAGATTATAGAATAATATTGTGTACTGTGTCCCATAAGAGAAGGATGGTAGCATCTTTATATTTTTTAATGCCTATCATCCAGGCAAAGCCACCTTGGAGTATTCATTGCCTGTGAAAACTCTATGAAAAATTAATTAGGTTGGCATATGTCAACAGGTGACTTGAAGGTGTGTGCGCACAAACACATCTAGCAAGAACTACGCTCAAGGAACCACTGAGACAGCCTGGTTCCACCCTACCTACACCTCAGGAGTACAAAAAGTATGGCCTGTGACCACATGCAGCCTCCAGAGACATTTTTGAGTGCAGCAATTCCCCAACAGATCAGACAAAATTCAAAACATGTTTTGCCTCCAATTGCCCTTGTGATAAGTTTCACTTATTGATAGTCCCCACCCCACTCCATGTAGATATCCCTCTAAAAATTGTTGTTTATGGAGCCAATAGAGAAAAATGAGGAGCCTAGTGCTCCTGTAATTCAAATACTGCTCTACACCATTCAAGGAACAACATGGTTATAAGGTTTTCATGTATAAATTATAGCCAGTGGTGTACAGGACTCTGGTCTTACAGGGTCAAACTGCTGGGATGTTTTGATTAGCAGAGACAATTAAGTCATCTGTCCCCAATCTCAGGTTTCCCTACTGCTTCTGAGCTAACCTGTAATCTTAATAGTTGCTGAGGATGAAAACAGATTTTTCAAGTAACAATATATATTTGGCTAGAATTTTGTTGGTGACTTATGATAACATAATTTCCACTTATAATCTCCATCCGGTACCTCCTTCCACAATGTCTTTGTGCCAGCTTCACAATGGCAGCTGGATGGGCGCCCAGGAGCAGCTCTACCTCCCTGATTTGTCAAGGAGTCAGTCTTGCACCATCCAAATGCCATTGTGCAACCACAGTTCTTGGCCAGGGGGAAAGATTGATCTTTCCCCCCCAGCTGTACATCAGTATCTGGATACCACTTCAATGCAGACCCACGGCCCTTTTGTGATCAGGATGTGAACCTTCACCTGGCAGCCATCCAGCTTCCATTGAGTAGCCAGGGAATAAAGAATTCCCTTTGTCCTTCCTGGATCATCAGCATAGGTATGCAGGTGGAGGTTTATGCTCCAACAGGATCTTCTCTGTATCAATTATCCCTATTGCAATGCAAAGCGTTCTGAGGTGGGTTGGCCTTGAGTATTTAAGGTCCATTGACTTTACAGTGGAGATGAAAACTGCTAAAACTGGTTTGTTGATATGGAACCACATGCTATTTCTGGACTCATCTTATTGCTTGGGATCAGAGCTATGGAAGACTGTCAAAACAAGTGCCTGTTCTCAATGGCATCACTAGGGGGTACAGGGTGTGTGAGCCACACTGTGTGACAGACACCCTGGGGTGTGGGTGTGTGTCACACAGTGGGGCGTTGCACCTGGAGGGACTGGCACAGCTACTGGATGAGTGAGAAAGGGTGCTTTCTCACTCACCCAGCAGCCACACAGGACCCAAAATGGGCCTTCCAGAGACCACAGAACCACCACCCCCATAGTGGGGGATGCTGGGGGACAGTGGCTGCCACCATGCCAGACCCTGAAGGTCTTTCATGAGGCACCTGCAGAGTTCTGGGTGACTGGGCAGTTCACCCCCCCCCAAACACACACACACACTCAGTGACACAAGGCTCAAGGATGCCACTGCCTGTACTAAAATTTTGCAGATACCCCATTGGTTACTCCCAAAGAGGAGAGATTTCCTTTTGTGAAGATATACACGTAGCATGACCAACCTGCAGGGCAGTGCTTTGCAGGCAACTATGCATTTCCAGCTCATCAGCATAGTTCTCCCAACTAGCCCTGTGACCTCACAGACCACCCTCTCTTCCCTGCTCCTAACCTGTGGCAAGGCAATATTGAGCTGGCGCTGCAGGGACTCTTTCTCATGGCCCAGTTCACGCAGGCGGAGTTGTGAGGTGGCCAAGCTTTCCTGTGTGTCACGCAATGTCTCTAGCAGCCGTTCACGCTCATTCAGCATGTTGACCATAAGTTGCTCGAAGTTGGCATCGTCGGCCCCGTAGGCCGAGCCACGGCGGTTGTCCTCATTGATGGTTGGCATCACTTCACACATCATCATGCCAAGAGGGGTGGGGAGGGGCACCCGTGGGCCTCCTCAGGAAGGAAGAGAAATTTAGCCCCAGATCCTGCAAAAAAGAAAGAGATATTTATTTATTTGGTATATTTACTGGTTATATTTTCCAAGACAGCAGAACAGCATTTATATCATGCCTTTCTCTCAAAGATTGGCACACAAGGTATTTAAGAATGATTACATCAATTTTTTTAAAATTCAATCAAAAAATTAAATCTAGTTAACAACACATAAGAATATTATAGGCTATATTTCAGAGGACGGAATTTGCAAAACCAACGCTTGAGTATTCCTTGGTTAAGAAAATGCTATGAAATACATGTGGTTGCCCTCAGGATACAGGCCACTTAAAGGCACATACACACAGAATAATACATCAATGAAAGAATCAACTTTGGAAGTTTGACCATATTAGATCAGAGATTCTGGGAGTGACAGTCCAAAAAAGAAACTTTTCCGAAGTCTGTGAAAGAAGGAATTGGAAAAGGGAATCAAAGAGAGGAGAAAGCAGAATATTTTAGTGTGAAAAAGTATTACTCCAAGGATGGAGGAACCATATTTCACCAATGGAGCACCTGCTTTCAGTGCAGAAGGCCCCATGTTCAGCTCCTAGCATCTCCAAGGATCAGGTAACAGCTGAGGGAAATGATTTCTAGCTGAGACCCTGAAAAGATACCACCAGTCTGAGTCTGGGGTAGACAGAGAACTAGTCAGAGCTGGTATAAGACAGCTTGCTGTTTTCCTCTGATGTTGGAAGGCTAAGTCTCTGGGCTCCACATGGTAAATCCGATTCTATAGTTTTGTTGGAAGATCAGAGCAGCCTAGAGGCAAAGGACTGAAACAGTGAACCTGAACCCACCAGAGTTTCAAGCAAGTTAGATCTGGCAAGCTGTAGGATGAACTCACAAGTGCTGTGATCTCTTAAGACAGAAGAACTGCCCTTGTGTGTGGGAGGAAGAAAACAGGCCCAGAGCCATGAGTCCTGAAATCAGCTGACAAGATGACACACATATTTCTGCTAATGTATTACAAATGGAGATAATGGGATCAGAGATGTTATTGTAGTAAATATGACATTCTTGCCACCACCACCCAAGCCATAGCCTTGGTTCTGTAGGAATGCTGGACAGGCTGGGGAGGAAGAAAACCTGAAGGAAGAGAGAAAGCTTGAGATAAACTCTGTGGGCGGACAGGGAGAGCAGGTATAATTCATGGGGCAGGCATGAGGCTGAGCCGGTTGGGGAACTGAAGCAGCCAAAAGCCAGCCCCACCCTAACTTTTTATTTCCCACTCCATATAGGGACAATTAGTTCCCTAGATCAAGGCTGGGCAAGCTGTAGACCCCCAAATCTGATTAGTTTCAGCCAACCTGGCTATCAGATAGGGGATCATGGGAGCAGTAGTTCATCAACATCTGGAGGGCTACAGATTGCCCACCCCAATATCATGGCCATGAAGGCTGGGGATTCTGGGAAATTTAGCCTCAAAAGTAACTTTTCCAAGCTCTGTATTCCACATAGGGTAAGTGGTTAATCCAGAATGACTTCTGCATGGAAACACTGCCTGGCCCTTGTCCTCCATGCAATAGTTAAAGAAGAAATAACAGGCAATATATGTCCTATGCTGCTCCCCATCTTATGTCCAGATGATGTGGCCCATGGATCATAGACCTGTGGGCTCTGCATCTGAATTGTCACTCGGTTATAAAAGATTGTCACTGGGCAAGCTTGGACACTCAACATCCTAGCCAGGCAATATTCCAAACTGCAAACCTAATATAACCCTTTGCATTTATGTAGCTCTTTTTCAAATGTTCAAGACAATTTATAGAAATAATAACGTTGACTCTCTTTGCAGTGTGGAAGGGCAAAGGAAATGAGGAAAGGACAGCGGTACCGATGTGTTCAAAATTCTAAGGGTTTGTAGCATTTGCACTGAGTTAGGAATTATGTTAGAAGTACATTGTTGTTTCACACTCTGCCTGACACAGTGCTAATTTTGCTCCAAGTGATAGGTGTTGTACAGAACACTGAGACTGCATACTCTCCACCTGGGTAAGGAGGGGATTTATATTCTTTATTGCAAGTGAGAAGAAGCAGCAACATCAGGAAACAGCTAAAGTGAGAAAAAGGATTAGTGAAAATCGCAGGAATCTCCAGCTACAGATTTAAGATGACAGAAAGTCTCCCATTTCACTATTTTCTGTAACAGCCAAAACAGCCCCCTATGAAAATGAGGGGCAATTTCAAAAAGCAGCATAACTTACCCTAGAGCTTATTCATCTCAAGTTTGTGCAATTTTGTACAGTGCAAGTTGGCTGCTCTTTGGATAGGAACCTGTCATGCCTGTTCTTTGTAAAATGCAATGTACAACAGGAAGAGAGAAAGTATGATTAGAGTATGGTACGATATGACCTCTAACTCTCATCAACTTCATTGCATCTACCAACTTCTCTCTACCAATGTAGTAGAAGGCAGAGGAAGAAAGGAAATAATATTAATATCTTTCTAATCCTCCTTGTCTCCACTACCTTTACTCCAGTCCATTACCTACAACTCTATCAGGGTGGCTGCTCGTGTACCACATAAAAACATAAAACAACAACAAAAACACACATTAGCAGGACAAATTTACATGTCATTTGCACACCCAATTTATATGTATATACATTGATATGTATAGATGCAAAGTTAGACACATCTACTATAATTTAAAAGGAAACACATAAAATTTGCATATGCAGACTTACATGACCTTTAGAAATGACTATAATTTAGAGAGAAAACAACACATATTCCCACAGCTGGAAAGACAGTGACCAGTTGAGTTACTTGCCCAAGCTGTTAAATCTGCTTTTATCCAGATTCTCACTGCTGACAGTTTCAAGGCCCCTTTTTTTATGGTTTTATTCCTTAAACTAGACTTGGATTGGAAAGCTCTTCAAATGGATGATGCTTTAAAGCAGAGGTGGGAGCTGTGTGGCTCACAGAATGCATACTATACTTTGGGGTGGGCAATGTGGTCCTGATCCCACCTAAAGGATCTGGAAACCACCCATCCTGCAAATTTTTGGTAGAGTTATTTTTGTCATCTAAATCCCATTACCCCATTCTGACAGCCCTTCAAACAGAACTGTTTATTTGATGTAGAAGTTGTAGCTACCTTATACAGTGGACCCTTGGTACCTATTGGGGTTTGGTTCCAGGTCCCCCCATGGATACCAAAATCCATGGATGCACAAGTCTCATTAAATATAATGGCATAGTAAAATGATGTCCCTTATATAAAATAGCAAAATCAAAGTTTGCTTTTGGGAATTTAGATATATTTAGCCACAGATGATCAAATATGTGGATAAGAAATCCATGGATATGGAGGGCTGGCTGTAGTCAATGTCCTACTTTTTCTATCCCTTTGCTGTTCAATTGAACTTGGGACAGAGGGAGTGATCCAACTGTTACTTCCAATTTGGGTAGATCTAGTAAATAAATGGGAACGTCATACGTTAACATTAGGGAAACTTTATGAAACTGTACTTTGAGGTCTATTGTTTGGTTTGGATGAAAGAATGGGTGACATCGATGATGGAATTAAGGAGTGAAACTTTGGATGGCATGGTTATTTATGGTATGATAAAATCAAAGTTAATGTAGAGTTTTAAAATCACCTTATGAGATATGCCCTATTGAGGATGTGGAATAGATATACATTCAAGTTGTGTCCACAAATGCCTTTATGGGTCTCAGCTCAAGAGGTTTTTTTACAGAAAAGAAACAACAGCTTTTTACAGTAAAGAAACAATAGGTGAAGACAAATGGCAACTGTACAGAAATCTTGTGGAGTTGTGTCAAGGGAAATATAGAATTAAATTAAAAGAGCAGATAAGAGTAGAGATATGCTTTTCAATTGTACTCTTATTTACAAATATAAGAAAAATTTAAAATGGATAAAAAGACATATGGTTTTGACCAAGTAAGTCAGAATTTTAAGTGCAACTGTGTACAAATGATGAACATATATTTGCTTAAATGTATATACTTTTGTTGATATAGAAAATGGAAGAACATGATAAGAACATGAATGATAAAATATAAAATAACATGAATGATAAGAATTTTGGTTATAATATATAGATAGGCCAATGGGAAAATATATGGTTTAAAGAATTTAAATTTACCTTATGCTATGATCTTAAAGAGAATTTTTACAAAATGATATACTAGTGGTATATCACACCAGAGAAGTAGTCTAGAATGTCTAAAGAATGTTTCTAAAGTATTTTGGAAATGTGAGCAACAAGAAGGTACATTTTATCATATGTGGTGGATGTGCAAAAAAAAAAAAAAAAAAAGTAGATGCAAATACATACATTGTAGAGGATTCTAAAGTTTAAGATTCAGTTAAAACCAGACCTCCACTGTAGTAGGGAATTTCTTTTGGGATTGTTGGATGTACAGCTAGAGAAGACCCACGGAAGACTATTTCAATATATGATCAAAGCAGAAAGACTTTAATATGTGCAAAGATGGATCAATTCAGAACTACCTACTACAGAGAGTGGTTGTTGAAACTGGTAGATTTAAAGGAAATGAATAAATTGCCGTTGTTTGATTAGAAATGGGTCATTAGTGACATTGCTTAAAGAATGGCAACCCTTTATGGACTTTTTGTAGGGAAAAAGAATATGATTTGATAATTTACAGTTCTGAGGATTAGAAATAATTGATTATGGAAAGAAAGTAAGTCATATAGTGTTAAAGAGTGAAGTATGACTACTTAATGTCAGTGGCATCCCCACCCTGGGTGTCACCAGTGCAAAGGGGGTTGCCAAGGGGGCTGCACCTCCCTTGCTGCAACAAAGCCAAGAGAGGCAAGCTCAGACCTCTCCTTTGCCCCAGCAGTAGACTGACTGAAAATAAAGAAAGGCAGGAGAGGCCTCTCCTGTGGCAGCAAGTCAGGAGGGATAGTCTCGGCCCTCCTCACCCTGCAACAGGAGAAGGGCCCACCAGGTATCACCCAGTGTGGGCAACATCCTCTGCACTTCCCTAGTAACACCACTGCTTAATGTATGTATATATAACTGCTGAAAAGATCCGAAGTCATCCTTTTCTTTTCTCTTCTTTTTCTTTTTCTTTCTTTCTTTTCAACATTTTTAGTGTGCGGTATTGGTAATATCTGTAATAAATACAATTTATTAAAAAAAATTTAAAATTTATTTATTAATTATTAATTAATTATTTTATTATTTATAAAATTTATTTTAAAAACTTCAATTGAGGGATGTGGTGGCTTAGTGGATAAGACGTCAGTTCTGACGATTGGAAGGTTGGCAGTTTGAGGCCCGGGTGCTGCATGATGTGGTGAGCTCCTGTCACTAGTCCCAGCTTTTGCCAACCTAGCAGTTCGAAAGCATGCAAATGCAAGTAGATAAATAGGTACCACTTCAGTGGGAAGGTAACAGCGTTCGGTGCAGTTATGCTGGCCAGTTATGAGTAGTCTTTGGACAATGCTGACTCTTTGTCTTAGAAATGGAGATGAGCACTGCCCCCTACAGTCAGTTATGACTAGACATTCATGTCAAGGGACTACCTTTACCTTTGCCTTTAACTTCAATTGGTTTACTTCAGTGGGGACTAATAACTGGATTTGGGTTGGAGACTGTTAACTTGATGTGGATGGCAGCAGTTCTTTGGCGGAGGGAAATTATATCCTCAGACTGAAGTGAGTCCATTTCCTAAAATATTACACATTCTCCCCAACTGTGTTGCTGCCTCTCTTGTCTCATCACTCCTGCCCAGTGGCTGTTGGTCACTTCCATGACATAGGCTTAGCAAATCTGAGTTTAAGTCTAAACTTTAAAGGAGATCTCCAAAATGCTCAGCCTTATCCCCCAAACAAGTTTAGCATCTTGGATAGCTCTGCTAAATTATGGACTAAAACCCAAAGAGGATTCACTGTTCCACTGACATTGGAAGCAGGAGATACCATTGATCCTATTTTTTTTAACCTTCAGCCAGGCTTCAGCCTGGAAGATATTTATTTATTTTCTTTATATGCTTACTGCCTCTTCCCCAAGGTAGGACCTAAGTTAGCTTCCAGAAATAGTAAATTAAAAACAATTAAAATCACCTTGTAAATACATTAAAATCATTTAAAAACAACAGAAAGTTTAAAAGATAAATAACATCTCCCCAATAAAAAGCCTTCCTACTTATACAGTGGGCCCATTGGTATCTGTGGGGGCTTGGTTCCAAGCCCTCCCACCTCTTATGGATATCAAAATCCAAGGATGCTCGTGTTCCATTAAATATTATGGCATACTAAAATGGTGTCCTTTATATAAAATTACAAAATCAAGGGTTACTTTTTGGAATTTATACAGGCGTCCCTCGTGGTTCGCGGACTTCCCATTTGTGTCCCTCAGTCTTTCACAGATGGGAAGCCACGAGGGACAAAATGGCGCATGTGCCACCATTGTACTCAATGGGTCCCCAATATTCATGTTATTTCCCATTTGTGTGTGTGTCCATCCAGGATGGATGCGCTGTGAATGGGGAGGGACGACTGTATTTTTAAAATATATTTTCAAGCCATGGATGGTTGAATCAGTGGATAAGGAATCTGGGGATACAGAGGGCCAAAGGCAACCTTTCCCCTTTAAGGGCCGAGGGACTTCAGCTCCCAGAAGCCTCAGCCATGTTGGCCAATAGTTCCATGTTAGCCAATAGCTCCTGGGATTCTGGGAGCTGAAGTCCCTCGGCCCTTAAAGGGGAAAGGTTGCCTACCCCTGGTCTAGACCTACACTGTATAGGGCTTTATAGGGCATGATCAGCACTTTGAATTGTGCGCAGAAACGAACTGGTAGACAATACAGCTGTTTTAACGACGGAGTTATGTGCTCCTTATAACTGGCTTTTCAGCATTATGACATTTTGAACCTGCTGAAGCTAGGGTTGCCAAGGTGAAAAATGGAGACACCTGTTTTACCTTTAATGGTTATGCAGAGGCAGGAACTTCAGTAGGTGTTGCTTGTTACCTGGTTGTGTGCTGAAATTGCCTCTTCTACACAACCATTAAAGGTAAAGGAACTCCCTCTAGTTTTCATTCTATTGAAAGCTCTACTGAAAGAAGCCCCATACACCAGTTCTTCCTCAACATCTTGTTTCTTCAACAAGGTCACACCTAGGCCAAAGTAATCATACCATATCTACAGTCTACAATCAAAATATCATCCTCTCATCCCTAACTGGGGAATTCTTCCTTCAGTTTTTGCCTCAAAAGAAGTGGAAAACTGGGGAGCATCCAAAGAATTTACAGAAGAAACAAGAGACATCTCAAGATACTCAAAGGGTGGTTATTTTACCTAGCAAAAAAGCCTAATACTTCTAAATGAAGGACTCTCAAACCGCTTACTGGAAAATAAAATTTCTGAAGTTTGATTCCAAATTGAAGAAGGCCTTAAGAGTATACACAGGCTGAAACATGGCTTTTCTGCTAATAAAACAACCGTTTTCTGAGCATCTTGAGATATGTTACTTTTGCCTCAGCAATAGATGTGCTAGGTTAGGGGTCAGCAACCTTTGTTGCTGGGGGGGGAATGGCGCAGGAGGGCGGGTGGGCATGCGCGCGCTTGCACGCACATGCGCTTCCCCGCGCACGCATGCGCACGATGTGCGCGCATGGGGAGCGCCATTTTGGAATTCCCCCCCCCCCCCGTGTTTAAACCCATTTCCCTAGAGTTTAAAGCCATACTCTAAAACCCATAGCTTCTCAATAAATGCTTCTTGCACACAATGGGGCTGGTTGGATCTAGTATGTGAAACTGTGCCCTTGTTTCATCTGAATGGGGTAGGCAAGGGGTGATCTCTTTTAACCCCCTGCACCACTGTCTAACCCAGGGGTAGGCAACCAAAGGCCCGGGGGCCGGATGTGGCCCCCCCGAGGCCTTTGGACCGGCCCCAGGCCGGTCCTGCCTCCACTGCCGCCCTCCGCCCCCTGCTGCCCGCCATGATGATATCTTTGTTGTTATTAATTGTTCTTGGGGTTTCCTTGGCAAAATCTCCACAGGGGTTTTGCCATGGCTTTTCTGGGGCTGAGAGAGTGTGCATGCATATTTTTTTAATTTTTAATTTTTTTAAAAAAATTATTTATTTATTTATTGATTGATTGATTGATTGGTGCTTCGGCCCCCCAATTGTCTGAGGGACAGCAACCCGGCCCCCAGCTCAAAAAGGTTGACTACCCCTGGTCTAACCTGTCCAGCATGGTACCCTGACCCTTTGTTGGGGGCAAGGGGAGGTTGAGGGAACATCATAGCATGGAAGGGGTGGTGAAGTCTGCTTTCATCAGGACAGTTGCATATGGCTAAATCTGTATTCAGGCCCTGGTAATTTTAATTTGGACAGACACATATAATACAAACTAGCATGACATCCCTACAGTGGTGGAGATGGATTTCAGTCCATCTACTTTGAAAGACACAGAGAGAGCTTTTCACTTTTTCAAAGAAGGTACTTACAAAGAATCAAGCCTGTCTCAGAGCTGTATTCCATGACCTAAGGCTATTTCCCTAAATATGAGGTGCCCGAAGGCCTATCTTAATGTGGGAAAGATGCTCTCTGTATATACGCCTAGAGCAGTATATATGCTCTGTTCAGTGGAAGCCCGGCTGTTTATTTAGCTGATGAATTAAATTTGTTCAGAGAAATCAGTTCAGAGAATCTGGAGGGGGTCAAAGGCTGCAAAAACAGCCTCTGGGGGTCATATGTGACCCCTGGCATGCTCTTTGCCCACCCTGGGCCTAGAGGTATTTCTTCCTCTCTGAAGGGACAAGAAGAGACTATGCCTCCCAGTATTAAACCTCTGCAGCATAAAAGAAACATCAGAGCTCATCTCTTGCAGGGCCAGCACTTAACAAGTACTTTTTTTGGTGTGGTACATATATTACATCTCTAGTTGGAGATCTTTGGATGTCCTGGAATAGCAGTTAACAGAATATTCAATATCCCTGTAGAAGGACCTGGAAAAGATGTCACCTGAGCTTGGAAGACAGAAATGCTTTTGAATGGATAAAAGAAGAGCTCTAAGCCAGTCAGGGGCTGAATTATTATCAATAATGAACATTGAAGCTCAGATCTGAAGAATCTGGGCTCAGATGAAGCCCTACCATGTTGGGGTGAGCAACCATTCCTATGTTAAGGACTTTGTTCCCTTAAGGTAATCTGTCAGAGGCCACCTGTCAGCAGTGGACAGCTGTGGACAGGGCCAGAAGCCAAAGCAAGTTAGTCTGTCCCTTTTCTTTTTCTCTTTCTGCTATTCTCATCCCCTACCTAGTAGGATGCTGAGGAAGGGGCAGAATGCTATTGTAGGGACCTGATCTGATCACTTGCAGAGAGTACTTCTAAAAATAGGCTAAGAGAGTATGTGATCCTTGGCTGCAGCTTGCCCACTCTGTCCTGTATAGCCAAAAACATAAAACCATGCACCTCAACACACACAGGAACATAGGACGTATACTAAGTCAGACCACTGTCCACCTAATCCAATATTATTAACTGACTAGTAATAGCAATCCAGAGTTTCAGGCAAGAATCTTTCCTAGTTCTGCCTCAAGAACCCTTATATTCCCGATAGCCTTGCATCCAAGCACTAACCAAGCCTGAGTTGGCTTAGTTTCTGAAACTGGAAGAGATGAAGTGTGCTCAGAATGACATGGTATCTAAAGATGGTATATTATTGGTGCCTCATCTCCTACCCCTGCTTTAATCCTCTCTTCTGCCTGCCAAATCACAGGTGGCCAAGGCCCAACAGGCAGAGCTGCTGAATGCCGAGGACATTTGCAAACTGGAAAATGCCAATTCCAGGCTTATGCAGGCTCACAAATGCATCATCACTCTTATAAATTCAAAATACATCAACCTATGTAGCATCAGGCCAGAGAACTAAGTCTAAAATACAGCAAAGGCATGCAGGAAGCATTCAGACTTGTAGAACCATAGAAAACCAGTGGTACATTGCTCTGCTCAATTTTTTATACCCTGCAAACTAGCAGAAAGTAAGCTCTGCCACATGAATGTACACATTTTTTGTCACACAAGAAGTAGAGAGATGTTGAAGAACTCATGCACAGGGCTATGATACTAAAGCTGATGTGATAAAGAGCCCAATATTTCAATGTTCATATTCTCTTTCATTGCACTTGCCCGCAGACAGTGAGCAAAGAGCTGTGTATGAATGCCCTAGAACCAAAAGCACATGCCTATACCAAAGGGTTTTTGGGGAGGATGTTATGTAAAAATACCAAACAATCTCAGAATCACCTTTAGGCACAAACACAGACATCTGAGCATCTTTCATTTCTGTTCCTTTTCTTTCTTATTTCAAGCTAGCAAGTTTCTATTCCTCATGACTAGCCTATTGAAGGTTTGGATAGGTGGAGGTGGGGGGACGCTACCTTTCTACATCCAGTAACAACACCTTCCCTATCTTCTTATCACCCCTTTACAGTTAAACATTCTAGGTTATTTGAAGACCCTTTTCCTGCACAAGCAAAATAATAAAACAAGTAAACATAGCTTATGTTATCCTTATTTAGTTTATCAGCCCTATAACATTAGTTGATTCTGAGTGAAGAATGAGCATACCATTGGAACAGAATATAGAATTTTATCGATAATGCAAACAGTTTTGATTATTTCACGTTCATACATAGCTTATGAATGGTTTTGCACACAACTAACATTGGGACGTGTGATGATACTCATAATTTGTATGTCTCCAATACTGCTGACTTATGCTTGCATGCCCATCAACATCTTTCAAAGTATAGCTCAGGGCAGATTCACACCACATCCACATGGAAGGTTATAAGATGCACCTGCTGAACCTATCAGCAATGTTCACACTTATTTGAGTGTATACAATGAACAAAGTTATGCAGTTGTGCATAAAATAAAAATCAGCATCACTGTACATATATAACATAAATGCCAATTATGATGTTCCATTCCTCTTTGTGTGAGCCAATGCAGTTAAAGGATATTTAAGGTCACACACTTATACTGAGATAAGCAAATAAATAAATATAACTATGAGAACAGATATTGGTGAATGTGGAACAACATATCAGTGTTTTCTAATTGTATAGTCCTAACAACCTCCACGAGGCATACAATGGGCCTTTGCAGACTGCCAGAAATAGTGCAAATTGAGTCCA
>CM034710.1:20340671-20403383 GCA_020142125.1 Phrynosoma platyrhinos
TTCAAGCCATGGATGCTTGAATCCATGGATAAAAAAATCTGTGGATACCAAGGGCTGACTATACTCCAAAATCCAAAATTGTCCATGTGGTTGGCTGAGACAGTGACACTTTTGCTTTCTGATGATTCAATTTACACAAACTTTGTTTCATGCACAAAATTATTGTATATAAAATTACTTTCAGGCTATGTGTATAAGGTATATATGAAACATAACTGAATGTCATGTTTAGACTTGGGTCCTACCTCCAAGATATCTCAGTATGTATATGCAAATATTTCAAAATCCAAAACACTTCTGGTCCAAAGCATTTTGGAAAAGGGAGACTCAACCTATAATATGGTCCTCTGGTGAGATTTTAGCCTAGATCCAAATCCAATACCTAATCCATTATTACACCACAATGGCTTCTTTTCATCCAAGATGTTTAATCTGACAGTCCTTCCCTGGGTCATAGATGCAGCAACCTCACATGGAGAAGAAGAAGGATTAGAAGGGAACCCCTTACCCACAACAGCAATAAAACCCACTTCTGAAGGAGAAGAGTTTCATGCAGGAACGTCTCCCATTTTCTTGTTTTGATAGCCCTGTATTTCATGTGCCCTCTTGGTAATTTTATATCTTTCCTAGTTTCACAAAGGTTATGGAATTGCACAGACACACACACTCTCTCACACACAGAGAACATCTTTAAATAAGAGGAATGTGGAGAATAAATACTGTACATAGAAGCCCACTTCCCAACAAGGGGTGGGGGGGGGTAGGTAGATAAATATCTCTCCTGCTATACAGATAAAACCATCTTGGGAGGGTAGGGAAGGGTAGGACAGGAAGAGTCACAGGCAGTGGCCCAAGCAACCAGATGATGATGCAAATTATCCTCGTGACTCCAGAGATCTATGGAAATAAGAGAGAGAGAGAGAGGAAAACCAACTATGAGAACAATGAGCAACAATATAAGTCCTCCTCCATTCCAAGTGGGAATAAATAGTGACAGTTCCCCATTTAGACCAAAGCTTAGAAAAGTTTTCTGGGGAAGCAGAGAGGATTGAAATACAGCTTCCAGATCCTCTCTGAGCCCATGCTGGCTTGGAAAATCTGGGAGCTGTAGTTCTCAAAAGTCACGTTTTCAAAGCTCTGGTTTGGAGTTTTAAAACTTGCTAGACTTCCATGAAGCAGCGGTGTATGTATGTGTTCATTAGTCTGTTTGTGTTCCATATGACCAGTGCTCCCAAGTGTGTCAATTTCAAGGTAGATTATCAAAAGCTGGTTTGAAGGATGTTCTCTGTTGGAACAGAGTGTCAAAAGGTATTCAAACAAAAAATTATTATTACTTCATTCTCCTTTTCTATATTTATCAGGAATATATGATAGTGTAGAGGTTTTAAAGGTCTGTATTTGAGATGCAATGGAGGAGCTGAGACTGGGCAAGACTACCATAGATGCATGTTAGTTAGTAATAGATGTTGGGAAGTCATATGTGGGAAAACTCCATTTACTATATAAAATGTCCCTTCCCATGAGAAAGCTAGCTGGTGTGTAACCATTCTACAAGATGCAGGGAATTAGCTAATGATCTGAACCTCGAAGAGTGGTGAAGCCTCCTTCTTTGGAGGTTTTTAAACAGAGGCTGGATGGCCATTTGTCAGGAGTGCTTTGATTGTGTATTCCTACATGGCAGTGGGTTGTACTGGATGGCCCTTGTGGTATTTTCCAGCTCTATGATTCTATGTGTTTTATTGCTTCCTGAGGTCTAAACTGCAGTAAATTTTCTAAAACGGATTTCAACTCTGTCCAGGCCAGAGCAGATGGACACAAAATATCGGCCCAAGTCCACTCTGGCCAGAATCGGGCTAGAACTCTGCTGATCACACAGCCTGCTCCCAAGAAAGACCAGGTATGCAGGGGCCAATTGGTGCTGCCAGGAGTTGGTTTATCCTAGTTCCTTTTTGCTCTGATCTTAAAGAGTAGAGCATGGCTTCTGGCTGCTTTGGAAGCATGCATCGTTTAAACGCCACACCTTCAAAGTGTCTGGAAGCCGCTTCATTTTGATCATCTGTTTCACCTCTTCCTCAAAACTTGATGGATAGTTAGTAACCCAGTTGAGGGCCAAACTAGATGTAGTAACACCACAGGAACCCTGATTTTGACTGGAGTAAAAGGGCTTTAAACCATTAACCACCTTGCAGTCCTAATCCAGATAAGCTCCCTCCCCCTTTTTTACTTTGAAAAACAGTGTCCACTGGAGGAGAAGGCATCTTACTGTGGAATCTGGTAAATTTCAAGTATGGTTGCTTGTTCCTCAGGGTGGGAATGTAAGGAAACCTGTGGCCCTCTAAATGTTGTTGGACTACAATGTCTATCACTCCTGACCACTGGGCACATTGAGGAAGAAGTGAAGAAGACCACTTCAGTTCATGTTCAGTGATTCTTGAGTAAGAACCACCACTATGCTGCATGCAGTAGGGAATCCTGTGGTGGCTTCCATGTTAATTTAAAGGAATATGAGCAGAATCTCTCCCTTTAGACCAAGGATGGCAACGTGCAGACTGTGGGCCACTTTGCCCATCCCTGGGCCATGTTTGTGGTCCAGGGCCTTCAAAGGTCAATGTTTTGCCTCCTAAATGCCCTCTAGAGGGCAGAGGGGCAGTTTTGCCATATTTTGGAGAACACCCTGGGCTGTTTTAGATAGAGAAAATGCCTTGTTTAAACATGGGAAGTAAACCAGAAGTGACATCTGGTGACTTCTTTTTGAAAAGAGGCCTCTCATGGACCTAAAATTGCCAAGGGGGCTAAAATATGGCAAAACTACCCCCTATAGCCCCTAGGTATTGGGGCGGGTAATCTGAGGGCAAAAATTGGGGGTGTAGTGTGGTGAGGGTGTATACCACCCTCAAGGTCTCAGAGGGGGCTAATGTGGTCCATAGCCTCCCATAGTCACCCATCCTGGCTTTAGACCTCCCTGTTCAATGCAGGGAGACTTGGATGTTGCAAGGATGTTGTGGCAAGCCCAACATGAACAGCTCTGTAGCCAAGTGACACTGTGATGTACCCTGAGGCTGTGGCAGCTGGTAAATCCCTTCTCAGTTATAGTTTGACCCGAATAGGTTCAGCACCATGGACAGCTCCTTTACACATTGCACTGAAATCCAAAGCAGATTCACTACTTCCAGTGACATGGGGACCATCAAACTACTCTGCTGGACTAAGGACATTATCACATATGGGCCAGAAAGCGAAAATAAAGTAGAAATGAGGCATTCCGAAAATAAATGGGAAATAAACCTTAATTTCGCAAACGTCATTACCTTAATTGCGTATTTACAGTAAGCGCATTTAACGTCCACACACAAGCGAAAAAAGCCCGTAAATGTACTAGAAATGAGCTTCTTGCACATGCGCAGATAGAGGAATGCTCGTTGGAACCATGGGAACAGCAGGGAAATGCTCCCAAATGCGCATTTGCTTTTCACATTACGGTAAATGCGAAATTACCTTAATTGCGCATTTGCATTTCCTCCAAACAACCAAATTTCAAAAGATTGCGGTTAACACCAGTTTCTGTGCACTTTCTGTCCAGTTTCTGTGCAACGTCGTGTGAAAACACGGGGCACTAATCCAGTTTCTGTTTGGGTTTTGTTTGGATTAACCAGCAGATTTGCCCCCGTGTGATAACGTCCTATGTGAGCCATACTCAGCATTTCATTTTTAGCAGACAGTTCTAGGCATCCAAAAATTGAGCCATCCTTGCTGCTAATTTCCCAGCTTACTGTCTCCATCCTCAGGGACATCACAATATCCTTTCCAAGGACATAGTAGGAAATGGTGGTTTCAAGAGCATGGAGATAACAAATATCTATGAAAACTACCAACTCCTTCTATCCTCCTAGAAATATGACAGTGGCACCCATCCCCTCCCCTAGGTCTAGAAAGCCATTATTCGGAACCCCTATATCACAGTTTTCCCTTACGAGTAGCTGTTGTGCTGTTGACGGCGC
Organism: Phrynosoma platyrhinos; assembly: GCA_020142125.1. Lineage (NCBI taxonomy): Eukaryota > Metazoa > Chordata > Lepidosauria > Squamata > Phrynosomatidae > Phrynosoma > Phrynosoma platyrhinos. The sequence goes on from CM034710.1 coordinate 20,344,670, forward strand.
CGTGCCGTCCGCATCTTCTCAAAGCGTGCCTCCATCTCTTCAAGTACTTTAGGCGTATAGCGCACAACCAGCTTCACGGTGCCCTGTGCGGCTTTCAGAAGCTCTACAGCCCGTTCATGTTGCTCTCCCTCTACACTCTGCAGGAGAAAAGAGGAAAATGCAACACAATCACAATGGAGCACACAGATCCTGCTGCAAGACTCCTAACTCTACTCTGCATCTCTCATCATCACTGCTAAGGTCAGTGAAAAATAGTCTCAAACACAAACACATACATGCACATCAAACATTAATAACCTATTTATATAACTGTGACCTGCAACAAAACATTGGAGGCAACCTTGTTCTCTACCAGCATACTCCATTCTATTCTGTTCTCCCATCCTCCCTACCATACACACCACTCAGCCAATACCTTCTAGGAATCAGCCAGTATTCAGTGGCTGCGGAGCATACTCAGTCCTCACTGAGCTATAAAGTGTGGCTAAACACACACACACACACACCTGCAAGCCTTGGGTTTCTCCCAAACCTGCTAATGCCTCCCCTCTTTTGCATGAATGGTGCAGACTTGACTACAAGCACTGATGGATGGTGGTTTCTGTGTCACTGGGGAAATGAATCCACTCTCTGAATTGGTTTTTGTTTTGTTTTTTACAAACAGGTATATTTTTAAATTGCTTTTAATTCTATTTATAGTTTTATGACATTTTAACATTTGTATGACGTCATACCTTCCAACATTTCATTGCTGAAAAGCAGAACACATGAGGCCAAGCCACATTGGTGTATGGTTAGGATGGCAAGTTATTAATGAGAAAGAACACACAAAGTAGGAGATGCTGCAGCAGTTTGCTTTTGCCTGAGCCAATTGGGAAGGATAAGATTTCAGCCACTCGTCTCTTCTGTCCCCTGATGAGTTAACTGAGTGGAAACTCCTTTCGTACTTTGAATTTACTTTGCAGCAACTGAAGCAAGCTGAAGCAGGGGCGTCACTAAGGGTCGCAGGGAGGTGTGGCCCATAGTGGGTGACACCTCTAAATTAGGATTGGGAATGTATGGGTCTCTGGAGGTTGCTGGATTTCAGCTCCCAAGAGTCTTCTCCAGGGGTAGGCAACCTTTCCCCTTTAAGGGCCGAGGGAGTTCAGCTCCCAGAAGCCTCAGCCATGTTGGCCAATAGTCCCATGTTGGCCAATAGCTCCTGGGATTCTGGGAGCTGAAGTCCCTTGGCCCTTAAAGGGGAAAGGTTGCCTACCCTTGGTCTTCACCAATAGCTATGATTGATGGGAACTGCAATCCAACACAACTGGAAGGATCACTTGCCAACCTGTTGCCTAATTGATTCACAAGGCCCATCTTTTGAGCTACAGGGCTCTGTATCAGCATGTAATATCCTTGTCAAGACTCCCAAGCTATGAGAGCATCCAGCATTGACATTAGCCCCAGACCCATTTTCTCCAGCATTCTGGTTGTAGGGCTGCAAAGTGAAAAGTGGCAATGGCTCCTGTATCTTTAAGGGTTGTGTAAAAGAAGGGATTTTAGCAGGTGTTGCTTCTTACCTGTTTATGTGGCATGCAATAACTGCTGAATTCCTCTCTTCTACACAGTCATTAAAGATACGGGAGCTGTCTACAGCTTTCAGTCTCACCATTCCCATTAAGAGTTCAACAGAACATTACTCTCTGGCCTGAAGAGAAAGGAAAATGGTACCTCCTTCATGCCCACAGTGCCCCACAACATTCTATCAGGAGCACAATGGAAAAAATAAATAAACAGCAGCTCCATCAAATTCAGCTACCCAATGGAGACTGGAGCATGGCTGCCTGTCACTGCCACCAGAGACCGCCCAGTTATTAGGGAGCAGTGGCATCGCTAGGGGGATGCAGGGGTGCAGACCACACCAGGTGACACCCTAAAAGGGGTGACACCACTGCTCCTCAAACACCTAACTTTGGGCGGGCTATGGCATTCATCTGTTTCCCTTTAAAAGGCTTTAAGAGATGGTGAGACTGGAGTGAAGCCCAGTGCGAGAAGAAAGGAGAGGCCCCAGAATTTTTTAAAATTAAAATTTCAAATTTCAAAATTTTAATTTATTTTTTTGGAAATTTTAAATTTTAAAAATTCATTTTAAATGTTCTTTTAAAAGATCACATTTTAACCAAATCCTCACTATGTATATGTAAATACATTTAGGTTGGGCATATGATATTGTAATTTGAAGGTATAATTTTAATTTTGCTAGTTATGTCACATTCAATGACAGATGGGAATTACGATATATGAGTAACAGTGCAAAAAAGCATCACTAAGGATTCTTTATGGTGTGAAATGGAAGGAAGTCAATGGGTGTGTGTGTGTGTGAGACACCATGAGTTCCTGCACCGGGTGAGACACCAACCCTAGAGATGCCACTGTTAAGGAGAATGCTAGAATACACTTTGCTGGAGCCACAGCTTGGAAAAGTTACTTTTTGAGTCTGTAGCTTCAGGAACTGAAAAACATGCATAGAATACACTTTACTGGAGCTGTAGCTTGGAAAAAGTTACTTTTGGAGTCTATAGCTCCAGGAATTGCAAAGCATGCATAGCCAGTGGCCATCTTGGCATGATAGAGGATTCTGGGAGTTGTAGTAATGTTTCCAAGCTCTAGGTGAGGTGAAGCCTTAAATCTGTCTTGCTTGACAATCTATAACAGAGGAGCCATAGTTCAAAGACTGGGGATAGCTCTGAATCCAGGCAGGAATCTGGAATGGTCAAACATTATGTCCAGTGGCAAATTTTCAGCGAAATCACGTTATAGGGTAATTCCACCCTTCCTGCTCTCTAATATACACAAAGCACCCCATGGTACTTCTCCCCATTTAATACCAACCACACCATTGACGGACAGCAACTGATCTCCACGCTTGAGGCCACCGTGGCGGTCAGCTACACCCCCGGGGATGATGCGGGAAATGTAGATGGGAGAGTTTTGTTCCTTGCCCCCCATAATGTTGAAGCCCAGGCCTTCATCCGTCTTTGGTAGCTCCACCACCCGAGGGTGTGCGTGACCCTCACTCGCTGCAAAGGCAGCCACGGTTGCCTGAAAGGAATAAGAGAAAGAGTGAGATTCTAAGACTGCATTTAAGATGTCTGTGTAGTACTCAAGCTTGTTTTTAATGCCACATTTTAGAAAAAGGCTATACCTACACAATGCGTCAATTCCAACAATTCTCCCTTCATTTTTCTTGTCCCTTATTTTATTATTTACTTGTTAGAAATATTACAGTCATCACCACCACCCCTTATCCACGGATTTTTTTATCCATGGATTCAAGCACCCACAGCTTTAAAATATTCCAAAAAAAAGTATAAATTCCAAATAGAAAGCCTTAATTTTGCCATCTTATATAGTGGGCACCTTTTTGCTATGCCATTGTATTTCATGGGACTTGAGCATCCATGGATTTTGTTACCCATGGGAGGTACAGTACCCAGTGTACTACACAGCCCTTCTTTTTATGACAGCATGATTGTATGCAAGATATATACTGTATTATAATTCTGAAAATTACATTTTGTGTGCCACTTTGGCATTGCGAGAGAAAGAACAGACTTAAAATATTTTTTTAAAGTAAACAGATGGGAAGTGTTTTGTTTTTAATATTGAAATTTTAGGGAGGACATTTAGCATTCTCAGCCAGACAGTTATAGTGTCTCACTAGACTACCAATCCCAGGATTTCATATGATGGAACCATTCCAATTAAAGTGAAATCATAGTGCTGTAACAACAGTCTAATTTAGGTGGAAATCAGGAAAGCCTAGGGCAGAACAGGAATACATTAGCAGGTAAAAGGATTGGTGTGTGAATTCTAGTTCTGGTACTGAGAATGAATTATTGGGTTGAATACTCAAAGGCTCTTTTTTGGCAATCCAGTACTTACTTTCTTGTTACTATTTTGCACCTGGCTTCTGGATCTCAATGATATGACCAGAAGCAAGGTAAATTCAGTGATCCAAAGTCTGCCTATCCCTATTTAAGGCTATATCGCTTTTGTTTTCTCTTTCTCTTTCCCCCCTCTTTGGCATTGCCATTGTTTGGCACCATAGATCTAAATAAAGCCACTGGATTTTAATATAAATTTAGGCCTATAATGACATAGACAAAAAGTGGAAACTAGGATTCTCACAAAGATGCATTCAGAAATGAATAATACATTTTTCTACATTATTTTCCTATGCCTCTACAGAACCATAACATATATGCAATCCTATATGCCCCCTCTTCTTCCTTTCCCCTCCCCATCATTTTTTCCTCTTTTGTGTTGTGTCTCCTAAGTGGAAGCCTTCAGGCAAGGACTGCCTTCTATGTGTTGTGTCTTTTAGATTGTAACCTAGACAACGGTTGTCTTCTTTGTATTTGGCATGATTTTTACTTAAGATGCTCTTGGAGCCTCTTTGGTGGGAGAGCAAGGTTAAAATGTTATAAATAAATAAACAAACCACAACAAAATGGATTAAATTTTAGCCTCATTCTCACAAGTGTTACATTTTGTGATTACGGATAATCATAAATTGAACATGATCCAGCAGTGTGATGCTACTGCAAAGAAGGAAAACGATATTTTAGCCTGAAATTAAGAGAACCACAGTTTCCGAGTCAAGGGAAGCAATAGTCAGGCCTCATTTGGAGTACTGCGCTCAGTTCTGGGCACCTCATTTTAAGAAGGATATCAATGACCTTGGGCAAGTCACACATTCTCAACCTCAGGGCAAGGCAATGGCAAATCTTGCCTAGAAATCCCCATGATAGGTTCACCTTAGAGTAGACTCTCCATAAATCGGAAACGACTTGAAGGCACACAACAACAACAGCAACAGGTCAGAGCAGGTTTAGAGAAGGGGCAAAAAGGACAATAAGAGGTATGAAGAATCAAACATAAAAGAAAAGGTTGGAGGAGTTAGGCATGTTCAGCCTGTTAAAGAAAAGACTGAGAGGTAACATGTTCTCAGTCTTTGAATATCTCAATGGCTGTTGCAGATTTGTTCACTCCTGCCCCAGAGAGTAGGACTTTATCTTATAGGAGGGTAGATTTTGACTGTACACTAGAAGAAACTTTTTGATGGTACAAGCAGTTTGGCAATGCAACCCATTATGTAGGGAGGTGGTGGGGTCTCTTTCTTAGCCTTAAAAGAGGCTGGACAGCTATCTGCTGAGGATTCTCTAACTGGAGTTCCTTCAATGAGCAGAGGATTGGACTTGATGATCTCTGGAACCCCTTTTAGCTCTATGAATCTATGGTTCTGTGATTCTATGGCTCTTGCCTAAAATCTGGGGAGTAGTTCTAAGAATCTTAAGAATTCTTGAGCACTTTGAAACCTACAGAGGCTGGCCAAAAGTGTCTGAGAAGACACAAGCAAGACCCAAAGCAACAGACCTCTCTGAAATATGAAGAGGCATGCTGCATATATAACTAATAGTCACTAAAGATCTTATCCTCCAAGTGCCCTTTTAAAACTGTCTCAATCAGGGGCTCACCACCTACATTGTTGTTGTTAGATCTGACATATAATTTATTAATTTTTATATAGAAGGTTTCTACACTTCCTTCCCTCCAAATAAATTCCAAGGCAGTCACTATACTAAAGCACACAGAAAATTAGTCATGCCAGTATAAATCCATTACACCAAAACATCCATAACAAAGAACACAAACAAGAGGTTGATCAAGCTGTCAAAACCACACAGAGGCAACTAAACCATTTCAAGTGCCTTGGCAAGTACAGGTATCATAATGTGGCAGCGAAAAGATTGTAACATCAGCACTGTTCTTAATAGTAGTTAAGAAATCTTACTGTGGCAGCAAAAATGCTATATACTTCTTTTGGGAATATGTGACAAAGTTGTCATATACTACAGGGATAAAAAGCCATTCCCTTTCAGGCTGCATCCGCACTGCAGAAATAATCCAGTTTGATACCACTTTAAACTGCTATAACTCAATGCTATGGAATTCTGGGATTTGTAGTTTTGTGAAATATTTAGCCTTCTTTGTCAGAGAGCTTTGGTTCCCCAGCAAACTACAAATCCCAGGATTCCATAGGATGGAGCCACAACAGTTAAAGCAGTGTAAAACGACATTAATTCTGCAGTGTGGCAGCAGCCTTTATGTCTATAATAGTTAGGGCCTAGTATGTTCCAGTGGTGCTCAACCTCTGTCCTTCCAAACATTGGGAACTTAGGGCCTTTGCAGACCGCCAGAAATAGTGCAAACTGAGTCCACTTTAACTGCCCTGACTCAGTGCTAGGGAATCATGGGAACTGTAGTTTATTGTGGCACCAGAGCTCTCTGACAGAAAAAATTCCCATGATTCCCTAGCACTGAGCCAGGGCAGTTAAAGTGGACTCAATTTGCACTATTTCTAGCAGTCTGCAAAGGCCCTTAGTTGTGTGAGGTATTTAGTGTTCTGTATCAGAGAGCTCTGGTGCCAGAACAAACTACAATTTCAGAATTCCACAGCATTGAGCCATGGCAGTTAAAGTGGTGTCGAACTGGATTATTTCTGCAGTGCAGATGCACCCTACGGTACATAACATACTTCCACTAAGAAAAGAACTGGGACACCCTACAGGGCTAACCTAAGACATTTTGCTGCCTGAGGTATAACTCATATCCAGAGTGGGAGGAAGGGTGAGATACATATAGTGTTGACAGAGTGAAGAGAAACTGGAGAGGGCTCCTGTTCCTTTAATGGCTACATAGAAGATAACATTTTATCAGATGTTGTTTGTCACACAGCTGGGTAACAAGCAACACCTGCTGAAATTCCCTCATTCATGCAACCATTAAAAGTACAGGACCATCTCTAGTTTTTACTCTGGCAACCCTAGATAGATAGCACTATTAGGGACACTATTTTACTGTCCCATCGTATATAATGGGGCTTGAGCATCCACAGATTTTGGTATCCACAGAGGGTCCAGGAACCAAACTCCAGAGGATACTAAGGGTCCACTGTACTTTACCACTAGTGGTGGGGTAGTATTATCTACCGTTATCGAAGAAATAGGCTAGTTTTAGAGGTCTCAGGACAAGTCCTGTGGCATATACTGCTCTGAATGTTGACGGTGAGCAGCAAAAAGTGTTGGGACACCTTAAAGACTAAGGCATAGCTGTGTGAGTCTGGAAAACCAGTATGGCAAAGGGATCTTGTAGCACCTTTGAGATGAACTGAAAGAAAGAAGCTGGGAGCATGAGCTTTTGTAGACCTGAGCCTACTTCTTCAGATGCATGGGGACCGCATGCATCTGAAGAAGTAGACTCAAGTCTACAAAAGCTCATGCTACCAGCTTCTTTCTTTCAGTTCATCTCAAAGGTGCTACAAGATCCCTTTGGATACTTAAAGATTAAGACATTTTACTTAGCAGAAGCTTTTCCCAAGTAAAACTTTTTAATCTTTAAGGTGCCAAAATTTGACGTTTGTTTCTTTATACAATACACAGCTCCATCCTCTAACACAGTGGTCCCCAACCTTTTTATTGCCGTGGACCAGTCAACGTTTGATAATTTTTCCAAGGCCCACTGGGGGGGGGGGGTTTGCAGCGTCGCGTTGATTATTAAATCAAAACAGATCAGTGGTCCCCAACCCCCGGTCCGCGGCCTGGTACCATTTGTTCTGCGGACTGGTACCGGGCCGCAGACCGGGGGTTGGGGACCACTGCTCTAACAGATTGGATTGTTCACAAGAAACAGTAGAGAGGCTACTCACTGTTTATTCCCAGGATTTATATCTTGAGGGCTAAGAAGCTACATCACTCCCAAGGATTTGCTTCCTCGCTCTCCCTAATGATAGGGCCGGCCCTGGCGTCTAGACGTTCAAGGCATAAGACGACAAATAAATGCGGTGTTAAAAAATAATAATAAAAGAATGGGGAATGACAGTCTCATGAGAACATGAGAGAGGGCCATCTCAGGCTCTGGAACTCCCTTCCCAGAAAGGTTAGACTGGCACCTTCCTATCTTTCCTCAGGCAGGTAAAAAACCCTTTTTAATCCGACAGGCCTTTGAGAATTGATTTTTGAGGGAAAACAAGTCTTGCACATACTTTTATTTGATAGTTTTGGTGTGTAATTTGTTTTAACCAACTTTCTAAATACCCTAAAGGCACCAGATACAGTCTGATCTTAGAAGCTTAGCAGGGTCAGCCCTGGTTAGTACTCGGATGGGAGGCTGCTTATGAGTACCAGGTGTTGTAGGCTATATTTCACGGAAGGCAAAACCACATGTGAGTATTCCTTGCCTAAGAAAGCCCTATGAAATTCATGAGGTCGCCATAAATTGACAAGTGACTTGAAGGTGCACACACACACATTTATATGATGGTTTAATTGCTTTTTAACTTTTGTAAGCTGTCAACGTGTTAACCGTGTTTGTTTAAACTGTTGTAAGTTGCCTTCAGTCCCAAACTGGGAAAATGAGGGATATTTATTATTATTATTATTATTATTATTACAGTCAGCCCTAACTATCCATAGATATTATTATAGTTAGCCCTCCATATCCATGGGTTCAACCATCCACACTTTGAAAATCTTTATTTCTATCTATCTATCGATATAGATACATAGATGCTCCAAAAACTAAACCTTGAATTTGTCATTACCATTTCTATGCCACTGTATTTAATTGGACTTGAGCATCCACTAGTTTTAGTATCCATGGGGTGTGTGTATCTTGGAACCAGCTGATACCAAGAGCCCACTGTATTATTTACAACAACAACAACCACAGCGACAACAACAACCACCCACAGCACAGGGAGGATAGTGACAAAGTTCTTCTGTTACCTTAGCTGTGGCATGTGCTCGAATTTCTGGACTCCCTGAAATATCCAGTGTGTCATACAGCTGCTCATAGACCTAACCAAAAAAGACACAAAAGTGATCAGGGAGATTGTCAACAGAATCCATAGACAACATCACAAGATACACAGAAGGCTACAAGTGTTATTAAAGGGAACATTGTTTAGGCTGGGAGGCCACAATGGACCTAACAGGAGATAAAACATAATGAATACAGGGACTACAGAGATGGGAAATAGTAGTCAAAGAAGATATGGAAGAGAAGAACCATACTCCGAGCTGGACGAAAACATTTTGATGTTGGAGCTAGAAAAGCGAATGGTGTTGCCCACATCCACCAAATACACCAGAAAAAAGGGCAAGTTAGTTCAATCATATGAGGTGAAAAATCCCATGAACATCCCTTGGCAGGCATTAGATACACAATAACAATGCAGTAACAGTAGTGACTGAAAGCTTCCATGTCAGTGGGCTGGTGAATCCATTTCAGGCTTTACTCCAAATGTTAATAGAGCTATTCAAGATCTTGCAGCCTCCCCACCATAGGTTCAGGACCTTGGACAGCTCCATTAAATTTCATGCTAAAACCTGGATCAGATTCACCAGCTCCTGTTACATCAGTTGCCACAGCACTGTAAATCATTAACATATTCCTTTTTTTGTGACCCTCAGAATCTGCTGCCTGAGGCAGCTGGCTCACTTTGCCTAATGATAGGGCCTGTCCTGACTGAATTCTTGTGAGAGGGAATGCAAAACACAGGAAAGGCATAAAAGGTAGTTGCTCTTGGCAAATGAGAAGCCAAGTGTTAAACTGGGGTACTTATTCAGGAATTACAGGAGCCTGAGTTGTGTGATAAGAGGTATAGGTTGAGTCTCCCTTATCCAGAATTTCAAAATCCAAAATACTTCAAATACCAAAACTTTTTTTTTCATAGGTGGCTGAGATACTGACACCTTTGCATTCTGATGGTTCAATGGACACAAACTTTATTTCATGCACACAATTATTTAAAATATCATATCGAATTACCCTCAGGCTATGTGTTTAAGGTGTATGTGAAACATAAATGAATTTTGTGTTTAGGGTTGGGTCCCATCTCCGAGAAACTTCATTATTTATGTATACACAAATACAGCTATTCCAGAATTCTAATACTTCTAAATCTAATTCTAATTCTAATTCTAATTCTAATAATAATAATAATAATCATATAAATCCAAAATCCAAAACACTTTTGGTCCTAAGCATTTCCAATAAGGGAGATTTAACCTTTATGTGAACACCAATACAAAAAGGAGGGCACAAAGCAGGTTAAGAGAAATGGAGATAGAAAGCAACTTACGAAGACATGGAAGAAAAAGACAGACAGGATGAAGGTAAAACAGGGAGGTAGCTGGAGGTTGGGGATAAAGGCATTGATCTCCAAATGAGAATCCTTCCCTCAATGAAATTTAAATTTTCCTTCAGTCTCTAAATTTCTAGCATTGCAATAATGACAAAATCCAGTTCTGCTTTTAGACATTTGTTGTTGTTGTATATCTTCAAATCGTTATGATGGTCTTGGCAAGTTTCTTCAGAGGGGGTTTGCCTTTGCCATTGCCATCCTTTGAGGCTGAGAGAGTGTGACTTGTCCAAGGTCACCCAGTGGGTTTACATGGCCAAACTGGGATTCAAACCCTGGTCTCCTGTATCATAGTGTTAGTGATCTTCAGAGTCACACTCCAACATTCAGACTTAGAAATTCAGTGAAAAAGGCAGGCCAAGTGACGAAGGGAATGGGAACACAACAAATGCTATGGGTCTTAATGTGAACTACTATTATTGTTCAAAGATATAGCCGTGTTAGTCTGTAGAATCAGTATGTAGAGAGATCTTGTAACACTTTTGAGACTAATGGAAAGAAAGAAGTTGGCAGCATGAGCTTTCCGAGACTTCGGTCTACTTCCTCAGATTGGTGGAGTGAAAAGCCAGGGAGAGACTTATATATATGCCATTACTATGAGAATGTCAATTCAAATTGGCATTATTTGGAGAGTCATGTCCACATTTTGCTTCCTGTCTCTGAGCCTAGATCTCTGGGGGCAAAGGGGTCTCTCTCACCTCCCGAATGGCGGAGCAGAATTTGCTCTGTAGGACCCTCTGAAGGGCTTGCAGTTTCTGGGGGGGAACCTCCCCACTTCTCTGCAGCCGCTCTAAAAGCTCTACCGCCCGAGCCACATCTGCAAAGAAAAGGAGGAAAAAGAAGACCAAGAAGAAGAAGAGAGAAGAGCACTGAGAAACCAAGTGAGAAGACAAGGAAGAGGCAGCAGCAAAGAATTCCCTTTGCCCTCTTCTCCCCATACCCTCCCACTTCTAGAGTAACTAGATGTCCTCCTTTTCCAGGACATGTCCTTAATTTTAGCCTTCTGTCCAGGGCTGCCATGGCTCAATGCGATGGAATTTTGGGAATTGTAGTTGCATGAGACATTTAGTGTTCTGTGGCAGAGAGATCTGGTGCCGCAACAAACTGTAATTCCCAGAATTCCAAGTCACTGAGCCATGGCACTTAAAGCGGCATCAAACCGGATTATTTCTGCAGCGTGGATGCAGCCCAGGAAGAATTCCACCAGGCCCTCCAGTTTGACAGCATGACTAAGAAGCATGGATTTTACATTGCTGTGAGTCTTTTTTTGCTTTTATTTGGTCTTAAAGGTCCTACATTTTGCACTCCCTTGTCCTCCTTGGACATCTGGCATTCCCTGCTGCTTCTCCATCATAGAGGCATCCTGGACAGAAATAAAGGGGGGGGGGAATGGGCAGAGCCAAATCAATGGTGCTTTATCTTTGCAGGAAGAAGCTCTCTGATCTCTTTTCCCAGTAGCACTGGCTAGGAAAGGGAAGGAGCCAGCCTCCCCCTCCATCTTTTGCAGGGAACTATAGAGCCAATCATGGAGGAGGGGACAAAATCACTGCCTTTGCAGTGTGTTTTTATAGGGTGGGATGCATCTGACCTCTTCTCTTCCATCCATCTCCAGGCAGACACCACCCCATATATCCCCCTTGGCTGGGAAGATGGACAAAGGAGGTCAGCTCTCTTCTGCTGACCCCAATGCTTGGTCCACACTGATCAACCTCTTCCTCCTCGATTTAGGGGGAACCCAGATCCCCCCTTTCTCAAAGGCATCTTTGATGCATCCTCCCTCCTCATTGGGGGACAGGGTGGCCTTCAGTCCAGGGTGACCAGAGGTCCTTCATTTCCAGGACCTGTCTTCCATTTCAGCCTTCCTGTCCAGGATTGATCCCACAATTCCCTCCATCTGGAGCATGACTAAGAAGCATGGATTTCTATTTCTATGAGTGCAGAGTACTCATAGTGCAGAGTACTTTTGCAGGACCTGTCCTCCATTTCAGCCTTCCTGTCCAGGATTAATTCCAAAAAATGTCCTCCATTTGGAGCATGACTAAGAAGCATGGATGTCTATTTATATGAGTGCAGGGTGACCACAGGCCCTCCTTTTGCAGGACCTGTCCTCCACTTCAGTCTTCCAGTCCAGAATTAATCCCACAATGCCCTCCATTTGTAGCATGACTGAGAAGCATGGATGTCTATTTGTATTAGTGCAGGGTGATCAGAGGTCCTCCTTTTCCAGGACCTGTCCTCCATTCCAGCCTTCGTTCCTACAAAATGCCCTCCCTTTGGAGCGTAGCAAAGAAGCATGGACTTCTATTTCTAGGAGTGCTTTTAAGCTTGTCTTTTGAAACGTCCTCCATTTGTCTGGAATTGCCTCCTTTGGGTTTACGGTGGGGGGGGGGACCAGATGTCCTCCTCCTCCTCCTCCTCCTCCTCCCTGCCAAGGCACCGCAAAATGGAGGACCTTCCAGAAAGCATATAGAGGACATGACCAAAGAGAAACCCCCCAGCCAAAAACAAAAACACTCAAAACCCCAACACCACAAAACACTCCTAGATCTGTCAGCCCATGCTTTTTAGTGATGCAATTCATGTTTCTTAGTGATGCAATCCATGCTTCTTAGTGATGCTCTCAAAAGGGAGGTGGGCTTTTTTTGGGGGGGGGAGAGGGAAATCTTTCCTGGAGAGAGGAGGTTGGAATGGAAGGCAGGTCCGGGAAAAGGAGGACCTGTGGTCACCCTGGAGGTAAAGGCTTTGGGGTCACCCTGCTCCAGCCCTTGGCCCCAGGCTACTTACCCCTCTCCAGCCCTAGAGGCTCTGCAAGCGCTGCCATCTTCAAGCCCCACCGACGCCTCTCTCAACGTCAAAGCGGAGGGGAGGGAAGACGAGAGAGAGAGCAGCCCGGATTTGCAACCTGATGCCCGGCCCCTTGCCTTGCCTTGCCTTGCTCCTGGAGATGCTGCTGCGCAAGGCCAGTGGCGTCATTAGGCAGTGCGGAGGTGCGCACCGCACCAGGTGACACCTCTGATCACCCTGCACTGATACAAATAGACATCCATGCTTCTCAGTCATGCTACAAATGGAGGGCGTTGTGGGATTAATTCTGGACTGGAAGACTGAAATGGAGGACAGGTCCTGCAAAAGGAGGACCTGTGGTCACCCTGCACTCCTCCAACACCTGCCTTTTGCAGAGGCCTTCACCTGTGTCCCATTAAAATGATGAAGAGAGAAGAGGAGTGGGGCGAGGCCCACTGGGAATATATATATATATATATATATATATATATATATATATATATATATATATATATATATATATATATATATATATATATATATATATAAAATATGTGTGTGTGTGTATATATACACACATGTATATTGTTAATTTTATTGTCTTATTGTATTGGCAATTTTAATGTTTGTTTTTAAGAATTTTTATTGTAATTTTGTCATGTTGTTATTGCCATGTTTTAAACCTTGTTGTTTTATCTCTATTGCTGTACTCCCGCCTCGATCCATTGAGAGAGGTGGGATATACAGTACAAATAAATATTATTATTATTATTATTATTATTATTATTATTTAAAATAATATTTCTTTAAAAACATCACATTTTACTAACTGTTCACTTTAAGCACGTGAAACTATATACAGTTGGTCCTCTGTTTTTTCCGCAGGGGATCCATTCCAGAAGTACCACCCTCCCTCTGTGAAAATGGAGACTCACCAATATTCAACCCTCATAGGCTTGAATAGGGTGCACTCCTATGTGTGGGTGTCCATGTGTGCATGTCCCATTGAGTTGAATGGAGGTTGCCCCTCTGTGACTATGCAAAACCGTGGACTTCGAGTCTGTGAGAACGGAGGGGTGACTGTACAGTCGGCATCCATTTTGTTCTGGAATCCTCACCAACCCCCTCAGACACCAAAATCCACAGATGCTCAAGTTCAGTTGTCTCCAATGGTGGTGCATGAACGTGGTCACATTGCCATGAGGGACAATGGAATTTCAATGGTGGGGCATGCATGTGGTCATGCTGCCATTAGGGACAATGGAAACTCAGTGGTGGTGCATGCATGTGGTTGTGCCACCATTAGGGACAACCATTGTCCCTAATGACATGTAGCATGCATGTCATTAGGGACAACAGAATTTCAATGGTGGTACATGCATGTGGTGGTGCCACCATTAGGGACAACGGAACTTCAATAGGGGTACTGCAGATACTGAAGGCCAACTGTACAGTCATCCCTTCCGATTTGCAGGGAATCCATTCCAGACCACCCCCCTGCAAATCAGGAAAATTACTAATATTGGAGGCCCATTGACTACAATGGTCGTGCACTTCCAGCTTGCTGTCTGTGAAGGATCAAGACCACAGATGGCAAAGGACTGTATATGTAAATACATTTAGACTGTGTGTATGATATTATAATTTAAAGGTACAATTTTATTTGGACTAGTTGTCTTATGTCTCAACTATTACCATGATCTACAGCGTTATAGAAAAATTATGATTTATGAGTAACATTAGTACAAAAAACATTCCTAAGGATTCTGTATGGGTGTGGGAATGCGAGGAGGTCAATGGAAGGGGGGTGACACTATAAGTTACCACACCAGATGACGCCAACTTTAGTGATGCCACTGCATTTGGTGCCCTGCTTCTGCAGCATGTCTGCAGTGGCATCACTAGGGGGTGTGGGGGATACAGACCACACCAGGAGACACCCTAAGAGGGGGGGGAGACCACTGCTTCCCAAATATCTGCTCTTGGGCAGAAATGGACTGTGACATTTGCCCGTCTTCCATTAAAATGCTGAAAAGATGGTGTGAATTGGGCGAGGCTCAATGGGAGAGAAAGGAGAGGTCCCCAGGGTATTTTTAAATTAAAATTTAATTTTAAAAAATAGTAAAAATTAAGTTTTATTCTTTTTAACATTTTCTTTAAAAACATCACCTTTTATCAAATTTTCACTTCAACCACATGCAACTATTCAAAGATATAGCCATGTTAGTCTGTAGAATCAGTATGTAGAGAAAGCTTGTAGCACCTTTTGAGACTGATAGAAGTTGGCAGCATGAACTTTCCTAGACATGTCTGCTACTTCAGATGCATCTGAGGAAGTAGATAGACTTAAGTCTATGAAAGCTTATGCTGCCAACTACTTTCTTTCCATCAGTCTCAAAGGTGCTACAAGATTGCTCTACACATGAAACTATGTATATGTAAATACGTTGAAGCTGTGTGTATGATATTGTAATTTGAAGGTTTGATTTTATTTTTGGTAGTTGT
This sequence comes from Phrynosoma platyrhinos, assembly GCA_020142125.1. NCBI lineage: Eukaryota > Metazoa > Chordata > Lepidosauria > Squamata > Phrynosomatidae > Phrynosoma > Phrynosoma platyrhinos. Next base: position 20,360,205 of record CM034710.1, read on the forward strand.
TTTATGTCGCAATTAGATTCAGTGACATATGGGAATTATGATTTATGAATAATATTAGTAGAAAAAACATGACTAAAGATTCTGTATAGTGTGGGTTGGGAGGTCAATGGGAGGAGTGACACCATGGCTTAGTGCACTGGATGACACCAACTCTAGTGACACTACTGCCATAGTGCAAAAGGAAAATTGGAGCCAGCGAGAATCCTGGGAGACTTCCCATCCAGCAAAACACTGGGTTATTTGGGTGGATGATAGCTGTGTTAATACTTGCCAAACAAATCCTCAAATCCATACCATTATTGTTGTTGTTGTGGGCCTTCAAGTCATTTCCAACTTAGGGTGATGGGGAATGTCTTCCATTTGGAGCATGACTAAAGCACAGATTTCTATTTCAATGAGTGTTTTTAGCTTTTATTTGACATCCTCCATTGCCAGGACATACTCTACATGTCATCCTTTTGTCCAGGAGGAATTCCCAAATATCCTCAGATGTTGAGTATGTCTAAGAAGCATGGATTTATATTTCTATGAGTGTTCTGAGATTTTATTTGGTCATGGCCTACATTTTGCAGTGCCTTGTTCTCCTTTACCGTTACAACATCTGGTCATCCTGGGTGATGGGGTTTTGTGTACCTTTGTCACTTTTGACTTATAGACAAAACCTATCACAGGATTTTCTTGGCGAGTTTCTGAGGGGATTTTGCCTGTGGCATCCTCTGAGGCTGAGAGAATGTGGCTTGGCCAACGTCACCCAGTTGGTTTCTGTGGGATTTATACCCTGCTCTCTAGAGTCATATAGTCCAATGCTCAAACTACTAGATCATTCTGGCTCTTACTGGGTTTTCCTATGCTTACACTGTGTTTTCTTACAAAAGGACTGGATGGTCTCAAAAACTTACCCAGACTTTGGTGTGCTTTTTGATTAGTCCCTTTTGTCAGGCAAAGGTTACAAAAAGCCACAGGGAGAGAGAAGGGAAATTATTTCATCTTCTAGTCATCTAACACACACATTGTATTCAGACACAAATAATGGGAAAAATTAGACAATCTCCACCTTCCAAAGGCAGCAAAAGGTGTTTCCTTAAGGTTTGCAACGCCTGGGTGCCTGGCATCCCTGATGCTGAAACAGAAGATGAATAAATGTTACAGCAATAGTGCCCCCATTCTACCTTTTGTTCTGAATGGTGAGAGTTTGGGGAATGTTTTAGTACCTTGAACAGCTCTTTTGGAGTTCAGACTAGAGCAGAGACACCATCCCACTTACATCAGATCCATTTGTTGCCACCTCTGTTTGCCCAGATTTTGGGTTGTTCGTGATTGTTGGTTGCCCAAAGACCAGTCCTATCGTTGGAGGAAGAATGCATCAAAGGGGGGGGGGGGGGGGGGAATGACGACGAACAAAATTGATGCAGACTGACATAAAATGTCCATACATTTGGCTCTCTGTATCTATGGATTCTTTATCCACAGATTCAAGCATCCACAGCTTGAAATTATAATATATACATATACGCAACCACACACACACCCAAAAAGCAAACCTTGATTTTTCTGTTTTGTATAAGGGGTACCATTTCACTACACCATTTTTTTGTATATGATATATAATGTATATAATGAGGCCTGAGCTTTGGTATCCATGGGGGGCCCTGGAACCAAACCCCAGGGGATACTTATTGTACATTAATTTTACACCTAGATCCAAATTTAGAAATAATTTGCTATTACTTAAATAAAAATAGGAACCAGTATGGTGCAGTGGTTTGAATGTTGGACTTTGAGAGACCAGGATTCACACACTCACTCCATCATGGAAACCGCCAGTGTGGCCTTGGGAAAGTCACACTGTCTAAGAAAGGCAGTGACAAACCTCTTCTAAATAAACCTTGACAAGAAAATTTTAGGATAGTGTTACATCACAACCTGGGAGTCTAATTTGAAGGCTGGAGGGTAATTCCAGTAGTTCTCTTTCCTATCTTATGCATAAGCATCATAGCAGGCCCAAAACCGATATTGTTGACACTGAAAAAGGAGTCACTGGAGAAAGCCAAGGTAACAGCAGTCGCACCACCCACCCGCTTCTAGCAAGATCTGGAACAACTCCTGGTCCCTCCCTTGGTCCTTATATAAGGAAAACCCATCCATCCTGCTTTCCTATCTGATTTGTTACTAAATCCATGGGCTTTTTATTTTTCCCACTGTCTTAAGCCACATTAAGTAACAAATGAAGAATCAGCCCTCACCTACATTTCTTGCATAAGATTTGGCGTCTTAATGTGCAAGTTTTTACAACACGCTTCAAAGACCTTGAAAGGGAAAAGGCCCCAGTTGTATTTGAGATATTTCAAGAAGATCATGCTGGGAGCTAAGCACAGATATCATGAAGTTGGAGGAAGATTATCCCAAGCTCTGTCAACAAGTGATTAGATGTCTTTTTGTTATTTGGGTTTTAATTGCACAACTACTGAAGTGTGTTTTTTTATAGTTGTATGCAAAGTAATACAAGTAGTAACTAGCAAAATACGTACTGTGCTTGCCTAATAAATCTTAAGGCTTCTGTAAGCATTATATGCCAAGTATAAAAGACATGTTAGAGATGAAGAGATCTGGTGATCTCAAAAATTTGCATGTATTTTTGTGTTCTGTTTGGTTAACCTAAGGGTATTATCCCATTTGAACTTTGTTTTATGGGCAATTGGTTATTATTGCTTATGTTTAAGCAGTGCATTAATAAAATTAAAACTCTAAAATATAAGTTAACAGAAAATAGAAGAATCTATCTGGCATATATGGTACTCCACAATTCAAGCTGGAAATGCCAGGATGGTGCAATGGTTACACAGTGTCAGAACAGAAGCAGAGCTAGATAGATTCAAAGCATCACTAAACTTGACAGTCTCAATTTAATGTATCTCATGCTAGTGCAAGGAAATAGCATAGGAAAAAGCTTGGAACTGGATCAGCGAATGGAGCTTCTAAGTAAAACTACTCCTTTTCTCAAGCTTACAACCTCTACACGCTTCTCCCACACACTCTGCTCATGTTCCAGGAATCCTTACTCAATCTTCTCCACCACACCAGCTTTGTGCCAATTAAAATTATTTGTCTTGCTTCCTTGCCAATTTTGCTTGCAACAACCTGCTTATTTATTCAATTAAGCCACACTGAAGGTGCAGTATTATACACGTACACACACACACACACACACACACACACACACACACACACACAAAACAGGAAAATTAGCAGTCAAAATGTCTTTAACTTAGGTAAGGGGAGGATGAGATGTAATTAAGAGTATCTCCAATATTACTACAACACAAGATAATGAGATAGTAATGATAGTATCAGCCAATCCATTCTACAAGATCTTGCCTTTGCTTTTTTGGTTCTACCCCATTTTGTCTTTTTCTTTGTAAACACCTTGCAGCCCTTCAGTCCCCACTTACAACCAAAGACTGACTTTAGCTTTGAGCTACAAATACTAATATGCGCACACTAATTTCACAAGAGCACAGAATGTGGTACTCAGTACAGTATTCTGTTTCCCACAGACCTCTTCTTTCATAGTAACACAGGTTTTAAGCCTCAGATAACAGTTTTAAGCCTCAGATAACATGCTTGAAAATGCACAAGCAATTTCAAAAGAGATTTTATAAGCCAAAAAGAAAGCTAAATACATTATGTCATGCATCCTTGACTAAAAGAACTCTCTTTTTTTAAGTGCAAGATTATGCAAACTCAGTTCTAGGAATGTTTTCAGTTTCTACAAGATATAGAAGCCAGCCTATTCTTGACACATTTGTATTAGCTATGCATGGAAATTGTTTCTTAGAGCACAGTATATACAGCTTTGAAGACTGTAAGGGTTCTCCTTGGCCAGTTATCTCTTCTGCCCCCCCTTGATTAACTGCAAACCCACTAATGTCTACTTTAGGATATATCTCTCACTCTTAATATTTTAGAACAAATCCATTTCAACTGAGCTACCATTTTGTATTCCTAACTGCCATCAAGTCAGCTTCCACTTATGGCAATTCTTCTAAGGTTCTCAAATTAATTTTGGTGTGTTTTTTCCCCCTCAGTTCCAAGGAATGAATTTTTTTTAAGTGAAATAATTCCTCCAAACCTAGTTTTAGAATCATCTTAAAACCGCAGAACACATTGTTTTGGTCTTCACTTCCAACCTTTGTTATTCCCTCCCTCCCTCCCTCCCTCCCTCCAAAATACTCCAATGCAAGCAGTGCATGTTCCAACAGTAAGTAATTTATCAAGGCTCATCTTCAAATATGTCAGTCACAGACATACTCCACATACAGGAGAAAACATTAACAACACTTTATTCCTGTTTAAAGAAAAAAATAACACAAGGGACTGGTGGAAGGTTACATGTTAAGTAGAGATGGGATTGGACACGCAGAACCGAAACAGACTTACCCTTCTAAACAAAGCCAATTAAAAATCAGTTATCTTAACTGGTTGGTGGGGATGTTGGCTAGGCAGCTTGGGAAGAAGAACCTCACCATGCTGGGCTGTGTGGGGGCAAGGAAGCATCACCATTCATCATTCCAGTGGGGGCTCCATCATGTATCCGTTCTCAGTGGACAAATAGCCATCAGCTGACTGCATGGATTCTTGGTCCAGGAACATATCCAGGCTGGTTTCTTCCAGAGCCTCCCCCATGCCATTGTCCTGCCCCCTCTCCTCCCGTTTCTCTCCACCCCGCTCACCCCTATCACGCTTATGCTCCCGTTCCCGTTCCCTATCTCTGTCCCTGTCACGACGACGCTCTCTGTCACGGTCCCTGTCCCTGTCTTTGTCACGATGACTGCGCCGCCGATCCCTCTCTCTATCTCTGTCCCTTTCCCGGTCCCTGTCTCTGCCCTTCTCTTCCCCTTCAGGCTTCACCTCCAACCCATCTATGCCCATCTCGCCTAGGGTGGCTTCATCAGGCTGAGCTTCGGCCACTTCTGGCAGCTCCTCTTTTTTGTCTCTGTCACGGTCCCGATCCCGCTTGCGGTCCCTAGAACGGCTACGGCGCTTGCGCTCCCGGTCTTTATCCTTGCTGCGTTCTCGGCTGCGCTTCCGTTCATCTTTCTCTCGGCTTCTTGTCCGCCGCCGGCGTTCTCGGGATCGGCTGCGACGGCGTTCCCGTTCCTTGTCCCTGTCTCGGCTGCGGTCTCGGCGATCACGCTCCCGTTCGCGGTCCCGATCCCTGTGAGAACCAGTAGAAAAGCCAAAAACATACTTTATAAACAGATTTTATCACAAACATTTGAGCCATATGGTATAGAAGTACGCCAATAAATTAACAAAGCATTTATATAGACATATAGACACATCTGTGCTGTAGGCTACCATTAAATATCATGGCCTCCCAAAGAAATCCCTAGCAATAGTAGAAAATATCTCTCAACTGAACATTTGCACTACTTCTAGGGCTTTACATCCAGTTTAAGTCAATGACCAACAGATATTCCAGCATAAGACGCACAGAATGAAATGTTAGCAATCTGAACAGCTGCTATGAGCCACTGAATGGGGTTTCTTAGTTGAAAAGAGGAGCAACTTCTCTTAAAAATCAAAAGGCATCAAAAGAAAACAAAACATGAAATGCAGGAAAATTCCACCCTATTTCTTGTTAATCTGATACCTTACAAAAATCTACCATAGACATACAGAGCCAAAATATAAAGTATGTACAAATTTACTTACTCTACAGAGTTGGTACGTATTAAGAGAGGTCCTGTTACAACTGAGAAACTTCTAATTTTAAATGTCAAAATGCATCTGACCTCCCACACCCATAGATTCTGTATCCAAGGCTTGAAAATATCTTTTTTTTAAAGATCCCAAAAGCAAACCTTGATTTTGCAATTTTATATAAGGGATGCCATTTTACTATGCCTTGGTATATAATGGGATTTGAGTATCCACAGATTTTGGTATCCACATTGGTGGGGGGGAGGTGTCCTGGATACTGTGGGCCCACCGTATTTACTCTGAGTATCAGCCCTCTGTACATTTTTGAAGTAAAGTAAAAGTATTAATAGGAGTGGTATCCCAAATGTGTTGACAAATGTCCCAACTGCTTTTATGCAGGTGTACCTGTGCAGTCCTGGACCAGTCCCTGGATGCAGTGCAGGCTGGATGAAAGCCAGCAGATCAAATGTGAATCCCTTCTGGATGTGGTTACATATCCTATGAACAACTGGATCCATGTTTATCACTGGAGGCCCAAATGTCCCCAATAGCCTGCAGAGCCCTTCAGCTTGAGGTGGTATGCCAGCTGTGGTGGTTCTTGAAGTGAGATAGCTTGGTCATGGTGCCCTAGGACCTGGTAACTTAACATGAATCACCACAGTACACTATGTGGGGTTGTCCATAATGCTGGTTTAGAAGCTCGAGCTGGGGCAGACTGCTTTGGCTAGGCTTCTGGGTTGGTCACACACAGAAACTCTACTAAAGAAATTATGCTAGCTGCCCATTCACTACCAGGCTAGACTGAAAACTGATGTGAATATATAAAACCCTAAGCAAAGTAGCACATGATTATTCAGGAGACTGCTTTCTCCCTTTTAGACCTATACCTTCTGGTGGTGTCACATATTCCCAAGACCTGTTTCACAGTGATCTGGAATAAGGCATTTAGTGTGGTGATACCCAATGTATGGAATATTTAGCAATAGCAAGGAATATTTGTCCTTTTGCCATTAAGATATAGTCCAATGGTTCTTCTTCTGCAGTATTCCACTTTGAAATCTTGAGATATAATTTGTTTATAAATATTCAGAAATACTCCCCCACAGCTCAACTCACCGTTCATCATAACGGGAAGTATCATCCCGGCCTGAGTGTCTGATATTGACATCAGCCCCACCCCGCCGGGTGCCACCGAGACCACCACCTGCAAAAGAGAGGTAAGGGAATATTGGCTCTTTTCAATCTTCTTCTTTTGTTGGGGGATGGGGTCAGCACTATCAGAAGTATAAGCATTTTTCTTCAGATAGTATTAGCTAGGGCATGCTCTTCAATTTATGTGAGGTATTTTTTGAACAGAACTTGTATAAAGCCAAGGGGAAATAACAAAATGTTAAAAGTCCATATCTCCAAGCATCTGGGTCATAAAGGCAGTGAAAACTGTTCCTTCTGCCAAGCAATTTTGCCTCCATCAGTTAAGACTGTAGAATCTGACTGAGAAAATTTCTTCCAGTCTAGAGCAAGATTCCGTGGAATCCTAGGGTTCAGCAAGAGGTAATGATGGCAAAAACCCCATTTTAAAAAAAGATATAGTCAGCCCTCTGTTTTTTGTGGGGGATCCATTCTGGACACACACACCTCCGAAAACGAAGGCTCGCAAATATTCAAGCCCCATAGGCTTGAATGGGGCACACCCCCATGCCCTATTGATTATAATGAAGGGAGAGGTGACTGTATATTTATTATAAAAGGGTTATAAGAGACTGAAATTTCAAGGGTTCCTCCAGGGTAAAAACACAGAGAAAGACTGGTCTAAAATCTACAAGTACCTCCAAGCCTAATCTAAATCACATGCAGAAAACATTATGCAAAAAAAATCCCTATTGTCTTACTCCATCGAAGAGCTTACATTAAAGTAGGCTTTCTTTAAACAAAAATATTTAACTCAAGTCTATTTTCTTCTAGATAAAACCTACAGTGGACAATCTCTTGCTTCTCTTTTTCATATTTAGAAGAAATAATCTAGAAAAGCCTATCACTCTGCCCTTCAATTTCCTTCTAACATAAAAAGTACTTCATTTATTCAGCCTCTATTCTAGAACTTTTTATCTTCTCTTATTAAATCATCTACTAAATTTCAACATCCTTTTAAATCAGCTGGAACAAAACACAGTAGTCCAGAGGCACTGGGGGGCGGAGTCTTGGGGAAAATGCTATTACTATTGCAACATTTAGGTGGGACAGAAGAACTAGCAGCATGTACCACATTCAATATAGCCCTTGTGCAAACACTTACCAAGTCTGCGTGGGCGCCACCCCTTCACCGTCCGGCCTCTCTCTACATCCACCAGTACTCGCCTGCCATCAATTTTTTTTCCATCTGCGTGCTTGTATGCCGCTGCAACAGATTAGGAGGGGTATCCAAGGGGAAGGGAACGGCAAAGGGGATTGTCATTAACCACAGTGCCCAGAAACAAGCCCACCCTCCCCCAAAGACACATACCACACACAAAGGAATCTGAAGGGAGGAGGCTCCTATGGCCCCACTACCCCTTAGGCAAGGGATTGCTCCACATTTGACTGGGAAGCATAGCCGCAGGTTCTCTGGGAGAAAACCAGAACTTGAAGTGCTTGCTTTGGTTTAAATAGCAGGGGAAAACCCCACATGCTTATGGAAAGGGATGCATGGGACTGGCAAGCAGACCTCATGGGCTGTGCTTAGCCAGAGCTGCCACCCAAGCCATACCATGTTGGCCACAAATCCCTTGAGTTGTGGAGCAATCCCAGCTCCAGCCCGTAATGTATCCCCCTGGCCTCTGCTGCAAAAAAAGGAAGGTTATTGAGCAGTCAAGACACTCACGCTACATACATCACTTGCCCAGAAGGAAAAGGGCTGGGTACAAATAAGCAAGCCCTCCACCTCCCTGCCCAAAGCTGACTTCAGAGTGGGCCAGGCTCTGCTGTTCCTTCAATAGCACACCCTCAACCAGCCAGTCCCAAGATTGGCCATGCCAAAAAACCCACCCAAAGCAAGAGCGCTTACCACAAAAAAGAAATAAATAATTGAAAAACAAACAAGTGAAGGAAATGAGGGAGGGAAGAAAGGAGGAGACAATTTTTTTTATCACCTTGTTTTATAGAGATAGTGGAAGGCTTGGCAAGGAAGACAAAGGGTAGTACACACAAAAAAAAGGTAACAACACTGAGGGAACTGGCTGGCACCCTCCCACAACAGTCCCAGCCCACTCCCTCCCTTGCTGCTGTGATCCCACTGCAAATATCTAGGATGATTTTTAGGGAAAGGGAATGTTCTCAAGCCACTTGCTAAGGGAAGGGTGGGGCGAGCACAGCTAACATGTAAAAAGGAAATAAAAGCATTTACCTGGAGAAACTACTTACAAAACCAATGCAACTTTTAACTCCTCAAACTCACTGCATCGGGCTGCTAGCGCTGGGGCCCGAGGCGCAGCTCCCCCCTGCCCGGGTGCCCCCGGCTGGGGCGGTATTTTGGTTTTTGCATTTTAGCTGCTGAGCCGACCTTCCCTGCCTTACCTGTCTCAGCAGCAGAAGTCGGATGCTCAAACCCCCACCCTACCAGCCCATTCCCAGCCCTCCATCTTCTCCCCACTCCCCAAACTATGTTAAACCTAAATAGAGCGTATCAATACAGTTTATGCCCTAGTTGTGGTCCCATACCACCACCCAAATCTACTAAAGCCACTCATATGTGGCAGCTGATACAAGTGTGGCTGGAAGCCTCCACAGTCAGACAGTACTAGATATTATTATCACAATTATTATTTATTACAGCTTCATTACAACCTAGTGCCTTCCAGATGTTTGGAACTGCAACACCTATCACCAGCAATGCTAGTGGTCAGGAATGATGTGGGCTGTAGTCTAAAACATCTGGGGGGGGGCAGTAGGTAGTGGAAGGTCGCCCTACTAGAACTTCAACCCATCAATGTCACAAGTTATTTCTTTTTAAGAACATGCTCACCTCCAAATGCAGGCAGCCAAACTGTATAATGTTAGTTACCAAATTGGGTCCTTAAAAATGACCAAGGTGACTGTTTATCTTTAATGAAAGATTTTATGAAAATAAAATGAGTGCCTGTTAATGGATGGTTCTATTTGTAATTAATAATGTAAAAAAAGAGTGCATGTGGTGTTTAGAGTTAATATCTGTGTGGCGTTTTTTGTTGTTGTTGTTGTTGTTTTTAAATCTTGTATTTCTGGGGTGAAAACTTGTGTTTAAACAAGAAAAAATGACACTGCTAATTAAACATATTGGGCTGGGATGAAAAAACTCAGTGTGTACAGCTGTTTTTAGAGAAAAAATGAAGGGAATTTTTTGCTTTTGTGAAAAAGCACAAAAAGTTAAGAAACAAGGTTCATGAAGTCAACCACATGCATAAACTACATATTAGAGGGAAAGGATAAACCATTTTCCTCATGCAGATATATGGAAAAAGGCAGGTGAACTTTTCTCTTCTACATGTATATGCAAATATAAGTGTCAAAAATTTATTCCCTTTACCACGTTCTATATGCTAATAAAACAGTAGTGATAGGAAAATGGGCAACATCTTCATCATACATACGCTGTGGGGGGAAGATAGTACTCCAAGGGAGGGGGGAAATCAGAAGCTATCCATCTCAAGCAAAATGTTTCATGGGGAGTGGGGGTGGAATGTACCAGTTTTAACTTGTAACCACGGTAAAACATTTCCATCCATTCTGATTTACTCAGGAAAGCTATGGATTTAAAAAAAATCATAAGTCCAGGAATCCGTTTCTTTGATGGAAGATGCACTTTCCAACACTTTCCAATTTGCATCTCCATTAAAAAAAAAACACTGTGGAGATTTATCAGCTGCTAAAATGGCATTTTAGAAGATGGGAACTGACACGGTCATCAAGTCAAACTTTGTCCAAGATGTCATCCTGGGCCTTGAAGCCAACCATCATGCTGAGAATCAGCAGCCAGTCAGTCTGGATGTCAGGGCATGAAGAAAGACCATTATCTCTTACAAACACAGCCCTCTCAAATTAGTCCATGGCTCATTTCAAGACAGGGCTGTCATTGGACCAAAGACAGGAAGGGGCAGAGTCCCTGCCCAACATGTTCACGACTGTTTTATCTTTGTAAGGAGACGAAGCTGAGCCTTTTCCAATGAAGAGATTCAGTCTGTGTTGGGCAAGTCAGAGATTGCTTACCTGAGACCACTCTCTGTACTGCACCTTATTTTGGGTGGATATTTTACAATTTAAGCACAAGAGGCCTGCCAGTTTTCTAGGGGACATCAGGGGCTTTTGAAGAATGTGAACAATACTGTCTAACATGAGGCGAAAACTCACCTAAGCAATTCTGATATATTATAATTGGGAATGAAAAGTGGCTATACAAACCCTTTCCAATACCTCACAAATGATTCTTAAGTCCACCAATTCCAAGTTCTTCCAGTGATACAGTGGACCTGTAAATGCTTCTCCTTTCTAGGAGAGGTCAGCAACCCTGACCTCCGGTGGATGAGATAATGTATTTCTTCTTAAAATTCCAAAATCTCATGAGACATTCCTAAAATTCTTGCTTCCATATTCTTACACTTAATTAACAAGGGGTAGAAATACTGAGGGAAAATGGTGTCATTTCCACTAGTTGTATCCCATCATAACTTTACTGAGTGGGCATATTTATGAAAACAGGTAAATATGGAAGAATGTGGTATGATGGTTATGTAAAAACATAAAATTTATCTCTTTGTAACACTGATTTGTGTATTAGAATTTAGCATAGCTAAGATTTTGGTCTGGGTTGCAGAAGTCAGAAAATCAGAAGGCCAAGGAAGGACTTTTAGTGATTACAAAGTCCTACAAAGGAGCCAACAGTGGAAAGCTTGTCATTGCCCACATAAGGCTGCTCACAGCTCCAATACTAAACTAACAGATGTGATGTCCTTTCCTGTATGCTACCAGAAAAGAAATTCCAAGGACTTGAGTTCTCTCTACTTTTCTTAAATTCAGAAGTCAAGACTTAAGCTTCAAGGGCAAGGGTGTTTTTTTTTTTTATTTTAATTAGCTTACCAATCCAGCCAACAGTGCCCCACGGCAAAGCCAAGGTGGAGAGGAGATGCACATCAGCCTTCAGTTTGTCAAAAGCAGCAATAAAAGGCTAGATGGCACTCTAGACATTGTCTTGCAAAAGACAACCAAAACAAAAAACCTTTCAGAATGGCTCCATCTGAATTCTTAGTTGATTTTTAAATCCCCAAATCTAATGTGTCAAGTGCTCTGGTATAATGTGTCCTCACTACCAGAGTGGCAAAACTCTGGATTTTAACCCCTCTACCTTTTAGCATTCCTAGCTACACAGCCTGCATCAGGTAGGGTTTACAGCTCCAAATACCAGGTAATTGAAATAACTAAGCTAAAGGAGCCAGACAGAAAAGAAGATAACAAGAAAGAATAGCAAGTAATGTGTGATGTATCTGAACTCTCCTCTCTAGCAGTAGTTAGGAACCCAGCAACAGTAGTATGGTTGCCTTTGTGTATTTCAAAACCCACTTCAGGGGACCAACGATTCAGAACCTCTGTTGAGACAGATATTCCAATCGTGTTCCACTTGAAGGTCCATTTTGGCCTTGGCAAGTATGCCAGGGGTAACCAGAACACTCCATCTATCTAAGCTTTGTGCCCTAAGTCTGGTTCATTACCCAAACTTCCCATCAGCTTTCTAACTAAAAGCAGAGCTCAAATATCCTGTCCTGCTTCCTACCAAGAGAAAGTCCAAGAGCACAGAAAAAACGTATGCACTCCCTCCTAAGAAACACACATCAGCCATTCAGGGCTTGTGCAGTTTTAGGGGTATTTACCAGAGAACACTTGTCATCATAAATTATTTCAACCATTGCATTTCTGTACCTAAAAGAACTCTCTTGTACAGAAGCCAAAGTGTGAAATAAAATTTGTGTTTACATTGATTGTCCTAGTCTCAACTGTCCAAATAATGGGTAAGAATGCTCCATTTCTCAAATCACAATTTTGTTCACTGTTTTAAGACAGGCTCATAGACCATTTTTGGAGTACAGTCTATTTTCCTTAACATAGCTAAACAAGTAATTCCTAAAAGGATGGCTGACTCATTCCTTAAACTCACTCATACTATTCCATTTTGTACCAAACATATTACCAATTACTTCCTCCACTACCCCCCATGTAAACCTAGTCTGGATGTGTGTTCTAAGAACGGCAAGGAGACAAGTCAATTGCAAAGTCTCCAGAATGCCATGTTGTTTTCCAGAAGCCAGAGATATGGAGGCTATATGCACACATCTTTAACAAACAAAGAACCATTATATCTCTGAAGCTAGAAGGGTAAATTAAAAAGCCATGTGTGTACAACTAAAAGCACAGGGGAGCACTATGGCAAATGTGTCAATGGCTCTACCCCTTCTATGCTGAAGACACAGATAAGGCAACTGTTCCTGGCCACAGATGACCAGGGAACAGCTAAGTTGCAGATGTTGCTGTGTGCCTTCAAGTGATTTCCAATGTAAGGCAACCACAGGGTTTTCTTGGCAAGATTTGTTCAGAATTTACTTTTGCCTTTCCCTGAGGCTGAGAGTGTGTGATTTGCCCAAGGTCACCCTGTGAATTTCCATGGTTGAGTGGGCATTTGGACCTGCGTCTCCAGATTCGTAATTCTAGGCTCAAACCACTACACTATACTGGCTCTTAAATTACAGTACAACCTTAACTTATTTTTATAGATGCTGGAGTGGCTGAGATGGTTTATTCTAGCATTTCTCCCTTGCATTTCCAAAGAGCATCAGCCCAGAATAGTATCAATTATAAACTATGCCTAAACAATTATTTTAGAATTTTAAATTACTAATTGAAAATTTGCATTCTCATGAAGAGTTTAAGTAGATGACCAAAATACTGCAATGTATTTCAATTTGGGCTAATGGTAAAGTTTTAACAATAATTTTAATCAAGTATTAAGTTCAAAATGTCCCCATTCATTCACACTAATTTTGTTTGGAGCAGAGACGGAAAAATTATTCTTAATTCTGTCTGCATTGCTTAACAGTCCCTAACCTGGCCCCAGAAGATTGCAGAAACAATAAATGGCACATGTGTGGCTTGGAGAGGGAGGGTTCACTCAGGATATTTGAGCCCTACTGGAGAGGGCCAACCTATTCTTCCCTCCCTCCCCATTAAATTCACACTGAAAAATATAGGGCCAACAATACAGAATGAACTTATTTCTCTTTCCCCTTCCATACAGCAAGAGAGCATCACAGAAGTCAGAAGAGAAATAAACTCCCCACCACCCATCCTTCTCCCACTTCTAACTAAACCATGTTTCCTAGCATCTGTCTTTGACCTGGCTTGTGTATAGAAGAGTGTTGGGTACTGAGGTTTCTTACCAATTATACAAACCCTTATACCAACCATACAATGAGATGTTGTAAAGGGGAAGCATAAGGATCAGCTGCAAGCCAGCAGTGGCAATAGCCATCAGAAAGGTGGCTGCAGTGACAATAAGAACACAGAATTAATACACCCCGCTCACAACACGCCTCTCGACAACAGCATCTTTTCAAAACACAGCTTCAGGTCAAAGTTACAATTGCTTTAGAAGAACTTCTTCACAGCATTCATCCTCCCTCTTAAAACAAGTTAAAAGAAAGGAGATGGGCAACAGTTCAGACGATGGGGCAGCCCTTATAATGACTGTTATGTCCCATGAAGTGAGCAGCAACTCTAGCCTCCCCAAAAGAATACTGGCACAGCTAGTTCCCACCCTCAGCGTACAGGGTTTCATCCTCCCAAACACAACATAATTAGGGGTGGGGTACAAAGGGGAGTTGTTGAACTGTTGCCTGTTACTTTAGCACACATTTTACAATGTAGCACCCAAGCTACGTTAATTTGCTCTTTATAATAAGACAAAAAAAGCAGTGGCACTCCCCCAAAATATATCATACATAAAGTAAACTATGAACCCCAACACCAGATCCTACTTGAATTACAAAATCTGCAGAGAAAACAGGATAAAATCTTCTTCCCTTCTGGATTCTATTTTTGTGTCTAGAAGGGTCCCTTGAAAATGAAAAGGGACAGATTAACGGAACTTGGGTACTCATCAAACTAAGCCAGGCTCCCCCTACACCGTACTTACCTGCAAGGGGGAGCCTAAGCCCTTGAATAGCTCAAGGACTTTAAAAAGTTAAGAAACCTTTTACAAGAAACATGCTTTTATAATAAAAATTTAATTTAAAAGACACACAAAACAGACATAAAAACTTCCCAGAAAAAGATTGTACTTACAGTGCATGTCACGTTCATGTTCATATTCAATGAAGGCGTAGCCACGTGGCTTTCCGGAGTGTTTATTGTACACCATGTAAATCTGAAAAAGAATTGCCAGTAGTGGACAGAGTTAAGGTAAGTCCATCTTAAATCCCATACCCCTCAGGTACCAAGCATGCTTCATCTGAGTCCACATATAGCACTGTCTCAGAGAGGCCCATCACTTACAGACCACCTGCACAAAAAGAGAGTCAGAAGTGTCTTCTCCCATCTCCCAGTTCCTTGGTTAAGCTTACTCTCTACTATATATCTGGAAGGACATTTTCACAAAAGGATGGCTGAGTGATATAGAAAGACTGCCCCTCGTTTTCTATGAAGAAAGCCTAAAAATCATGTTGCAAGTGGAATTCTTCAGAAATCTCCCTCTTAGATCTACAAATCTTACAATGAATTTGGAGATGAAATAGATTTTCCCCATTCACACACTCAAACTGGGTGCTTACACCTCATCTGTCCCCATGAACAGTATCAAAATGCAATCAGCTTACAAAAATAGGTGAGCGAGAAGGAAGGTAGTGGAAGAGACCACTAGGGCCATCCAGTCCAACCCCCTGCCATGTGGGAAGTCACAATCAAAGCATCCATGACAGTTAGCCACCCACCTCTGTTTGAAAACCTCAGAGGAAGGAGACTCCACCACACTCCAAGAGAGTGTGTTTCACTGTCGAATAGCTCTTACTGTCAAGAAGTTCCTCCTAATGTTGAGGGGGAATCAATCTCTTTTCCTATAGCTTGCACCCATTGTTTCGTGTTCTAGTCTCTAGAGCAGCAGAAAACAAGCTTGCTCCATCCTCAATGTGACACCCCTTCAAATACTTAAACAGGACTATCATATCACCTCTTAACCGTCTCTTCTCCAGGCGAAACATACCCTGCTCCCGAAGTCTTTCCTCCTAAGGCAAGGTTTCTATACCCTTCACCATTTTGGTCTCCCTCCTTTGGACAACCTCTAATTTGTCAACATCCTTTTTGAATTGTGGTGCACAGGACTGGAAACAGTATTCCAGGTGAGGCCTGACCAAATCAGAATAGAAAGGCACTATTACTTCCCTTGATCTAGACCAGGGGTAGGCAACCTTTTTGAGCCGGGGGCTGATCCCCCGAACTCATTCCTTCCGGCGGGCCGGGGGGGGGGGGGGGGGGGGGGGGGGGGGGGGGGGGGGGGGGAATGGAGGCGCGTGCGCAACCCCCCGTGCGCTACCGCAGCCGCCTCCGCGCATGTCGTGACCACCATTTTGTTCTCCAAAATGGCAGCCGTGACGCGTTTGCATATGTGCAGTACTCCTGCGCATACGCAAACGTGTCACGACCGCCATTTTGTTCTCCAAAATGGTGGCCGTGACGCGTTTGCACATGTGTAGTACTCCTGCGCGTGCGCAAACACATCGTGGCTGCCATTTTGGAAAACAAAATGGCAGCCGCAATGCACGCAGCGACCAAAACGTGTGGCGGCGGTGGCAGGGGTCCGCCTGGGCCAGTAAGTGAGGGGCCCAGGGCTGGAATCGGCCCGGGGGCCGTAGATTGCCGGCCCCTAATCTAGACACTATACTTCTACTGATGCAGCCTAAAATCGCACTGACCTTTTTAGCTGCTGCATCACAATGTTGACTCATGTATAACTTGTTGTCTACTAGGACTCCTAGATCCCTTTCACACATAGTCTCGTTAAACCAGGTGTTCCCCCATCCTTTATTTCTGCGTTTCATTTTTCTACCCTAAAATGCAGTACCTTACATTTCTCTGTGTTGAAATTCATTTTGTTAGCTTTGGTCCAGTTTTCTAATCTATTCAGGTCTTCTTGAATTTCGATCTTGACCTCTGGGGTATTAGCTACTCCTCCTAATTTGGTGTCATCTGCAAATTTGATAAGCATGCCTTCTATTCCTTCATCCAAGTCATTGATAAAGATATTGAATAGCACTGGGCCCAGAACAGAACCCTGTGGTACCCCACTAGTCACTTCTCTCCAGGTTGAAGAGGAGCTATTGTTGAGCACCCTTTGGGTTTGGCCAGTCAACCAAATCCATCTAACAGTCACACTGTCTAGCCCACATTTTACCAGCCTGTCTGCAAGAATATCATGGGGGATCTTGTCAAAGGCCTTATTGAAATCAAGACATATCTACAGCATTTTCTTTGTCTACCAAGCTGGTAATTTTATCAAAAATGGAGATCAGATTAGTCTGGCATGACTTGTTTCTCAGAAACCCATGTTGACTTTTTGTGATAATGGCATTTGTTTCTAAATGTTCACAGACTCTGAATGATCTGCTCGAAAATCTTTCCTGGTATTGATATCAGACTAAGTGGACGATAATTGTTGGGATACTCTTTTTCCCCCCTTTTTGAAGAGGGGGACAACATTTTCCCTCCTCCAGTCTGCTGGGACTATTCCTATTAAAATTAACTATTATTCTATCTCTTAGAAAAGAAAAATTAAACAGGGATATGATCTAGTCTCTGTGTGTGAGGAATGGATTCTCAATGAAATTAAATAGGAAACAGGGTTAAACAGTCACACTTTCCCCCTCAGCACAATAAAGGTATGCAAATTCTACTGGAAAATCATGGAATTGAAGAGGACTGTATTCAAGAACTCATGCAGAACAGAAAAAATAGCTACTGTGCAATTTGTTTGATCCAAAATATCCCTACTTACTCTTTTGATAGGCCCATAGACTTCAAACTCCCGCCTCAGCTTGGATTCTGTTGTGTCATAGTTCTGCAAGATAAATTGGAATCCATATGAGAAAGCAAAGAACATACCAGGGGGGGAAAATGAAGACATTAGCCCTCTTGGAACCACAGAAGAAATTGTTTCCATTTGTATTTCAGCATCTTTTATTACATAATTTAAATAAAGTACCAGCAAGAAAAAAGGAAGTTAGTTACTTACAACTCTAGCCACAAAAAGTGTTTTGAAGGCATCTCCTTGAGCATTGGGATCATTGTGAGGGTCCCCTGATAAGAAAAAGAAGGTACCAGAAACATTAAAACCACTGAGAATAATAATAACCATAGTAAAAATAAAGTTCGGAAAAGATGGGATTAACTATTCCTTCCCACAACTTGCCATTCTCCTTAACTTACACATCTTCAGCTCACTCTCAACTTCTTGCTGCCGACGCTCAATCTTCTCTCGCCTCTGTAAGGAAAGGGGCCAAAGAAAAGTCAGTAATGTTTACCTTCTTTTTAGACTAAAACAGAGGTACATAGCTGCAGCTCCCTAAGATTTCAATTGTGGCTCCACAGGGACCCTGACCATATATCCCCATCAAATCGCTCTCAGTCACTGTCACACAGAATTCTCTTTCTGAACTATTGCAAGCAGTGAGGGAAAAATGATCTATATCAGGATCACTGAAGAAGGGAATAAAGAGCTCTCTCTGAACTCCTTCCCTGAGTTATCCTCATAAAGACTGCTCTTACTAAACTGAATGAGGGGATAGAAATACCACTCTCTACTCTTTCTCAGCAAAGAATGGGAAACACTAGGGTATTTGCATCCATTCTTCCTTTGGATACCAAAAGCAAAACACAACATTATATAATATATAATCGTCAGGGAGGCTTTTATATGGGGTGTTTGTTCTAGGTTTGTTTTTTAATTTTTGTATGTTTCTGTAATTTTATACTGTTTTCCTGGATGATTTTAATTGTATTTACATTTTTATTGTAATTTTTTTAAATGATTTTATCTGTGAGACACCTTGGGCTCCTTTTTGGGAGAAAGATGGTATAGAAATGAAATAAACAAAGAAACAAAATAAAACAAAAACAATGTGCACCTCTGGCCTATAGAAATCCATCTTCTTGAAACCTATAAGCATACACCTCAGGTTCTTTTCTTTTTTTAAAGAACACTAACACATAACCAAAAATATAACCCACACTATTCTTAAAGGCAATCTAAGAGTTTTGGATCAGAGTTTTGGATCATATACCTTCCGTTCCATTCGTTCTTCTCGTGTCTCTGCACGAGTAGGTGGAGGAGCATCACGAGGGTCCTGAAAAGAAAGTACCTTTTTAATAAATGACCCTCAATAGGTAATGAAGGAGATGGACAAAACAATGAGAAAGCATCTGACACAACAAGCACAGACACTAGACATTGCCCAAGTAGATTACTTAAGTCTGAGAAAGCCAGGCCAAAGCTGAAGTACCTACCTCAAATTCTCGGATGTAGGGAGCAATGCCACTGTAGGGTTGATTGTGGTGCTTCTCATGGGGTAGTTTTTCCAAAGGAGGCAGGTAAGGTATAGGATCACGGGGTGCAAACAGTGCCAACAAATTTGGGGGCAAGAACTGCGTCATATTGGGAAATCTGTTATATAAGAAAAGCAATAGATAGATAAGAGAACAGGGCAAGGACACAAGAGAAAAAACTACCCTGTACAGTGGGTAACTGCTGGGGTTTGGTTCCAGGACCTCCTTTGCATACCAAAATCCATGAATGTTCAAGTACCATTATATACAATGGCAGAGTAAAATGGTGTCCCTTATATAAAATGGCAAAATCAAGGTTTGCTTTTTGAATTTTATATATTTTGGGAATATTTGCAAGCCATGAATTGTTGAATCCAGGGATATGGAGGGCCAACTGTATTACTAATCCACATTCAGGTATAAAACATTCTCAACTTGCAAAGCCAGAGAGATTATAAGCACTTTCCTGTCAAAAAGTCAATTCTAACCCTAGCAGGGTAGGTGCTGGACTTGCAGTGAAATTCTTTGCATGTTACTGAGAAGTAAATCTCGTTGTGTTCAATCTAATATTCAAGGTCATGTTGTAAAATCCTGAACTTGAACCAAGAACGTCTCCATTGGAATCCTACTTTTGTAATTTAATTGTTAGATGTATGTCTTTCCTTTCCTTTAAAGAGCATGTCAAGGTACATGGCTCTCTCTCTCCCCCCCCCCCCCCCCCCCCCCATATTATATTCAAAACAAATCTATGAGGGAACTCAGCTTGAGAGCAAGAGTAGGAGTGATCACATCACACCAATATTAAAATCACTCCACTGGCTGCGAGTTAAGTTTCTGGGCAAGATACAAAGTGTTGGTTGTTATCTTTGAAGCCCTACTTGGTTTGGGTCCAAGTTACCTGCAGGATCAGCTTCTCCTGTACACACTGTCCCGTACACTCAGGTACGTTTACCCCAGTCAGCCAGGACTAGATCGGCAAACTGTCAACCAGAGGCCTTTTTCTTCAATCACCCCAGACTATGGAATGACCTGCCGGAGATTCAACTAAATACACTGTCGGAATTCAAAACAGCATTAAAGACCAATTTCTCCTGGCAGGCTTGTCCAGATGATTTTTAAATTGTGGGATTTTAAATGATGGACTTTATATGTGGATTGTATTAATATGTGTGAATTTTATTTGTCCATTAATTGTTGTTGTTTCCTGCCTCAACCCATGGGGAGAGGCAGGTGAGAAATTATAATAATAATAACAATAATCAATTATTATTATTATTAGACTAATCCAAGCTCACCTAGTGAGTTCCATGGTTCAGGGGGAAATGACCCTGGACCTTCCAAATCCCTGTTCAACCACAGCTGTCCCTCTGTATTTGCAGCTTTGACTTTTGCATATTTGATTAATAAGTTCTCTTTAGGAATCTCTAGGTCCTCCAGTGTGATTCTATCATCAACGTCCATCAGAAGTCATAACAGAAGACCTAGAGCAGGAGTCCCCAAACTTTTTGAGCTGGGGGCCAGTTCGCTGTCCATCATCTCATTGGAGGACCGAATTAAAAAAAAAAAAAAAAAAAGACAGTTGGAGGCACGCGCATGCCCCCGCACACCAGCCCCCTTTCTCTTCCCATCCTGCCCTGCATGCACACGACTCTGGATGCCATTTTGGAACAAAAATGGTGGATGGAGTTGCGCATGCATGCGCATGACTCCAGTCACCATTTTTGTTCCAAAATGGCGCCTGGAGTCGTGCGCATGAAAGGCAGCGGCGGCGACAGGACCAGCCACGGGCCGGTTAAAAGGCCTCGATGGGCCGGGTTCGGCCCACAGGCCGTAGTTTGGGGACCCATGACCTAGAGATTCCTAGAGAGGTTTTTCTCAGGTTAAAAAAAAAAAACAGTGCTTTTCTATTTGTGTTCTTTCACTTTCAGGGGAGCCCTGCACCCCTAACCCCAGAAAATGTGGAGGGTCCACTGTACAACCACACTGGTTAGGAACAGAGGGTTCCACTATACAAGCAGCAGATGACAGAACTTGGGGTGCCAAGAGGGATGGACTATTTGGGGTGGTGAATGGAGAATTACCATTGTCCTATGTCCTCTCATGAACAGGATTACTTGCAAGGGAAGAGAGCACAGGGAGCAGTAATCCTAACTAAAGGCCTTTGCAGACTGCCAAAAATAGTGCAAATTGAGTCCACTTTAAGGGTTAGGGTTAGTGCTAGGGAATCATAGGAATTGGTTTTTTTCCTGAGACATTGAGCCTTCTCTGTCAGAGAGCTCTGGTGCCACAATAAAATACAGTTCCTATGATTCCCTAACCCTAACTCTTAAAGTGGACTCAATTTGCACTATTTCTAGCAGTCTGCAAAGGCCCAAAGAAAAGGCTTCCAGTCCTAATGCCTTAGTGCTTGCTTGGCTCCCACTCCCTTTTTCACAGAATTCAAAAACATTATTCTCCATCCAGCCTGCCCAGTACAGCCCATTCTATCATCTCAGGATTCCAGCCAGATTCTGAGGCAAAGAAAGGGAAGGCAGTGCTAGGAAAGGTAAAGCAAGCCACACACATTTCTTGTTTTGTGTTGTTTCCGACTTATGACGATCCTGCAATCCTAAGGCAAACCTAGAGTCAGTGTGGCGTAGTGGTTTGGGTGCTGGATTCTCATTGGAGAATACTTGCCCATAGGGAAACATAGGCAATTTTCCCCTATGGGCAAATAATTCCCAGTATTTCCCTATAGGCAAATATTCCCTAATGTATCTCTAAGGGCAAGTATTTTGCAATGTTTCCCTTCTAGGCAAGTATTCCCTAATGTTTCCCTATGGGCAAGTAATTCCCAATAGGCAACTATTCTGCAGTGTTTCCCTATGGGCAGGTATGGTTTCCCTATGGGCAAGTATGGTAATTTGTTTTAGCACATCCCATGTATATGTATTGTTTATATCAGGAGTAGGCAACCTTTCCCCTTTAAGGGCCGAGGGACTTCAGCTCCCAGAATCCCAGGAGCTATTGGCCAACATGGGACTATTGGCCAACATGGCTGAGGCTTCTGGGAGCTGAAGTCCCTCGGCCCTTAAAGGGGAAAGGTTGCCTACCCCTGGTTTATATGTTCATAATATGATGAACATAATGAATTGTGTATTAGGTATTGTATATATATTTGAACATTTATAAATTTCAGACTCATTTCTTTCCTTCTATGGACAACTTCTCCAACCCTCCCCGCAGGCCTTTGTTCTTGTTGTTGTTGGGTGCCTTCAAGTCGTTTCCCACTTATGGCGACCCTATCATGGGGTTTTCTTGGCAAGGTTTCCTCTGGGAGGGGGGTTGCCTTGGCCTTCCCATGAGGCTGAGAGGGTGTGACCTGCCTAAGGTCACCCAAAGTGGGGATGACCCAGGAGTCGAACCCTGGCCTCCACAGCGTTAGCCCAGCGCTCAAACCACTGGGTCCTCCTGGCCCCCCGCTTCCAAACCTCCCTCTGGCCCCACATAGGCCTCTCCTCCGGCCCAGACATGCGCCTTCCGGAAATAGGAGATTCAAACCTATATTTTCCCCCCTTCGGATATACACAACGCAACGCCCCTCACACACTCCCACGCACCCTCCTCAAACCAACGCATTCCCCTCATCACGCACCCTCAGCTCCCTCTCACTTTGTGGGGAAGAGGGAATTCTCGGCCTCGCTGTTCCTCTTCTTGTTCCTCCGCTCGGCGCCTCCCGCCGCCTCAGGCTGGGCCTAGTCGGCGATCCTTCTGCGCATGCTCGGGCGAAGCTTCGTGCCCCTGCCTGGATCCTTCCGCGCGACGGGACTCGTTTGGATGTGGCTGTTTGTTAAATGTTCCCTCCGCGGGAACTTTTTTCTTTGAGAGCCTCCTCAGTTGGAGGCTAAATATAAGTGATAGGAATATGGTTCCTGTCATAAATCACAAAGGCAGCATCCACAGGGCAAAAATAATCCGGTTTGACACCACTTTAACAGCTATGGCTCAATGCGGTGGAATTCTGGGGAATGCAGTTTGTTGTGGAGCAACAAATTCTGGGAATTGCAGTTTATAGCCATGGCTCAATGCCATGTGATTCTGGGAAATGGTTTGTTGTGGAAAGTTCTGGTGCCACAACAAACTGCATTCCCCAGAATTCCATAGCATTAAGACATGGCTGTAAACTGCAATTCCCAGAATCCCATAGCATTGAACCATGGTTCTAAATTGCAATTCCCAGGATCCCATAGGATTGAGCCATGGTTGTAAACTGCAATTCCCAGAATTCCATAGCATTGAGCCATGGCTGTAAACTGCAATTCCTAGAATTCCATAGCATTGAGCTATGGCTGTTGTGGGTCCAAAACACACGGCAGAAGTAATCCAGTTTGATACTGCTTTAACTGCCCTGGCTTAATGCTAGGGAATCCTGGGAACTGTAGTTTTGTGAGACATTCAGCCTTCTCTGTCAGAGAGCTCTAGTGCCACAATAAACTACAATTTCCAGAATTCCCTAGCACTAAGCCAGGGCAGGTAAAGCAGTCTCACACTGGATTATTTTTGCAGTGAGTTTTGGACCACAGTTTCTGTGATAAGTCACAGGGGCTGCATCCACATGGCAGAAATAATCCAGTTTGGCACCACTTTAACAGCCATGACTCAATGTTATGGAGTTCTGGGGGGGAAGGGGGGAACACCTCTGGTGCCACAACAAACTGCGTTTCCAGAATTCATAGTATTGATGGCAATTAAAAGTGTCAAACTGCATTAATTCTGCAGTATAGATGCAACCAGTATACGTGTGCACATTTTTTGTTGTTGTTGTGTGACTTCAAGTCATTTCGGACTTATGGCGACCCTATCACAGGGTTTCTTGGCAAGCTTCTTCAGAGGGGTTTGCCATTGCCATCCTATGAGGCTGAGAGAGTGTGACTTGCCCAAGGTCACCCAGTGGGTTTCATGCCTGAGCAGGTAATCGAACCCTGGCCTCCAGCATCGTAGTCCAATGCTCAAACCCTTACGTCACACTAGTAATTTGTCAAATGATGACATGAAAATCAAAAAACCTAAAACATTACAGAGGTGGGCAACAATGGACCCTGAAAAGGTTTTTTGGCTGAAGCTCCCATCATCCCTCAACGGTGGCTATGATTGGCTAGGGTTGCTGCAACCCACGGTCTAACAGGATCTGGAGGTTCACATTTGCTCACCCCGACCCCAAAAAACAGGGTCAAAAGATAAACCACTTGCTTCTCTTTTGGGCTGCATCCACACTGCAGAAATAATCCAGTTTGACACCACTTTAAACTGCCATGGCTCAATGCTATGGGATGCTGGGGTGTGTAGTTTTGCAAGATATTTAGCTTTCTCTCTCTCTTTCTCTGAGAGCTCTCATGCCTGACAAAACTGCAGGTCCTTGGTTCCATAGGATGGAGCCATGGCAGTTAAAGTGGTGTCAAAGTGGATTATTTCTGCAGTGTGGATGTAGCCGCAGTGTACACAATAGACTTTAGCATCACAGAAGAGCCTACAGATATTCTTAAACTGAAGTGCCAGGCAGCAGGTGGCACTGTCAGACAGTGAATGCTTTAGAAGCAGCCATCCAAAGATAATAATAGTAATATATTTTTCAAGACTCCAAGGCTTATGATAAATCTGTTCTCCTTGCTTTTTAGATAGAAAGGAACAGCCAGTCAAAGAAACAAATTGGAGTTGAATAACAGTCTATATATCAACTAGCAGAAAGCCTCACAGACTTGGAACACCTACTAAGGAAGATCAAAGAAGAAAGTGCAAAGGCAGGCTTAATGATGAGCATAAAGAAAACAAAAATAATGACTACAGGTCTTACACACATTCAAACTAAACAATGAGGAAATAGAAATAGTAAAATAATTCCCATACCTGGGATCAAACATTGATAGAAATGGGGACTTCAGTCAGAATCAGAAGACTAAGAATGGGAAGGGTGGCTATGAAAGAACTAGAAAAGATCCTAAAATGCAAAGACATACAACTCAGCACAAAAGTCAGAATCATACAAGCCATCATATTCCCTATTACCATATATGGATGTGAGAGATGGATGGTTAAAAAAGAAGACAGGAGGAAAATCAATGCATTTGAAAAGATGTGTTTCTGGAGAAGAGTGCTGAGAATCCCATGGACAGCCAAAAGGACAAACAAATGGGTCCTAGAGCAGATCAAGCCAGAGATATCCCTAGATGCTAAGATGACAAGACTTAGACCTTTTTGAGCCGGGGGCCGGGTTGCTGTCCCTCAGACAATTGGGGGGGCCGAAGCACCAAAAATAAATAAATAAATAAATAACATTTTTTTAAAAACTAAAAAAATATATGCATGTACACTCTCTCAGCCCCAGAAAAGCCATGGCAAAGCCCCTGTGGAGATTTTGCCAAGAAAACCCCAAGAACAAGTAATAACAACAATAATCAATATCATCATGGCAGGCGGCGGGGGGGCGGTGGCAGGACCAGCCTCGGGCCGGTCCAAAGGCCTCGGGGGGCCACATCCGGCCTCCGGGCCTTAGGTTGCCTACCCCTGACTTAGACTGTCATACTTTGGACACATCATGAGAAGGCATGAATCACTGGAAATGGCAATAATGTTAGGAAAGGTGGAGGGAAGTAGAAAGAGAGGAAGGTCACATGCTAGATGGATGGATTTTATTAAAGAGACCACGAATATGAGTTTGCAGGAGCTGGGCAGAGCAGTAGAGGACCAGGAGGCCTGGAGATGTCTCAGCCATAGGATCGCCATGGGTTGAAATCGATGTGAAGACAGTTAACAAACAACAAAGACTAGTTCATTAGTGCAACACTTTATCTGACCTCAGTTATACATGAGCTATACAGCCATTGCCCCATCAGCCATGCTGGCTGGTGTTGATGGAGTTGAAACTTGAACTATGTGCATTTTGCCACAGCTTTTGTTTTCTTATGTCTTCTGCACTCACCACCTACTGCTGTATCTCAATAATGCACATGCATGCATTGATAGTCAATGTGAAACAGCTGTTTTGATGGGACTCTAGGCATCACTTTCTGTGAGGTTTTTTTTTTTAATATAAAGGTGTTTTGCTGATATGCTAATGTTGCTTTTGCACATTTGTAGACATTTACAAAAAAGGAATCATGTTGCAATCATGTATATTATTACATTGGGAAGTTTCTTTTGCAGTGTGGAATTCATAGTAAGAATGATACAAATGACCTGAAAAAACTGAAGCTACAGCACACTGTCCAGGAACATTGCCATTGGTGCAGTGGAGGGGGGAATGTGGAAAAATGCACTCCTCTCTTCTTCTTTTTTTTTTCCCCAGAGGAAGAGGAGTGATGGTATCTTTGACTTAGTAATAGGATAAATAATTAACTCAATTTTCGTTGGCAAGTAAATGAAGTGCTAATGAGACCTTCAGGTTTTTACTTTTGTTTGTGGCAGACTAGCTTATTAGAGCAAGTCAGAGGACAAGGAAAATAAGCAGAGATTAAACTAATACTCCTTTTCTTTTCTTTTACAGGATCCTATATTATAAATGGTAATATTATTTCTTTGCAAGATAATTTGGCCTCTTTGTGCAGTAGATTTGAGATATTATGAAAGGACAGTCAATTGTTATGCAATATTCTGTTTTACTGGTGGAGATAAGGATATGTGCTTGTGGATTTTCATGGACTACAAGTAGATCTCTTGAGTTCGAGTCCAACCTTTTGATTGGACACGTCCATTATTATGGCTGTTACTTTAGGCCCTCCCCTTCACAACAATTCTGATTACATGTCTGATCTCATGTAACCTTTTCTTCTACCTCCTATAATAAATCTCAGTTTTTCCCAAGATAACAAATAGAAAGAGTGCTGCAGTAACTGTTAGGATAAGTACACAACAATGTAGGCCCCTGCTATGTTTTCATTAGTTGGGAGTGAAACAGGACAGTCTTCCTTGGATGCTTATCAGGATCTTATGTCACAGAGAGACTTCCCCGAACCAATTGATTATACTAGCTGGAGACAAAGGTTGATTCTAGTTGAGCACATCTGGAGGGCATTGGTTTGGGGAAGACTGATAGAAGATCAATAACAGTAAATATGTTTTCCTTAAAGACAATTTGCATGGCTTTATCTTCTCTTACAATGCACTGTAACACAAGGCATTGGTACTTTTATTTAGGATGTGTTCCCAGTGCATGCTGAGGCCTAAAAGATCTGGGCACAGAACCATGTGAACTGGTTATGCCCCCAAGAATTTACTCCCAAAGACTCTACAAGAAATACACATTCTGTTTTATGTTCATATGTCACTTTTATTCAGCTTTTCTGTTTTTTAAAAAAACTGGTAAATGTGACTAAATTGTATAACATCAAAACAAGGGGTTATGAATGGTTAGCAATCTGCCACAAAGAAGGGATGGTCTGCTCTAGTATCTTGACTTTAGGGTAGACCTCAAGGGCCTTACTAAACAGAAAGAACTGAAGAGCCCTCAGCTTTAGAAAATCAATTTAGGGGATGTGGGATACAGTTTTCTAAGTACCAAAGTACCAAATCAAATTAATCAGGACAAAACAAGTGAAGCAGTAATTTCCAATTTATTACGGTAGTTAACATTCTTGCAAGAAGGGTGACCTAGGCAGGTAAGTACACCCCCCCACACTTGATACAGCATGGTTTTATTCCCTTTCCCTGGCAGTATTTTTTCCACTCCCATAACATTATTGGCTAGATAAAACATATGATCAATTTTAAGATCACCTTTTTCATGTATGTAAAAGCCCAACCCACAACATATCTCTTCATACATCTCATGACTATTTAAAATAGGGATAATTTATGCAAGGGTGGTTCAGGATTATGTATGAGTCTCATTGCGCAGAATCAGTTTGTGTCTATTGTGACCCGTCTGATTACCTTTAGAAAAAAAATGCTGTCCTTGCAATTAATTTAGAATGTAACAATAAATCCTTCCATAGCTTAAATTTGTCCTTTAGTTTTATCTACAAACAATTTTGTACTTTGATGTATTTAAACCTACCCCATTATCTCTAACAGGGGAGTAAAACATGTTGCAATCTAAAGCATAATGAGGCAACCATAAGATTCGCATCTAAAGATCATTTAACTATACCACTGGCCTAGGTTGGTTGTTTGTCAAGTCTGGGCCCAGTCCTTGGAAACAACTGGTTGCAAACAGCTAGTTACTTGTAGTTAATTATTTTCTGTAGTAATGAAGATATAACTATTACACTTGTAACTTAGCAAATGATAGCATCACTCCATTTGAAGTATACATTTTTAGTTCATTTTACAGTTAAGAGTCTATATGGCTTCCCTACATGATGAAGGAAGAATGAATATCATATAGTTGCAGTGCTGGCTTTTGCTGTACTTCATGCTTCTTCCTTGCCTTTTGGTGTGGTCAATGAAGTGGTGCTGAGGTGGGTAGGAAGAGAGTGCATCTTGTATCACAGGCCAGCAGCTTGTAACATTCTAATTTTTTTTAAAAAAAGTAACTAAATTAATAAATGTAGGGCCTTTGCAGACTGCCAGAAATAGTGCACATTAAATTGAGGCACTGCCCTGGCTCAGTGCTAGGGAATCATGGGAACTGTAATTTATTGTGGCACCAGAGCTCTCTGACAGAGAAGGCTCAATGTCTCAGAAAAAAATACAATTCCCATGACTCCCTAGCACTGAGCCAGGGCAGTGCTTCAATTTAATGTACACTATTTCTGGCAGTCTGCAAAGGCCCGTAGTTACTCGCTAAAAATATATGAAAAAATACTTTTTAAAAAATTGTATAGATGCCAATAACACATCTGTTTTGTGGAACAGTCTTGGAGCTGCAGCTATAACATACTATGTTCTTTAAAATAACTTTCCCACTTCTGGATAGCTGTACCATTCAGCAGATTCAGGCTATTGCCCCTGGTAACAGATGATGGGACCAGCAGTAGTGTCATTTAGAATTGCCTATTTAGGATTGTCGCATGCCCTGAGGTTTCTAGGCCAAAACCTGAGATCCAGGGATAGACAAGTACATGAAAAGAGAACATAATACCCTGTTTGGATATTAAGACAAAAATCTCAACTAAAGGGGCTGTTCCCAGATCACAGTGAAATGAGGAGATTGTTGCTTCTGATTTACTTAGAGAGATGGGATAAGGAATATTTAAACTGGCCTGTCATTGAATTCTAAAGTTAGGATTGTCCATGCCATCATATTTCCCATTCCTATGTATGGTTGTGAAAGCTGAACAGTGAAGAAACTGATATGAAAAAAATCAACTCATTTGAAATCTGGTGCTGAAAAGAGTTCTATGGATGCCCTGGACTGCTAAAAAGACAAATAAATGGGTTCTAGAGCAAATCAAGCCTGAACTCCCTCTAGAAGCCAAGATGACAAAACTGGGCCTGTCATACTTCAGACATTTCATCACTCACTAGAAAAGACAATAATGCTTGGTAAGACCATATTCCAAGTGGATAGACCCAATTAAGGAAGCCAGAGCCCTGAGTCTACAAGACCTGAGCAGGACTGTTGATGCTAAGGTGACTGGTAGGACATTCATTCATGAGGTCACCACAAGTTGAAGTTGACTTGACAGTAGTTAACAACAACAAAAATTTGCTTCTAGCCAGAAAGTGGAGACAGAACAAAGTAGAGGGTGAGTCCTGGAATCACAACAGCTGGGAGGGAAGGAGCAAGCTAGCTAAATAAATTCATAGATCTTTCTAAGGTCTGTTTTGCACTACACAATTACAGCACATTGATGTTACTTTAATTCCAGGGCTACATCCTATGAAATCCTGAAATTTGTAGTTTGGTGCAGGTTGGTGGAATACTACACGTAGATCTAGTGTTTCACCAAATTACCAAATCCAGGTTTCCATGAGAAGCAACTATGGCACTTAAAACAGTAGGAAAATGCTATAAATGTTTAGTGTGAAAGAGATGTGAGAGCTGTTGCAAGCTGCAGCAACAATTCAATGAAGCCTTGTAAATTTTAGCAACCTGGTGCTCTACTATGTGAGCTATAAATTTGCACATAGTCCTTTCTTCTTGCCCAGAGCTGAGCCCCCCAGACAAACTGGAGAGTTTTCACCCTCACTACCCACTTGGAGACGGCCCACAAAAACTTGTAATTCATGGACCCTGGTGCCATTACTCCAAGCTTTTCTTCCTGAACTCCCTGTTGAAGGACAACAGTTTTGTATGCCTCCTTGGTGCTTGAAATTAATCTGGCTCAGGTGAAGTGGAGAGTAGTATAGCGCTATGTTCCCGTTCCCCCCCCCCCATGTAATAAAATGATGTGGATGTACTCGAAGCACATTCAAGGCATTCAGAGTTTTATCCTGGTTTATCCCAGGTCTGTTTGCATCTATTATTCATACAGCTGACAATGCAAATCTTTTAGGAAAACTCAGGGGGAAAACGAGATTGATTATCCTGAATTAAGTGGAGTTTTTGGCAGGCCCCCCCCTCCAATTAATTGGATGCATTCAAAATTTATGTGAACAACAAAGATTCAACTCACATTCTACTGGAATTATTTTAACTGTCTGAATAACCCCATGGAGTGTGCATCAGCACCATTGCCACCCCATGTTGTTTCTAAAAATAAGGAAGGTAGTGGGAGATAAAAATGTGGCAATACCTTTAAAACTGAATGCTTTTTATTTTAGCATGAGCTTTCGTGGATATAAACCTGCTTCTTCCGATGCAGTACCAAGTACCATTATTACTAAAAGCAGCTAAAGTACAGTAGGTACCATATGACTAAAATAAACGGATCCCTGTTTGCAGGTTCACAGTCATAAAAATAAATAAATAAATAATGACCATGAGCCAAAAGGAAAAGAGCGCATTAGAGGGAGAGAGTCAACATTGTAACTGCTGAATGGGAAGCCAAAAGCAACACAAAACATTGTAAAGTTTATATACCAGCTACAGTAATCATGTATGAACCTAATAATAGGAACAGAAACGATCAAAGAGATGAAACAGAAGAGCACATGGGATACAGGGACACACTACACACAATTTTCTCTTTAGATAGTTGACTGGGTGTTCACCTGAAAAATGTATCGAAATGCATTTATTTGTAGGGTGGCCCTGTGTCCTAATTTCCAGAGGTCAATCCTCCTTATGAAGAGCTGTCAGAGGACAGTTTTTATATAAAATCATCCAAATCACATGCTCTCAGCCTCAGGGGAAGGCAATGGCAAACCTCCTCTGAAAATTTTTTCCAAGAAAACCCATGATAGGCTCACTTTAGGATTGCCACAAGTTGGAAACGACTTGAAGGCACACAAAACAACAACATCAACAACCTTGGTTTACCAGTATCCTTTGTTTGCCAACTGTCTAACTTTTTGCCAACTGTTCAAGCCCAGTTTAAAGGTAATGAATCATAAAATGGGAGAGCCTTAGCTAGTGAAAACAGTACCAGGAAAGCATAGTGACCTTGTCTCAATCTTTTTTATTAATGATGAGACATACAGTAGTTCTATTTATAGTACAGTGCCTATTTCCAGATCAACAACAATTAGCATATGAGCATGTGGATTAACATGATGTCCATTTGGTGATACATTACCTTTGTTTTGGGGCAACCTTTAAGTGACAACACTCACATAAGGGGCCATGAGGAAACAAAATCATGGTGTGGGGAACAAACGGAAAAGAATTAAAGCTGAGTAAGTTCCCTACCACTTGGTGAAAAAAAGAACCACAAAGAACAGACGCAGCACTGAAGATAGGCCATAGGGAATAGTATACAAAAAATAAGATATTTAAAGTTAATAGCAGAGCTTTAAAAAGTTTTTTTTCCAATCATAATTCCAAGAATCCCCTAGTCACTATAACAGCCATGCTGGCTGGCTGATTCTGAGAATTGTCATCCAGAAAATGAGCTTTTCCCAAGCTCTGCCTAATACAGCAGAACCATGTGTCTATGTATCTGCCTTTTCCACATCCACCTTTGAGTGTGAATATTGACAGCTGAGAAAGGGATAATAAGGTGTGAGAGAAGTCTGGGGCCCTAAATGTGGTCTAACGTGGCATCAGCTCTAATCCAGGACTCTGTATGGCCCTTGAGATCTTACTCATGAGAAACCCAGCCACCCACAGGGATGTCCTGCCTCAAGCACCACTTTCTTTCTAGAGAGCAAAAGATCTGGCAGTCCTTTGTAGCATCCTGAAGGTGCCCTGCCTAGCCCACCCCCACCCATTCCCTGCCCCAGGCAATCTGCCTGCCCCTATGTCACCGCCATTCCAACTATATTTAGCTCTCCCTTCCTCTGATCAGAGTACTGCTGGGATTGCTTTTAGGCATGGGGATGGGGGTGGTGCTGGGATGTTGGCAAGGGGGCCAAGAGTCTGTACCGTCCTAGGGCAACCTGATACCTCTAGGTCTGGGGAAACTGTTTACAGCAGAAACCTTGGACGCTGGCACTGGAAGGCAGGGGTGTTCTCAGAAAGGGGACATAGAGAAGGGCAGTTGGTGTTGGTAAGGGGTGGGGGCTAGTTTGCGGGGTTTACCCCCTTTGGAAATATCAAAGCAAACTTGTATTCAGTGGAGTGAGGAGACAGAATAAGGGTGATGGCACTTGGGTGTCAACAGCAGGGACCACTTTAGCAAAACACATTAATGCCAAGAATTTAAAGAGATGGTGTGAAGTATAAGGAGCAGAGGAGGAGGAGGAGGAGGAGAGAGAGAGAGAGAGGCTAGGTCAGCTATGATTGAAGTACGGAGTGAAAAGAAAAAAGTGGATCTAATAGGGTAGCAGGACAGGAAAAGAGAGAAGATGTCAACTGAGATACAGATAACAGCATAAGTGAACTGATATTGGAAAGTGTCTACAGCACAGAAGAGCTTCCAGGAGGATTCAAGGACAGACCTCCTCCTCTACAGGGAGACAAGGCCTCAGTATTCTGGTGAAGTCTGAATCATGGATCCTTACCTTGTCCCAAGATCCCTTTAGCTGCCAGTCCTGCCATGGAGAAGCTACTGCCTTTGCCAGCAGGGGACAATGAGCCCGTTGTCCCTTGTGATAGCCGTCCTCATAAAGACTGCTGTGAACGGGTTGTGATCAATGTTTCAGGCCTACGCTTTGAGACTCAAGTGAAGACCTTGCGCCAGTTCCCTAACACACTCCTGGGTGACCCACGGCAGCGGCGGCGCTACTATGACCCCCTGCGCAATGAGTACTTCTTTGACCGCAACCGGCCCTGCTTTGACTCGATTTTGTATTATTACCAGTCTGGAGGGAGGCTCCGACGGCCAGCCAATATTCCCATTGATGTTTTCCTGGAGGAACTCAAGTTCTACCAACTGGGGGATGAAGCTCTCACCAAGTTCCGTGATGATGAAGGCTTCATTAAGGAAGAAGAGCAGCCCATGCCAGACAGGGCATTCCTCAAGCAAATATGGCTGCTTTTTGAACATCCAGAAACTTCCCAGGCCGCCCGTATCATTGCCATCATCTCTGTGATGGTCATCCTTATCTCCATTGTCATCTTCTGCCTGGAGACTCTGCCTGAATTTCGAGATGAAAGAGACATATCATTGCCAGTAAGTCATGAAACCCATATTGATCCTTTTTCCTTTTGCCTTTCTCCATTTTCTTAGCACTGCTGCCATAAAACAGTTTGGGTAGTAAATGTATTCTGTTTGTTCTCCCTCAAAATGATCATATTAGATCATATCTCATTCAAAAGCTTCAAAATGTAATAGCATTCTAATACTGATCCAAACTCATCGCTGCCTTCACCACAGAAATGGAGGTTTTATCATCAG
Organism: Phrynosoma platyrhinos; assembly: GCA_020142125.1. Classification (NCBI taxonomy): domain Eukaryota; kingdom Metazoa; phylum Chordata; class Lepidosauria; order Squamata; family Phrynosomatidae; genus Phrynosoma; species Phrynosoma platyrhinos. The sequence continues at coordinate 20,394,287 of CM034710.1, forward strand.
CATTTCACTACTGAGGCATGGCATTCATAATCAGCTACAACAAAAACAGAGTATTTCCACTGAAATTCAAAATTGGGGGTGGGACGATGAAGGAGTCAAAGGATGTCAAATTTTGAATTTGATGTATGCTGGCTATCAAAGGTGCATTTCAAATTTAATTTTATAAAATCCTTATTTTATTTGTTTCCCAATCATCACATGGTCTCCACCTGGAAAGCTGAGGCCCAGATTATTTTATTATTAAGAATGATAAGATATGGACAAGTCCTTAGCTGAGTATGGTCATTAAAACTCCACATTGGCATCAATATCTTATAATATTAATTTTCAAGACAGATTGTATTTCAGATGTCCTTTTGAAAGCTTTCTAGCTGAGTCTGATTTCCACATGAGCACCAGTCAATGTTAGGGACAATACAAGAAATATAGGTCATTTCAGTGTTTTGAGTGCTGGAATAAACAATTGCTTATTTAAATTCACTACTGATGAGTCAAATTAGTGAAAGTTTTGGGAACAACCTGAGCATTCTTGTCCCCTTCCTTTTCAAACCTTAGGAAAGGCTACCTCAACGAAAACACTCACAGATCCAAATATGTTGGATTACAGGGTCCATCATCTCAACCATCATGCTAGTTGGGAATTGTGGTCCAGCATATGGGAGAGTTGTAGTCAAACATATATGGAGAACATCAGGTCAGGCACAGCTGCCTTAGGAAATCTACATCCATGTTAGGATGATTTAATCATTGTTAGATGAAAGTTTCAGAAAGTAACCAACACTATGGAATATGGAAATATGCCCCATCAGCAAATGTCATGCCACAATCGTGTATACTGTGCTTTCAGATCTTTAGCCTTTATTTAAAATTACCAACCTGAATCCATTTCAACAAGGGAAGTAAAAAGTGGACTATTTACAACTATAGGCTGAAATATGTGCAGAAAATGGGAAGGATCAACACTAACTTGCTTTGAGACTAATGCTTGGGATTACTTTTGGACCCATTTGTTGTTCAAGTAGTACATGTTTCTCTACTGAGGAGAAACTGGAAGTACTCATGGAACAATGAGGGAAACAATTGTAGGAATTGATGCTTTGAATTTTAAGTTTGTGAAAAGATAAATTGTCCAGGGTGCACCTGCACTGCAGAAATAATGCAGTTTGACACCGCTTTAACTGCCATGGCTCCATGCTATGGAATCCTGGGATTTGAAGTTTGTTTTGGCACCAGAGCACTCTGACAGAGAAGGCTAAATATCTCACAAAACTACAAATCCCAGAAATCCATAGTATTGAGCCATGGAAGTTAAAGTAGTGTCAAACTGCATTATTTCTGCAATACGGATACAGCCCTAGTCTACACCCTCAAACAGCACATTTCTTTAGCAGCCACAAATTGTGATGCTGTTTCCATTGCCACATCATCTGTGTCATATACCCAAATTTTGAGTCACTGGGATCCCATTCAATTCTCTGATATCATGGTAGGGAGAAGATTAAGCATCTGCTCCATTTCTACTTCTTCATGCATTCTCCATTCTCTCCAAGCTGCTGTGGTTTATTAAAACTGGTTGTCTGGGTCTTTAGTTCTTTAGTGCTTCTAGACAAGCTTTTGTTATTGAATCACTTTGCTTTGTTCATGGAATTTTACAATGGGCCAGCAGGTGACACCATCTCCAATTTGCATCCCTAGCTATACTGTATTTTCCAACATTTCATATTTTTTTGAGGGGTAGAGTAGTAAAAAGGGAACAGAAGGGAAAGACAGAATAGTGTATTTCTTTGGCTTTATTAATTAAATTTCTATCTCATCTTTCTTCCTCCCCAAAAGGCACAAGGCAGATAACTCTAAAATTTTATGGCGCTATGCACATCATGCTGCCTACCAACAGGTTTCACAGAATTTAAATCAAAAACATATACAAAGGTAGCAATCAGAGCCTGCCCCTTCCATTTGGAAACATCATGTGTTACATATCTTCAGAGCATGGAAAAGTCACATTTGGGGGCACAACTTCCCCAGTTCCCCAATCATCATGGCCACTTCTGCATGACATAGTTCAAAAAAGGTAATATGTCTAGACCAGGGGTAGGCAACCTTTTTGAGCCAGGGGCCAGGTTGCTGTCCCTCAGACAATTGGGGGGCCAAAGCACCATAAATAAATAAATAAATAAATAAATAAATATTAAAATATTTTTTTAAAAAATAAATTATAAAAAAAAGAAAAATATGCATGCACACTCTCTCAGCCCCAGAAAGCCATGGCAAAACCCCTGTGGAGATTTTGCCAAGAAAACCCCAAGAACAAGTAATAACAACAATAATCAATAATCATCATGGCGGGGGGGCGGCAGCGGGGGGAGGCGGCAGGACTGGCCTGGGGCCGGTCCAAAGGTCTCGGGGGGCCGCATCCGGCCCCCGGGCCTTAGGTTGCCTACCCCTGGTCTAGACATCATATTGCCCTACAGTCAAGTCCTGTTCAAGCATTAGAAGTGGCCCTTGTTGGCCCTGACTGCTCTGATATGCTTCTGTTACCTCTGTGTTATCTTCCCAAAGGGAGCCTTCACAAGTTGAGTAGCTCACACTTATCTACTACAGATGTTTCCCATCCTGTGACAACTGTGATCACTAGGGTTGCTGTCACCCAGTGTGGTAATACATGGGGTCACCCCCTCCATTGACCTCCTCCCATACCACACCATACATAATCCTTAGGAAGGTTTTTTGTACTAATGTTAATCATAAATTGTAATTCCCATATATCACTGAATGTCATGGTAATAGTTATGACATAAACAACTAGCAAAATTAAAGTTATAACTTTAAATCACAACTTCATGCACACAGCCTAAATGTATTTACATGTACATAGTTTTGTGTGCTTAAAGTGAAAATTTGGTAAAATGTGACATTTTTAAAAGAAATTTAAAAATAATAAAAAAATAAAATTAAAAATAATGTTAAAATTTAAAATTTAAGTTTTTTAAAAATAACTGGGGCCTCTCCTTTCTCCTTCCACTGAGTCTTGCCTTATTCATACCATCTCTTCAGCATTTTAAAGGGATGCAAGTGAATGCAACAGCCCGTTTCTACCATATACAGATGTTTGGGGAGCAGTGGTGTCACTTGGGGTGGTCTGCACCCTCATAATGACACCCATGATGTGCTAAAGTAGTGTTTCCCAAACTTTGGTCCTCCATGTGTTTGGGACTTCAACTTTCAGAAGCCCTGGCCTAGCCTATACAGATGGGCCAACGATCAGGAATTCTGGGAGCTGAAGTCCAAAACATCTGTAGGACCAATGTTTGGGAAACACCATGCTAAAGGATGTAGAGCAGGGGTAGGCAACCTTTTTGAGCCAAGGGCCGGGTTGCTGTCCCTCAGACAATTGGGGGGGGGGCGAAGCACCAAAAATAAATAAATACAAAATAATTTTAAAAATTAAAAAATTAAAAATTATATGCATGCACACTCTTTCAGCCCCAGAAAAGCCATGGCAAAACCCCTGTGGAGATTTTGCCAAGAAAACCCCAAGAACAAGTAATAACAACAATAATCAATATAATCATGGCAGGCAGCAGTGGCTATGGGTGGTGGTGGCGGCAGGACCGGCCTGGGGCCGGTGCAAAGGCCTCTGGGGGCCGCATCCGGCCCCCGGGCCTTAGGTTGCCTGACCCTGATGTAGAGCCAATGAGTATGGCCCAGCTTTTCCCAATGCAGGGCTAAAATAAATAAATAAGATATTTTGCAGGCTAAAATAAATAAATAAACAAACAAGATGGCACCCTCTTTCCAAATAGATTTGAATCTTCCTTCAGCACTTACAATGGAATGTTGTCCTCCATTGTATTGTACTAAAGGCAGAAGATAGGGGAGGGGGCTGCAAGACAGTATATAAGGTAAAGGTATTCCCCGTTGACAAGGTCATCAAGTCATATCCGACCATAGGGGGTGGTGTTTATCTCTGTTACAAAGCCGAAGAGCCAGCGTTGTCAGAGACTACTCTGTGATCATGTGGCCAGCCTGATTGCACAGAACGCTGTTACCTTCCCACTGAAGTGGTACCTATTTATCTACTTGCATTTGCATGCTTTCAAACTGTTAGGCTGGCAGAAGCTGGGACCAGTGACAGGAGCTCACCCCATCAAGCAGCACCCGGGCCTTGAACTTCCAATCTGCTGATCTTGCAATCAACAGAGTTAGCATCTTAACCACTTGAGCCACTGCATCCCTAATATAGTATATAATGATACATAATTCTCTCATTGACTACATTTTGTGCTGCCTCCTAGCATTTGCTACCTGGGGTAACTGCTACATGTTGCCTAATGATAGGGCCAGCATTACCCTTCACATGATTTTTACCACATGGAACCTTTAATCTGATCTAAATCTGAGTGTTTTACTTGGGGACTTATATTAAATCCATGATTTAAATTAATTTTCAGGAGGAGGTAAATCTGGGGGGTGCACTCATGATTAATGTGAACTTTGTTGTCACGTTGCACACAATCTGTTAAGGAACTACTTAAGTGCAGTGGATTCATTTTTCAGTTGCTTTACGTGCTTCCAGTAAGTCCGGTCTTCGTAACATTTATATGAGTTCCTTCACACAGGCAGACAGAAGGCAGCTTGTTTCAGAACATAACATTCTGTTCAGTGATGAGAAATGATACTGTGGCGTATTCATTGTGTTTGTGAGATGTCGGCATCTGCTGCCCTTAGCTCTAAAAGCACCAAATTTGTTTCAGATGGGAGATGCTAGGATTCAGCAGAGTCAGATTTGAGCACTGGAGTGCAACTCTAGAGACCAGGGTTTGAATTCTTGCTCAGCCATGTAAACTCACTAGGCGACCTTGGGCAAGTCACATTCTCTTAGCCTCAGAGGATGGCATTGGCAAACCCTCCACCACCACCACCACCACAACAACTCATTTATGCTGGTGGACATTATCTCAAGATTCAACTGTCAGTTCAGCCAGCTTCCTGTATGTAGAATGGGGAAAGACACTGTTATGTCCTTTACTGCAGAAAGGCAAAGTGTCTTGGGCTGGCTCTGGGAGACAGAAATGAATTCATATGTCGTTCATTGTAAAAATAATGCTATATGACAACAATGACAAGTTGTTTGGCTGGAGTGCATCAGGAGTAAAAAGAAAAAGTATCTAGTGATAAGAACAAACTATTGAAAATAAATTACAGACATTTTCTAACAAAATAAGGGAATTTTAAAAAAAATAAGGTGGTTGGTTTAAGTTGGAGTTTGACATTAATTTACTTACAGAATTAAGTTATTAATTATATTATCAATTAATGAAATGTAAAACTGCACTAGAGAGTCAAAAGAAATTTACATTTCCCAGTTGGTTCTTTACTTAAAGTCTATTTTTAGATTTTTGAATAAGCATTGTTTGCTTTTTCTTAGCCCCTTGGCATTGAGGAATGACACCATTTAGGTAACAAGATTCAAGCCACTTACTCAAAAGTAGATCCAGTGGGATTGCAGACTTTTAGGGTTAACAGTCTCAGTAACTGCTTCCACTTGATTTCTAAATTTAATGAATAATCCATATTCCTGAAAGCAGACTATTCTTTGTACCTATAAAATCTGGAGGACTTTCAAAAATTGTAGAAACACTTTAAATCCATATAAGTAAAAACAAAAGGGCAGGAGGATGAGGAGTAAAATAACGGACCACATTTTCCAGCTTCATTCTGGTAAATCTGTTAGTGTAGGTCAGATTTTAATTTAAACTTAAGTGATGATTTAACATAAAGGTTATAGTTATTTTTTTCCTCTTCTAACCAAATCTAATTGGATTACATTTTAAAAATGTATTAACAATTAATTAAACTCATTAACCCATTTCTGTGTGAAGGGAGTGCATGTTTAGTGTTCCCAAACCTAGCGTTTTCCCAATGACCCCATCTTTGTTAGCTGGAGGGCACCAAGAAAGTCTGGTGCCAGGAATTCCCTTGCCAGCTGTATCCTATTTAACTTCTATGTATGCATTCTTCCTAAGAACTAACTGCTTAAACCTTCGCAAATCCTAGTCCCCTCCAAGATAGCCCAGCAGCTCCTAACAGGCTTCCTAGCAAGATTTCTCTGGCGCCTGCTTTCCTCCTTGGTGACTGGCACGAACCTGGTGCTTAGCTGGGCCAGGGCATGATCAGGTGGGCAGGATTAACACCTTCAGTGCTGTGTTTGCCATGAAGGGATCCTGAGAGCAGCAGGGGCAGGGGCAAAGAGAAGAGGGGAGAATTGATGTAATGTCTCCGGCTTTCAGAGCCAGAAGAACCTGGCTTAGGAGGCCAAGAAGGGAATCCCTCTGAGGCACATTGCCATGGAGAACCCCCACTGCTGTCCCTATTTCGGTACAGGAATACAGTCAAGCACCTTATGGATATCCATGGAAGCAGTTCATCTTTCCTGACTCTACATTCCGATTACATTTGCAAAGCTAAGCTCTTTCTTTGGATTTTGGATAAACAAGTCCAGTTTTGCAGAACAGGTTTTGGAATCCAGTTATGAGATTTTGAGCTCAGATTGTTATACATTCCTTCCTCACACTCCCACTTACAACAAATCACTGAAGATGGCAGGAAAACTCTTGGATCCTAGAGTTACCAAGTCTCAAGGTGCTGGCTGAAGTCTTAGCAAAACACATAGTACTTCTCTGGGATACCAGGTGGCAAGGCACATCTTAGTAGGAGAAAAATCTGATTTTGTGGGTATGAAGTGCCTTTAACACCTGGTTATCTGTCTTCAACCATTTCTAACTAGACTCAGTATGAAAAATGTGTTGCATCTGTGTATATATTATACATCAAAAAGTTAGAACCAGAGAGAAAGACAGAGGGTGCATGTTCCTGTGACCAATATATTTTGAGCAAAGCAGGGAGAGAAGGTCCAGAATTGTGATTCATGACTTGTTTTGTTGCACAAGGCCTGGACCTCTCCATGTGATGGAGTTGTACCTTTCATAAGCCCAAGCAGCATGTAGAGGCTGGGAAAACTCCATATGTGTAATTTGTACTGTAGAGAAGGCTGTGTAGGATGTAAACCCTAGTGGGAGTGAAGGCACACTCAGTCACCTACTTGGTTGTTAAAAAATCCCAACAACCTTCGTTATCCCTTCCCTGGCTTTTGGTTGCCACATGAATGGGTTAACTAGGTTTTACTAGATCCATGGCCAATTTCTCCAAAATCCTCTTGTATCTATTTTCACAGTCAGCTGGCCCAGTAGTTCTAGCCACTTTCCTAACCCTTGCCTGCCTTTTCAATGCAGAAAATCCCAGGGCCAGTCCTCAACAGTTAGGGCTAGAACAATTCCTTTATGAAAAAACTGATAGCTTCTATCAATCTGTGTTGGCACTACTGGGCTAGATGGATCAAAAATGTGATTTAGTGTAGGGCAGATTTCATGGTCTTCTCAGAAGTTAGTCCCAATGAATGCAGTAGGTGTGCTTGTATGTGTTTGTACGGGAATGTAATCCTAAACTGCAGTCTTAAACATACCAAGGGCCTGAACAGCCAGCCAGAAATAATCCAGTTTGAGACCACTTTAACTGTCCTGGCTCAATACTAGGGAGTCATGGGAAGTGTTGTGTTTTTTTTTTTAACTGAGACATTGAGCTTTCTCTGTCAGAAAGCTCTGGTGCCACAATAAACTACAGTTCCCATGATTCCCTAGCACTGAGTCAGGGCAGTTAAAGTGGTCTTAAGCTGCATTATTTCTGGCAGTCTGTTCAGGCCCTAATTCCATTGAATTAAGCAGGAGTGACCTCTGAACAGATCTTCATAGGATTGTACTCAAAAACTCTTCCTTCCTTGCTATCATAGTCCAGAGTATCCTTGCCTTTCATAATCTTTTTCTTAGCTTGCATCTTTCTCTGTCTCTAGGCCCTGTGCGAAGTTATCCTTACTTCATTTCACTGTATTATCGTTGCTGTTTTATGCCTTCAAGTTATTTCCAACTTGAACCTAGCATGGGATTTTCTTGGTAAAATTTGTTCAGGGGGGCTTTGCCTTTCTCTGAGGTTGAGAGAGTGTGACTTGCCCAAGGTCACCCAGTGGGTTTCCATGGCCAAGTGGAGATTTGAGACCTAGTTTCTAGAGTCCTAATCCAACACCCAATCAATTACACCATGCTGCACTGTTTCCTCTCCTCTATTTACCAGTTTCCTCCCTAATTCCATGGATCCCTGTTTTTTTAGGGGAACAGTAGGCAATCAAGTGCTATTCAAATGTTCTGGATCACAACTTTTATAACATCTTACCATGGCCCCACTTGGCTGGGGTTGATGGGAACTGGAGTTCAAAACATCTGGAGAATCCAATGGTGAGAGCTCTTGCCTTTGAGCTCCATCTCCATCCCGCCTTTTTACTGTTTACTGTTCCTAAATTGCTGTATGTTTTGCCCTGAACTGGGACTATGGATCTCTCTGTCAATAGTTATATTTAAAGAAATCACATATATCTTAGATGTGTCCCAGAGATGGGGATGTGTGAATTGTGGGATGCTTTGTGTTCCTGAAGCCCTCTAAATGCCCCCAAAACTCTCCTAGCCCCAAATATTTTAAAAATAAAAATTATAATGATTTTTGGACAGTTGTTGTCTGAAATCTGCATCAAAACACCACAAAATATGTGAAAATGTCCCAAATCCATCTCCCAGTACACCAACCAAAATGATGGCCAAAACTTGATGTAATTCTACTTCTGGTTAGGGATCAGGAGGCAAAAATTAGCCCCTCCATGCAATATCCCACCTCTGTTCTATTGTATACAATGGAGTATATATTTTCACTTCCATCCTCTTCTTCCTTGCTTTTTCTCTCTTTAACTGGATCTTTCTTATGTTGGTTGCCATATAACTGTATAAACAGTGAGCTTATAGTAAAAAAAGGTAAATGCAAAGATATTATTAATGGTTGTGTCCCCAAGCAATGAAGGCACCAGATCCTGTCTGTTCTTGGAAGCTAAGCGGGGTCAGCCTTGGTTAGGACTTGTCTGGGAGACTACCATTGAATACCAGGTGCTGTGGGCTATATTTCAGAGGATGGAACTGGCAAAACCACCTCTGAGTATTCC
>CM034710.1:20403483-20416105 GCA_020142125.1 Phrynosoma platyrhinos
CTTTATTATCGCTTTCTGGCCCACGTGTGATAACGTCCTAAGAAAACCCTATGAAGTTCATCAGGTCTCCATAAGTTGACAAGCGACTTGAAGGCATATGCACACACAAATATGTGTATCCCACTCAAATAATGAAAGAGTGCTAAAAAAAACCCCAAACAAATCTTGTTTACCTCTTGAGGGTCAACCTGTGGCAAAGCAATGCTTGGGAACACTTTTGGGCAAATGTAGCTCTCCAGATGATGTTGAACTGCAACTCCCAGCATTTCACAAAACTGACTCTTCTGTCTAGGGTCTCTAGAAGTTGCAGTTCAACCATATCTGGAGAGCCACATGTTGACCACAGACTTTATGCAAATTGGAAAATCAAGCAGATTAGGAAAACAGACGTGTGCTCTCTTTCACTGTGTGAGAAATAAATTTTGCAGTTAACTATCTTGGAGTGTGGTGGAGTCTTCTTCTTTGGAGGTCTTTAAACAGAGGCTGGATGGCCATCTGCCGGGGATGGTTTGATTTTGAGTTCCTGCATGGCAGGGGGTTGGACTGGATGGCCCTTGAGGTCTCTTCCAACTCTATGGTTCTATGATTCTATGGAGATTTCAGGACTCCATGCATGCACTAAACAAACATGTCACTGCCAACTGTTTTCAGCTACATTATAAATGGGAGGAAAGCTGTAGCACAGCTGCATTGTAAACAATCCCAAATGCCTTTCTACAAGCTGAACTGTGATGCAAGTTGTCTTGACACATTTTACAGATACTATAAAGCTGTTTGTGCACTGTAAAGCTATGCATGTCTACGCCGAAGTAAGTCTTGTTTTTTAAATTTATTTAATACTCCACCTATCTCTCGGTGCAGGATCCAAGGCAGTGTACGACATCCTAAAAGCACAATAGAGTTTAAAAAAACACATTAATATAAAAGTTAAAACACAATTATACTAAATTTCTATTTAAAAACCACAAGTTAAAGAGAGTTAAAAACAGCATTAAAGGATGCATAAAAAACATAATAAAGAAAAAACACCCCACTCCCCCCACAAAAATTCAACATACTAAAATCCAAAAGCTTCCTGACATTAAAAAAAAACACAGCAAGGAAGGGGCTAAATGGACCTCCCAGGGAAGGGAGTTCCATAACTTCAGAGCAGCCACCATGAAGGCTTTCTCTCATGTCTTCACTAGATGAACCTGAGATGGTGGTGGGACCAAGAGAAAGCCTTCTCCTGTAGATCTTCAAGCACAAGCAGGCTCATATAGGGAGATACAATTTTTCAAATAGTCTGGATCCGAGCCACTATGGATTCAATGAAGTAAATTTATAAAGGAATGCAGGCTGAAGGATGACCTTCCTGACAGTGAGAGCTGTTCGACAGTGGAACACACTCCTTCGGAGATTTTGGTGGAGTCTCCTTCTTTGGAGGACTTTAATCAGAGGCTGGATGGACATCTGTCGGGGATGCTTTGATTTTGAGTTCCTACATGGCAGGGGGTTGGACTGGATGGCCCTTGTGGTCTCTTCCAACTCGATGAATCTATGATTCTATATCTACAATTTATGTGTTTATTGATTTCATTTATTTCTATTGAGTTTCAAGTGGCACATATGTCTCTCTTCTTTTCCATTTTGTAATCCCAGAAAAGGCTCCTGAAATACCCACTCATTCTCATGGACAAGGGGGAGCTGAACCTGGTTCTCTCAAATCCCATTCTGTGAGTCTCATTGATACACTATACTGCTCTCTCACAACTTGCATGTGTGGTTCAAGTTTGGTCCCATTCCCTGGTGATTGATAGCTTCCATGTCAGTGGAGCATGTTAGCTACCCTGGCTTCATCCACATTGCAGAATTAATGCAGTTTGACACCACTTTAACTGTCATGGCTCAATGTTATGGAATTCTGGGATTTGTAGTTGTGTGAGATATTAAGCCTTCTCTGTCTGAGCATTCTGGTGCCACAGCAAAGTACAAATCTCAGGATTGCATAGCACTGAGCCATGGCAGTTAAAGTGATATCAAACTGGATTATTTCTGCAGTGCAGATGCAGCCTGTCTTGTAGCTCTGAGTCTTTCAAGAAGCTATCCAAGGTGCTGAACTCCAATTACAAAATGTGTTCAGCACCTTGGATGACCACTTTAAAATCTGGATTAAACCTTCAAATGAATTTACTGCCTCACTGATATGAAAGTGACTTCTGGCGAGTATTAACTAGGGTACCAAAGCTGCAAGACAGCAGACCCCCAGTATTATTTATAACAGGGAAGTAACTCTGGACATCTTTCATGAAGAGAAGAGAAAAAATGGGCTGAATAAAGTCATTTTTGTGCATGACATTAAAAGTCCTTTGGGCCTTTCATGCTTTTCATTTCCATGTGGGTATGTTTTAATATGAGATAGAAGTTCAAAAACAGACATGCTTTAGTGCACTTTATAGTTGATGTAAATATGAACTGAATCCAAGGAGAGCTTAGAAAGCTTACTTCTTTTTAAATAAAATAAAATAAAATAATAAAAGTTCCAGTATCTGTCAGATAGCATCAGCAAAGTTTGAGGTGAAAAAGTAACTTCCGCAGCCTTTGTATTCACTGTACATGTGGTAAATGCAAGAAACAATTCAAGGATCACATGTGTGAACAATCTCAGAGAGACTACAACTACATGCTGAACTACATGCCACTCTTAGACATTTTTTTAAAATATATAAATTTCAAAGAAGTGGACAGACATAGTATTGAAAGATGCCCTTCATGTGCATCTGTGCACATCTGGCATTAGAACCTGCATACCTGCTGCCACTCATACTGAAAGGGGGCACAGCCTCTTTAATAGAACATATGTTTTGCATACAGAAGGTCCTAGGATCAGTCTTGGTGTCTGTAGTTTAAAGAATTTTGGCTGACAGACAACGGGGAAGGAAAAGACCTGAAATGCGGTGAAGCCAAGTGGGTTGGCAGCTGAACCTTTATTCAACACTGATAGTGGGTCAATATTTTCCAATGCCAGCTAGGGGAAATGGAGCAGACTATGTATGTATGTATATACGTATTTTATATGCCACCATTCTTTTGGAAAAAGACCAAAGGCAGCTCACAGATAAAATTCGTTAAAAATTTAAGAATAAAAATGTAAAAACAATTAAAATCATCTGATTAAAACAATATAAAATTACATTAAAAATACAAAAGTTAAAAAAAACATAAATAGAACACACACACACAAACACACACAAAAGCATTCTTGACGATGATTATATATTAAAAGCCTGCTTGAATAAAAATGTCTTAGCCTATGTGGCACACAACTCTCTTCTCTAGCATGCTGCTGTTGCCTCCCAGAATGTATTGCCTGAGGCAACTGCCTCACTACGTCTAATGTCAAGGTCAATGGAAAGCTCCATGATGGTGGTAGTGAGGAATTATGTGTTGAAGGTGTGTAAACTGCAAGATCCCAGGACAAGACAGCATCTAGGTTTAAGACCTAACCTTGGAAGAAGAATCAGGGGACGTTATCACACTGGGTCTAAAGCGGCACCATCCCTGCATCATGCCGGCATCATGCCGGCTCCCTGGATCCTGTGATCACACGACATCGCGGCAAACCCCGCCCCTTTTTGCGTCATCCCTGCATCATGCCGGCTCCCTGGATCCTGTGATCACACGACGTCGCGGCAAACCCCGCCCATCCCTGCATCATCCCTGCGCCATCCCTGCATCATCCCAGCTCTTTTGAATTCCGGGATCTTCAGGAATTACAGCTGCCATGGCCAGAATCAACCCAGCACCAGTCCGGTATGATGATGCTTTCTTTCTGACGACAGGGGTCCATTCCAGAATGGTGCTGGGTTGATTCCAGGCAGATTTTCTTGCCGCTTTGAGAACCTAGGTGTGATAACGTCCAGGGTTTCCACACAGCCTGATGGGGAAGAAAATGTATTTTATTTTACAGAAGATTGTCCTCTATTTGTTTTGTCCACATCCAGTTTTCAAAATAAAGTTGTCTAAGAAGGGTTAGCAGGCACACTAAGCAAATTTGCAGTAGATTAATCAGGGAAACAGATCATATGATCACCAGTTCTTCCTACAATGGTGAGACTGAAGAGTATTGCATTTTTATTTAAATGGTGGTCACTGACCTAACTGTTAGACCTCAGTATACAAAGGGATCTTGTAGCATCTTTAAGACTAGCTGAAGGAAAGAAGCTGGTAGCATGAGCTTTCATAGACTTAAGCCTACTTCCTCAGATACATGCAATCCCCATGCATCTGAGGAAGTAGGCTCAAGTTTATGAATGCTCATTCTACCACTTTCTTTCTGTCAGTCTCAAAGGTGCTACAAGATCCTTTTGCATACTGATTTTCCAGACTAACACAGCTATGCCTTTCAATTTTACCACCATAGAGTAGATGCATGCAGCCACTGATTCAATGGTTCTTCTGTAATTACAACCAAGAATTGGATTGAAGTCCTTCATTTTAAATTTGTAGCTATGGATATAAATTTGCATATGCACTTTTTTGTACAATCTTGTCCTCTTCTTTTATACTTTTTTATGATGCATTTGCTCTTTTTGGTGTAAAGATCAAAACTGCAATAAAACTTTAAAAGCCATCAGCAAAGTTTTTCTTCTCTCTGTGTGTCTGTGTGTGTACCTGTACATGAACTTCTCAAAGTCTGCTATCTTTGTGTTTCATGTTTCTGCCGCCTACTGAACAGACTCTTAAGGAAACAGGTTACCTAAAAGTGATGGAGCTCTGGGGAGAAAATCCATGGTAACTTCAAGGTGGAGTTTCATGGATCCTGGAATTAAAGTCTTCCCTGATAGATTTAATAAAAAAATGTTCTATGATCCCTTTGGGGCCACTAATGAAATTCCTTCCTCTGTGAGGGTTCAAGTGGGGAACAGCCTATATGTGGCAGCTGCTTTTCCGCATACACTCCAGTTAACCCTGCATTATACAGGTCATTTATAAGATATTCCTTTCAGTGTCTTAAGTTCTGTCCTGCCCTATCCTCTCAGAAACCTCTCAGAATATGAACATGTAGTCTGTCATCTTATTTTGGTCACGACTGTCCACAGGGGTAGGCAACCTTTCCCCTTTAAGGGCCGAGGGACTTCAGCTCCCAGAAGCCTCAGCCATGTTGGCCAATAGTCCCATGTTGGCCAATAGCTCCTGGGATTCTGGGAGCTGCAGTCCCTCCACCCTTAAAGGGGAAAGGTTGCCTACCCCGGTCTAGAAGGCCATCAACACCAAAGCCTAAGTCCTTAGAACTTGGGTCTATATTCAGCAAAGCTGTTTAATGCAATGGCCTGATTTCAGCCTGCAGGGTTAAAATGAGCCATGATTTTTGCTCTACCAAAAAATGTATCCCTCAGCTGTCTCAAGAGAGGTTTCCATACTCAGAATCTAACTCTGGGCTGGCTCTCCTCTTAGGCGGGGTGAAGTGGCTGATTCTAATGACTGATTTTGACTGTCATGAAGCGGTCACATTTAAGTTAGAATTACTGTAGTTGTATTTTTTATTGCCAGAAAAATGGTTGTGGGAGGTTCTATGGGGATTTTCTCTCTCGGGTACCAAAATGGCCTTGGATATTATTTATTTTGACTTGTGGGCAGAGCCTGGAAAAGTTACTTTCCTGGACTGGTTCCTTCGTAATTCCCAGACTACATTGGGTTGAGGATTCTGGTAGAGTACCGCCCCAAACTATTTCCAAGTTCTAGAAATAGCTGTGGAGACGACAGCAGAATTGAGGGTACCATTTAACTAGCAGCAAATTAAAAATAAAATTTCATTTTTGTATCTTATATTTTTACTACTATGGGAGGAATAGAATTTTTTACCATTTGCATTCCTCACGCAAAGGGAGAACAGCATAATGTGTGCAAATGTTTGAAATAAACTACTAATGACAACTTTTACTAAGTACAACAGCTCAGGATGCAGGGAAATTTGGACTATCTGGTAGTGGACTCTAGTACTCCAAATCTTGTGCCTCTTTGTTGTATTCTCCGTGTGTAATGTGAAAGTTTTGTCTGTTTTTACACACGTTTATACTTAAGATGTAGCAATGGCCTCTAATTTAAGACAATTTGGAAAGGGAATTAGACATACTCATGAAAGACAAAGTTATCAAGAGCTGCTAGCCACCAAGGTTATATTGGTCCTTCAGTAACTGAGACAGTGTGACTAGAAAATGTAAGTGGGTGAGTAGCACTAGCCTATTTGTGGGCTTCCCCGAGGCGTTGGGTTGGCCAACATGAAAAGAGAACATTGGACTAGATGGATTCTAGCAAGATTGTGAATAATGGGTCTGATACAATTTAGTCCTCTGTACAGTGGTCCTTCCACATTTGCTGGGTTTAGGGGTAAAGGACCCCCATGAATGTAGAAATACTGCAAATAAAAAAAACACTATTCTTTTTACGTAAGAAAACACCTCTCTAGGAATCTCCAAGTCCTCCAGTGCAACTCTGTGGTCAACATCTGAAAGAGGTTGATCATAGAAACATGCTGGAGGACCTACAAATGCCTAGAGAAGCATTTTCTCTAGGAACTTCTAGGTTCTCCAATACAACTCTATGGTCAACTTCTAGTAGAATTGCACTGGCTCACTTCCAGATTCCTACAGAGAACATATTAATCAAAACCACAAATAATCAAATCTGCAAAAGTCAAAGCCACAAATGTGAAGGACTAACTGTACATGAAGGAGAGTTGTAATATTGCTGGAATATATCATCTATTGGTAGTGGATATATAGAGATTGCAAGCTACTCCAAAGTGGTGTGGACAATCCATTAGGCAGAAATATGTATCTTTGGGTTTTGGTTTGGAACATAGGAAGTTGCCTTGTTTAGAGTCAGAGTCTGGTCCATCTAGTTCAGTAATACCTGGTACCATCCAAATATCTTGAATATTGCCTTCCATTATCCCTCTTCAATGTTACTTAACTGGGACCCAAAACACCTGGAGGTTATCAAGTTATAGAAGGCTAATGTCTGCCAACCAGCAATTGTTTTCCAGGGGTTTCAAACATAAGTCTTTGCCAGCTCTACCTGGAGATGCCTGAATCCAGGACCTTCTGTAGGCAAAGCAAGTGCTCTACCACTAAGTTATGGCCCTGAGCTACACTTAATATAGATATGTGTGCCTCTTGACAGTGAAGCACTACTAAGACTTCTCTGACTTTAATCTGTCTCTAGGATCAGCATGTCTGTGCAACCTCACAATGCTACAAGGATTTGATCCTCCGCATGAGGACTTAGAAAGATTATTTATTTTATTTAAGCTTTATGCTTGTGCCTTCAAGATGTTCAGGGCGAATAGTTATAAAACTGAACAATGAATCCATACACTACATTGTAACTCAAGTCAGAACCTATTGAAAAGACATCTGTGTACATACACACAGTTCTACAAATGCTCTGCAGCACGCTTTCAGGCTTACTTTTGAAATGTAGCTTTAGTCCTGCTTCACCCGACCATAGAGTTAGAACAATGTGAGCAAATACTAGTATTGATTTTCTGTGGAACCATGGAAGATGATATGAGCTGGGACAACTCCAGGCTAGCACTAAGCCTGCCTGTCTCTATAGCCAGGGCCAGTCCTACCATTAGGCAGAGCAAGGCAACTATTTCAGATGGAAACTACTGGGGAAGTATTACATTTTCAACATTCCCATTTGTTGCCAGGCAATATGTACATGCCATACAACCAACTCAGCAGACCCCAAACTTTTCTATTGCCTTCAGGTGTGACAGTGTCACTACTAGGGTTGATGTCATCCAGTGTAGTAAATCATGGTGTCACACACACCCCATTGATCTCCTCCCATACCACACCATTCAAACATTTTTTGTACTAATTTTACTCATCAATTGTAATTCCTGTATTTCCCCAAAGGTAGTGACAATAGTTGTGACATAAACAACTAGTAAAATTAAAATTATACCTTTAAATTATAATATAATATCAATAACACCACAGGCTATTTCTGCCAAAAGGCAGGTATTTGGAAAGCAGAGGTGTCATACACACCCATAGGGTATCACCTGGTTCAGCCTGAACTCCCTGCATGATGCCCATGAGGTGCAGCAGAAAACATTGCCCCATCACCAATGCTGAAGAAAAATTCAGTTGCAAATCTAGTTTGCTTTTATATATGTTCTTTGCATCAGGCAGTAAAAATGTCTTTGACCAGTTCTGTTCATGCTATCAGCTGTGTTCTAACACAGTGCCAGGGCAAAAAGGTACAATTATTCTGTATGGGTACAGGGAACTAGAGTGCAGGTGCAATTTCTCAGAATCAAACTGCATTCTATGCTAGAGCATGTATCTTTAAGAGTGTGCTAAGTACTGAGCAGGCCCTCATGGGCTATAAGAAATTTCAGCCAGTATGCAGAACTGTGAAATACCATACAATAAAATGTTGCAGTGTGATGTGCTTGGGTTAAGGGTGCCAGTCAGACGCACTCTTCCAGTCTATTCCATTCCTCTTTTGCATGTCTACTTTTTCTGTGTTTGCTTTCCAATAACCAGTGAGTCCTCATTTAGTTGTTTGGAAAAGTGGAATTAATTATTTTCTAAGGTTTTTTTTCCTCTCTCACTCCTGGCAACCTTAAGATTCTGCCAAGCCTGCTAATACTTTTGGATAACACTATGCTGGCTATGTAATTATCTACACTTGAGATTGACTTTGCTATTAGTGTTTACATCTGCATTACAGAAAATGGTAGAATGAAGTAAATTTGGCACTGGTCAATAGCTGGATGACAGATTCTTTGACAGCTCAATGGATTCTGCTCTGAGCTCAGAGGCTGCAAACAAGACAGCATTTCTTTGAAAACAGTTTTCAAGGTGCTCTCCACCCAACATCAGTGTTGTAATGAAGCCAGGGCTCTCAGGGATGATGCTCCAGGACCTTTTCATTCACAGGGTCAATGGCATCATCTGTTACCCCCACCACTGGACTTCCCAGTTCCTTCTGAGGAAATCCCATGCAGAAACGGGGTTTTAAATTGAAAAACCCCCGCAAAAGTGGGCAGATTTTCAGATGACATCGCTGTTAAAATGGGGTTAACCCAAATGGAAAGTAGTCAGAAACTGCTTCTTTTTACTTTTGGAAAATCCTGAAAGTAAAAAGAAGCAGTTTCTGACTACTTTCCGTTCAGGTTAGCCCCATTTTAACAGCAATGTGTGTGAAAATCTGCCCGCTTTTGCCGGTTTCCCCCACCTTTTAAATCCCGTTTCTGCACGGGATTTCCCCCGTGTGATAAACTCCTCAGTTTAATCGCAATCTCTACAGTAATTGGAAAGAAAATATTTTTCTCAGCAATGATGTAGTGTTATGAGCTGTCTCTGTATTTGGAGGTAGATTTACAAAAGGCTTCTTTCTAGTAAATACCAAACTGCTAGAAATTGTTATAAATCCACACAGCCACCTTCACTTTTGGACTCTCTGTGGGAGAGTTCTGATAGAGAGCCTCCTAGTAAGGGCCTGCACTATCATCATCATCATCATCATCATCATCATCATCATCATCATCATCATCATCATCTTATGTTTTTCCTTTTCCCCAGTTATGGGACCTGAGGTAGCTTCCAAATTTTTAAAATCAATACAGATTAAAAACATTTTAAAAATTACATATACAAGTTATTTTTTTAAAAAAATCAATCTATAGAGTTAAAACCATTTAAAAATCAATTAAAAGACATACTATAAAACCTCAACAAAACAGCAGAGCACTAAAAGGCCATCAAGAGTTATTTCCTAAAAGCCTGCTAGAATACAAAAATTTTCACTTGCTGCCAAAAGGTGAGCAAGGAGATGGCCATCCTAGCCTCCCTAGAGAAGAGGTTCCAATGGGAGCAGCCAATGAGAAGGTCCTCTACCTTTTAACACTGCACCATTGCATCATATGTGCAAAGAAGCCCTGTTTGTATCCCAGATCCACCAGGCTGGAGTATGCAGAGAAGAAACATGATAGGAGTGTAATTCTAGGGAGTCAAATGGAGCAGCATCTCCCCAGAGAGTAATTCTGCCACTACAATGGAAATATCTTTTCAGTCCTAAAATTCCTAATATTCCAGTAACTTAAGCCCTTAGCTTAGTTTACACAACTATTTTATATATGGAAAACAGAGTATTTAAAATTGATTTGCTTTTACAGGTCACTGCTCATGATGAGAATGCATAAATTGGGGTCAATGTTATCATTTGTGGAGGATGAAGGATGTTTTCAGGCTTGTCAATTTTGTTAGCCACCAAAATGCCCCTCCTCCCATAAATCTCCTTTGTGTCAACCCATTTCCCCAAACCCACACCTTGGAAAGATACTTGTGTAGAGCCTGAACATCATAATATACTAAACCCATCTATACTGAGCAGCAATAGGAGGATGCTTTGGGTCACACAGTTACAGATAGATCCAGTGTGCCATTATATCTAGTCATCTTGCAAGTGACTTTCCAAGATCTGCCTTCTTGCAGTTCATTCTTAACTATATCTTCTTAATATTAATGCAAATTATCATACCCCTTTTTAAGTGTTATTGAAATGTCGTTTCTTCTGGCATCAGTCCTAGAAAAATGAGAAGGCGGGAGGATGTGGAGACTGGGGAACAAAAATGGGGAGCACTGTTGTTATGCTCTTCAGCATTCTTTACTGGCCCCTTTCAGTGTGAAGCCTGTAGTCCTTCAGGTGTTGCTGGTCTCCATCTCCCATCAGTTCCAGCAAGCATGGCCAATGATTACAGGGGCTGGACTAGGTGGCCCTTGTGGTCCCATCCAGCAATATAATTCTATGATGGGAAATACAGTCTGGAAATATTTAGAGTGCTTTCGGTTATTCACCTTGGATCTAAGCAACCTCTGCTAATTATTTCTTTCTGACCTTACTGTGAAGTATGGAATCTGAGTGTAAATTCTGTTTGAGCAAGGATATTTGGAGGGCTATATGTGTGTGCTCCTTCAGGAATGGAGGGGGGGCTGGGATAATTCAAGCCTTCTTCTTCCCCACCTCTTTGTTGTATCTACCATTCCACACTCATGGATGGCTTCAGCCTGACCTTATAAAGTTTCTTCCAAGTTTAGTCCCAACCATCCTCTTTGTCTCTTTTCCCCAAAGGAAACAAAAAAGAGTCGTCATTACAATTTTGGATCCTTAATATTATTTAACATGTGGACATCAACCAGAGTGATCCATTCCAGGGACTGTTCTCAATCTGAATAGATCTGAGAAAGAAATCCATCTCTAACCCACCAGGCACCTCAATTGCTTGCAAAGCAAATGAGCACTACTTACATGAAGAACAGGAGTCAAAATTAGCGAGCAGGGAAATTAGAGCTGACCAGAGGACAGAACTGAGAGAGACATTTGACCTTGACATTCGGCTTTTCTCCAGGCCGTAGAAACAGCTTTGATTTGATTCCTCCTAAGAATATCTAGGTTAACCTATTACCCCTCCCTCTCCCACATCTACCCACAGCCCAATTTCCACCAGCTACTCTCTTGAAATAAATCTGCAATGTATACATCTTGAGATTATCCTCTCTCCTACCACTAAAGTTTCAACTGACATCATACCTACCCCAAATATCCCCCCTCACTTTCCTGTTCTCCTCAGGTAATACTAGGCATGTGTATCTTGTAACCAGAGCATGGAAGTAATTAGTCACAATGATAACATGTTATTTTTTATTCCTTTTTTTCCTATAACAAAGGTATGACTACATTACATTAAAGTGGTAACTTTGCAAAGTATAAAATCACTCATGTTATAGTATAACTATAAATTCCAGTTGCTTGTATAGTTACAGAAGTGTGGTGTTACCAAATGGTGGAAGGGGAATATGGCATTTCTGACCTCTACAGTGCCAGCATGGCATAGTGATTTGAAAGTTGGATTATGACTCTGAAGACCAAGGTTTGATTTCCAGCTTGGCCACAAAACCCCACTGGGTGAGTCACATGCTCTCAGCCTCAGGGGAAGGCAATGGCAAACCTCCTCTGAACGAATCTTGCCATGAAAACCCCATGATAGGATCACCACAAGTCAAAAGTGACTGGAGGGCACACAACTAAAGCAACAACAACTGTACCTTGTGCTTGTGCCTCATGTTCTGTTGTGGGTGTTGGGATAATGCCAAAATAGATGGAAGGAGAATGTGCATTGTAGACTTACTAGCTTGTAATGATCAGATGTTGTTGTATTTAAGTAACTAAAAAGTAACTGTCTTCTTTGATAACTGGACGTTAAAAGTTGCTTTTAAAAATAAATAACTATAACACAACTATGGGGAGTGGACCTATAACTGCAACTAATTGCCTGATTGAAATTATGTTTGAAGCTTTAAAATGTAACACAGAGAATTCTTTGTACCACTATCTTTGAAGATGTTTTATTTAAAAAATTGGAAAAAGGTACCCCAAATGTGGTGTCTGTGAGTGCCATCTTTCCTCTAAGTCCTGACAGTGATCCCACTGAAAACATAATTTTTGTATTCTCAGTCATGGATTTGATGCCCCTATTTCTTATTTCCAGTGATTGGTCCAAAGCCAGCTAAATAATAAGCCTAATTTTTTTAATAGTAGAGATGAATGAAATTAATGGGGG
>CM034710.1:20416205-20429758 GCA_020142125.1 Phrynosoma platyrhinos
TTTAACACTGGCTGTAGCATCCAGCATTGCTCATATCTCTTTCTTAGGACTGTTTAGTTTCAAAATCGGCTGCCAGGAATGGCTGGGGAATGCCTTGGGGACTCCCGGCGGCATCGATGGCATTCTCCCATCCAGTAAAATGTGGTTTTGCTCCGTTCCATTCCCTTCCATCCTGTTCCATTCCCATTCCTTAAGTGTCGTGCAATAAGCTTAAAAGTTGAAGCTGAAAGGGTGTGACTTACCCAAAGCCATCTGATAACTTTATGGTAGGGGAGAAATTCAAACCAAGGACTTTGTGATTCTCAGCTCGCTCTCTTAGCCAATATATCTTGTGATCTGTTCAAGAAGGAGCACCACACAGGAACCACAAAGCAACGCCTGTAACCCACAGTCCTCTGCATCCTCATTTGATTAGTGGATTTGATCACTGAATAGTCAGAAGGTGCATTGCGAAAGACGTTCAGCCAGATCTCTATGATGTAAAAATTGTGCAACTATGGTATCATTTTTATATAACTACAGCAACTGCAGGGGGAGGTGTGGAAGAAATGGGGGATTATCAGTTTGATAGCTGTGTTGATCTGCAGAAGCACATGGAGTTTAGAGAAATAGTAGTTTATCACACAGATGGGATTCCATGCAAAAATAGGATTTAAACCAGGAGGAAAATGCAAAAGCAGATTGATTTTCAGACGTCTGACATTAACGCGGAAAAAAAGTGGGGAAAAACCAGCAAAAGTGGATTGATTTTCAGACAACATCAGGGTTAATGCGACATTAATCCAGACAGAAAGTTGACAAAATATGCTGCTTTTTACTTTCGGAAGATCCCAAAAGTAAAAAGCAGCACATTTTGTTTACTTTCTGTTTGGGTTAGTGTCACATTAATGCTCATTGACCCCGATGCGTCTGAAAATCAACCCGTTTTTGCGAGTTTTTCCCAAGTTTTAGATCTCGTTTCAGTGCGGGATTTGGGCACTTTGCCTCCCGTGTGATAAACTCCCGAGATTCCAAGAGCTGGGAAAAATAGAAGAATAGCAGTGGCATACCTGAACAACATTATTTTTAGGGCCTATACTGCTACACACTTTTCTTTCTTCCAATCCCAGGCTATCACCTTTTTGTGTTTTCATGGTCCAGAATTACTCTTTTGTGCAGCCTGCACCACACCAAATGTTGGTTTGAGGCTATTGCTTTCCCCACTTTGGCACAAAGAAGAGTAGGATGATTCCTAAGAATCAGGGGACTATTGTTGTTTTTATTCCTAAACATCAGGAGACTATTGCTGCTCGATGTTCTGCTACCTAGGGTTATCAGATTGAAAACTAGAGACAGCTTCTGTGTCACTGATGGCTGTGTCAAAGAAGGAACTTTAGCAGATGTTGCTTGTTATACAACCAGGAAACACACAAACCTTACATGTATAGAAACCAGTTGCAGTTTTCAATCTGGCAACTCTATATATTACAAAGGACAATCCTCTTATCTAAAGCATTATAAGAAGATGGGTCACCTTTTGTTTCATGGTGGATGAATGCTAGGTGATGATGGAATGCAACTCCCATCTGCTCTAATCAATACACTCAGAAATGTGGGAGGAGGCAATTATACTCCTACAGTATATGTATTTGAAGGGCTCACCAGTCCAAGTCTTGTTTAAAGATAAAAGAGCATTAAAAACAACAACAACAACAATAGGGCCTCACACAAACATTTAGCTCTTCCCCAGAGAACAAGCTGAGCAGGCAGGCACACAAGTCACCTAGTCAGAGTCTTCCCCATTATTACATGACATATTTAAATTATATGAATTATTTCTAAGTTTCAATTTATAGATGTGACTTAGGATATGAAAAATATAGCCAAACAGGCATCTTCCTTTGATCAGATGATCCATGTCCTCTTTTCTGGAGATGAATAAATGGTCATCTTCCTTCTGGTACTGCAAAGAGAGATTTCAAATTCTTTTTCCTGCCATTAGCAGAATGATTGGGCAAATGGAAGTACAGCAGATGTAGTACAAGTATAGGAGATCAAGTATCAAGCATTTGGAGGGACAAAGGTTGCCTACACCTGCTGTAACAGTAGAAACACCTACCTAATCAGCATGTTTTGATCCTACACCTAGTTGGCCATTTGAAATAGAGGTCCACCCACGAGTGCTACAGCTGTGAAGTGGACTATTGATTAGAGTAATTCATTATTACCACTGTCTTTACTGGGAGCAGTGAAGAAAGGGAAATTGTATTGTTCTCAGAGCTTGGGCAAGTTTTTTTTTTAAAAAAACAACAACATATTTCCTAGAATTCATGGGGAATGTTGAGAGTTGTTGTCCAAAAAAGGAACATTTCCAAGCTCTGGCTGACTTTATCAGTGTTTGAAGAGAAAATGCAATTGTCTTTAGAATGAAGGGATGGCAGAAACATAGATAAAATAGGTGGGTGCTGGCATTTTAGGAAACAGGGTTTAATTAAATTCTGTTAGCTACTTCTAACGGATTACTCTGGTACTTTTAAGTTTTAATACAGTCATTCCTCTCTCTCTCTCTCTCTCTCTCTCTCTCTCTCTCTCTCTCTCTCTCTCTTCCCAACCCTGCTCCTTCCCCCCCCCCCCACTTTTCACAGCCTGTTCATCACCGTTTGAACAACAGCATATCTTACGCTATACCGCCAAAGTCTCATGGAGATCCCTTCTTCATCGTAGAAACCATCTGCATCTGCTGGTTCTCCTTTGAGCTCCTTGCGCGGTTCATAGCCTGTCCAAGCAAGCCAGCCTTTTTCAAGAACATCATGAACATGATTGATTTTGTGGCAATAATCCCTTACTTTGTAGCCCTCGGCACTGAGTTTGCACAGCAGCGTGGTATAGGCCAGCCTGCCATGTCTTTGGCAATCCTCAGGGTCATCCGTCTGGTGAGGGTCTTCCGAATCTTCAAGCTTTCCAGGCACTCCAAAGGCTTGCAGATCTTGGGCCAGACACTCAAGGCCAGCATGAGGGAACTCGGTTTGCTCATCTTCTTCCTCTTCATTGGAGTCATCCTCTTCTCAAGCGCTGTCTACTTTGCTGAAGCTGACCATGATGGCACAAACTTCACCAGCATCCCTGCAGCTTTCTGGTGGGCTGTGGTCTCGATGACAACTGTGGGTTATGGTGACATGTACCCAGAGACTGTGGGTGGCAAAATTGTGGGCTCTCTGTGTGCCATTGCTGGAGTACTCACCATCTCCCTGCCAGTGCCTGTCATTGTCTCCAACTTCAGCTACTTCTATCACCGTGAGACAGAGTGTGAAGAACATGGCCAATACACCCATATCACTACCTGTCCATACATCCCACCACCATCCCCAGCTGCCAACCGGGAAAGGGCTCACCTCAAGGAGAAACATGAATACAAGGACACAATACTTTCTGTGCCTAATTCAGAATTGCTCGATGGAATGGTGCCCATGGGCAACTCAGAAGTGCCCAACAAACGTCTTGTGACCCAAGTGTGACTACCAGATCCATTCATCCAAACAAGCATCCCTTCACAACTTGACCCAACTTTCCCTACACCTCAGCATCTTTAATTGGAAGGTCTACTGCTGCATAATAAGACAATTAGCTATAAAGACTGCTCTCTAGTTGAGCTTAAAACCCAGAGACAATAATAGGTTCAAGAGAAAATATTTAACACCAGTTTTGGAAAGGGGACTGGAGAGAGATAACCACATCTAAATTTGGGATGGGGGCAAGTCATGGTAGGTTGTCACTAAAGCAGACACATAGCAAGAGAGAGGAAAAAGGAGTCATGTGGACTACATTGCAAGGGGACAGCTCCACAAACATACATGCACACACCCACACACCCTATTGCTCTGTTCCTTCTTTGGTTGATTTAGGGTTCAGCCAGCCCAGGAAAAGGACCTCCTCTCTGCTTCTTTTATTCCCTGCTCTGGTCAGTTACCCATCTTCCTCCTATGACTCAAAAGATCCCTCGGCATGAAGATGCTTTCATGAAGTCACAGCAATGTGTTCTTAGGTTACATCTCCTGGAGCGCACTATGGAACATACCCAGAGCAATCAAGCCCCAAATAGAAAGAGTGGGGATAAATAAGGGAAAGTAACAAGCCAACCACTTCAAAGTCAGGGTATCACAGGGAGCACTGTCATCACACTCAGGGAGAACTGTAAATACATCTCCAAAATGAGGCAAGCTGCTGCAAAAGAGCTATCCACCTCTTTGTCTCCCAGGCCATGCCTGCTCCAGGTCAAAACAAGCAACAGGTCTCCATTTTGTTAGGAATTCAAAGGACATGTGTTGATTTTGCAGACTGCAATGAAGCTTATGTAACATACTTTTCAAGTTTTGCTTTTTGACAGACTATTCCTCAGACTTAACACAAAACTCCTCCCCAAGAAATAAACATGAAGAATGTCACCATCCCCACTCTCCCAGGAGACCAATAGGCCCTTCTGCCTATTCTGTACCTACCATTAGACAGGATGAGGCAAATCCGTACCTACCATTAGGCAGGATGAGGCAGCCTGGATCATGTTACAGATCTGAGAATGCAATTCATGAATGTCCCTACCATTAGGCAAAGTGAGGCAGCCTAGATCATATTACAGATCTGTGGTTACAATTCAGGGCTGGCCCTACTATAGATGGAGTGAGGCAACTGCCTCAGACAGCTGATTTGGGGTGTCATGAGAGGGTAAGCAAATTCTTATTTAATTTTTTTTAAAATATTTACTGCCAGGCAGGGAAAGAGACACTTGTTCAATGTTCTGCCTCAGGTGCCAAATTAACTTAACAGGCCTCAGGTACCATGCACCTTAATGAGTGGTGGGGCACCATTTGTTGCCCCACCTCAGGCATCAACATATTTTGGGCCTACCTTGGTGTCCAGCAGAGGCTAATCACTTATTTATCTCATTTTTATTGTTTACCACCATGCTGAGGAAGAAAGATAAAGTACCATCTGGATTTTTAGTAGCACTAAAATGTCTTGAGCTATTTTTGCACAACCTAACGGGATCTTCCTGTAACGCAACCCAAGTCAACACAGTTCTTCTCAGCCCAGTACAACTCTCCTTCATTGTAACTACCTTCTGTTTTGATGTAGCCATTTCAAAACATACTCAAATAGCACAGCTCCCTGCCTACACAGTCCAAGGAGCTACAAAATTACTTCATTCCAAGCTGATTTCATCCTTTTGCCAATCCAGATCCTGGAAACATCCTTCATCACCAAGAAGACAGAATCTCTGCTCTAAAAAAAGACATATTGCTTTTGAACAGAGCAGAGATATTTGTGCAAGACAGGAAAGTTAAGTGATTCTTTCCAGAAGTCTTAACTCTGCATATATCCATCAATCCAGAAAGAAGATGGGGAACCACCGAAGAAAAAGATATCCCTGATCCCTTCTCTCTCAGCCACATTACTTGTCTTAATATGTATTTTTCTTTTAATGGTCTTAAGTGCTGGGTAGAGCGAGGGAGACGTTTACATCCAAATCAGCACTTTTCCCAAGCTAATTTTTAAGCACTCAGTGGTGTAGAGAATGTGGAGAAAAATACCATGTAAATTAAGAGTAAATCTATAGTTGCTTCAGTTTCATTCAACTGCAAAGCACAGAGTATGCATAAGTGAATAAGAACTACTGAGTGAGCAACATTTGTGAGCAATAAAACCATGGATATCTGTACAGAAATGAAGAGAACATGAAAGAGTGGTATATTAAAACCAACATCTATTGTAGGTGCAGTGATATTGAGACTATTGTTCCTCCTCATTTTTTCAGAGGGAATTTTAATAACAAGGTGATTGTGTAAGTTTATAGAGTAGTAGATGTTGCTTGGAACTGAGTTTGCAGGATATACCATGAGGGACAGGGCAGCCAGATGAGGATAGACTTTCTAGACCATAGTTGTGTAAGAGGGACTTTCAAAAGATTTATTAACTATTGATTAATCTATTCTTTGCTACATGTATGGGAAATGGATGCCTTACCTGATGTTGGTAGATTATAGCTTCCATCATTCTTCGCCATTGGCTATACTGGTTAGGATTGATGGGAATTGCAGTACAACATTCTTTGGAGTGGCTCACGTTGTCCACTTCTACTTTAGTCTATGAATGTGTCAAATCTCCCATTAAAACAAGTGGCCCCATCACCACATCTTGTGGTAGCAAAATCCCACAAATAAATTATGTGCTACATGAAGAAATGCTTCTTCCTATCCACCCCATTATGATCTAAATAATATCTCAACAGAATTTACTGACAACATAAGAAACAGATTCGCACTACTAAGCATAATAGACCGAGAACCAGAGGAACTATGGTCTGAATCCAGGGATATTATAAAAGAAGAATGCAGACAGATGCTTTCAATAAGCAAAAAGAAAGAGGAAAAAACCATGGATGACAGAAAAAACACTACAAGTAATAAAGAAAAGAAGAGAAGAAAAACAAAATGGAGATAGGAACAAACTAAGTATTATGAATGCAACAGTACAATGGCTTGTGTGGAAAGATAAAGAAAATGACTACAACAACCAATGCAGAGGAATAGAAGACAACAACAAAAAGGGAAGAATAAGATATCTATTTCACAAGATCCAGGAAATGAAAGGAAAATTCAAATCAAGGACTGGGACAATCTATGACAATAAAAATAACATAATTCAAGACCAGGAAGGAATAAAAAGATGTTGGATGCAATACACAGAAGAATTATATAAAAGAGGCGACAAAATGAAGGACACATGAAACGAAGAGCGATATGAAGATGAATCCCAAATTCTCAAAAGTGAGGTGGAAACTGTAATAAGAGAAATAGTGAAAAATAAATTACAGGAACAGATGATATTCCAATTGAACTGCTGCAATCCACATTGACAGAGTCAACTCTAGTGCTAACCAACATATGCTAATAGATATGGAAAACAAAACGATGGCCAACAGATTGGAAGCAATCAATATACATTCCCATCCACAAAAAGAGAGACATAAGAGATTGCAGCAACTATAGGACCCACATAAGCAAAATCATGCTCAAAATTCTGCAACATAGACTCCAACCATATATGGAGAGAGAAATCCCAGAGGCCCAAGTGGGGTTCAGGAAAGGAAGAGGCACCAGGGATCACATTGCAAACATATGATGGCTAATGGAGTACCCCAGGGAATTCAAAAAGAAAATCAGCATGTGCTTTATAGATTAGCAAAGCTGTTGACTGCAGAGATCATGAAAGGCTATAGAATGCCCTTAAAGACATGGGAGTGCCAACACATCTGACAGTCCTGATGAGGAATCTGTACTCAGGAAAAGAGGCTACTGTCAGAACAGAACACAGAGAAACAGAATGGTTCCCAATTGGCAAAGGGGTCAGACAAGGCTGTATCCTTTCACCCTGTCTGTTCAACTTGTATGCAGAACATATTATAAGAAAAGCAGGTTTGGACACAGAAGGAGGAGTGAAAATAGGAAGAAGGAATATCAACAATCTAAAATATGCAGATGACACCATAGTACTAGCAGAAAACCTTGCAGGCCTGGAACACCTACTAAGGAAAATCAAAGAAGAAAGTGCTAAGGCAGGCTTAATACTGAACATAAAGAAAACAAAAATAATGACCACTGAGGACCTTCACAAGTTCAACATAGACAATGAAGAAATAGAAATAGTAAAATAATTCTCATACCTAGGATCAAACATTGATAGAAATAAGGACTGCAGTCAGGAAATCAGAAGAAGATTAAAAACAGGGAGGGTGGCTATGAAAGAACTAGAAAAGATTCTAAAATGCAAAGATATACAACTCAACACAAAAGTTAGAATCATATAAGCCATCGTATTCCCTATTACCATGTATGGATTTGAGAGCTGGAGTTACGAAAGATGATAAGAAGAAAATCAACTCCTTTGAGATAATGTGGTGCTGGAGAAGAGGGCTGAGGATCCTATGGACAGCCAAAAGGACAAACAAATGGGTCCTAGAGCAGATTAAGCTGGAAACTCCCTCGAAGCCAAGATGACCAAACTGAGGCTGTTGTACTTCAGAGATATCATGAGAAGGAAGGACTCATTGGAAAAGACAATAATAGAAGGTGGTAGGAAGGAGAGGAAGGCCACATGCCCGATGAATGGACTTTATTAAGGAGGTTATGGGGTTGCAGGAATTAAGCAGAGACATGGAGGACACCCTTCGGCTTTGAGTTGTCTCATCCATACAGTCACCATGAGTCGAGATCTACTTGAGGGCAGTTAACAACAACAAAATCCATCCCAAATCTTCGCCCAGTCAGATTCATTGGATAACTGCAAAATCAAGTATTATACGAGAGGGACAGAATAGCTTCTCTCCATCTACTTTGTCTACATTAGGGATGGAGAATCTGTGATTCTTCATGTGTCATATAATTATCTCTATATCTGTTGTATTTTTATCACGCTCTACAGCCAAAAAAATGATTTACATAAACTGCCTTGTTGGACTATAGCTCCCATCTTCCATGGTCACTGGTCATGTTGGCTGAAGCTGATGGGAGCTGGTGTCCAACAACATCTGAAGGGCCTAAGGGCTCCTGCCCCTAAGTGCAGCTACTAGCCCAGTGAAACTGAGTACAGCAGAAAAATAATTGCTGTGACTGAGATTGCCATCTGCTATTTGATGACTCTTTGCCTTTAACAAATAAGGAACTCCAGAGCTGCATGAGTTGCATAAATGCATTCATACAGCTTTTAAAAGAAAAAAGGTACAGAGGTATTACCACTCATGGCCTTGTATACTAGCTGTAACTTAAGCATTTTGAATAGCATGTAATTTCTCTGTGTAATTTTAGTAATTGTAACATAATTTTTATGCAAAAAATTGCACTGTAGTTAATAACTACACTCACACTGGCTAAGTTTGCAGTTGGTATTCCCCCATGCAATTACTACCCAGTGACTGCAGATGCATGAGTATCTGTTTAATAAAAGGGTACAGTTTAAAAGTAAAAGAAAGTTATAACATAGTGCAGATTCAGAGAACTTAGATTAATATGAAAGCTACTGCAAAGATTAATACAATGAGCAGTGCCCATCTCTACCCTCCAGACTCATGATGTTTATATTTGGCATCATAATGTGGAACAGCTCTGTTTTCTTGAACTGTATCATTCATACTGCAAGTGGGCAGCTGCAATATTGAAATCCTGCACACATTTTTCCCTGCACATAACTTGTTTATTTATTTATCACATTGATATCCTGTCTTTTTCCCAATGAACTCAAGAATGGAGTACATGGCAGTTACCCATGCTGTTTATCCTCACAACCCTGTGAGGCAGGAAAGAGAGAGAGAATGAATGAGACATTCACACAAGTCATCTATCACATTTCATAGCTCAGTGGGGACATGAACTTGGATCTGTTAAGTCCTAATCTAGCACTCTAACCATTACACCATAACTAGCATGTATGAAAGAAGTGTTATAGACTTGAATCTTCCAATTCTCATGTGCTTGTACAGAATTACAGTGATTAGACAGTATACTTTACAAATGTGTATGTGTGTCCTTACAATTTGCCTGTCAACTTATGGTGACCCTATGAATTTCATAGGGGTTTCTTAAGTAAGGAATACTCAGAGGTTGTTTTGCTAGTCCCTTCCTCTAAAATATAGCCTATAGCACTTGGCATTCATTGACAGCCTTCCTTCCATGTACTAACCAGGACTGATCCTGTTTAGCTTCCAAGATCAAATTGGATCTGGTGCCTTATTTAGAGACACTTTTTAAAATACAGTACATACATGCAACCACATAAAAAAACAACTACCCAGTGTAAAGTTAATTTTGGATTTGTAGTTTTGAGATTCTGGGAGATGTCCACAAAAGTAATTTTTCCAAACTCTGAATTTTTCCCCAGAGCTGCATAATAGGTAGAAATTCAACAGGCATATGTATTTATTTATTTATTTTACTAACAGACATAAAGCAAAGGGGTTGTACCTATTCATCATACATAAAATCTGTCACAAAATGATACTAGCAGTCTTCCACAAACCATTGGGAGTAATTTTATAACTTTATGTATGACATTTTAGCCACAGCAGTACATGCTAAAAGGCTTACCATGTACCACTTACTTTGTCCTCATGTGCCTCATTTACACATTAAAACATGGCCAGTTTTGCCACCACCATAACTTCAGTGAAGACCTTGGCAGGGGCCAAAAAAAGAGTTGAAAGGACCACAAAGAGGATTAACTCCACCCATCCACTTCTGAGTGTCTAACATGGGGCTATAATCTGTAATTGATTTACTCCCCAGTAGTATCAGCGAGACTGCAATGGTGTATGAATTTTGTGGGATTAAGTCCTAAGGAAGCCAGTGGAATTTACTTCCAAATAACCGTAGATAAGCTAGGGTATAGGAATGTTCCAGAGTAAATGTCTGTAAAATTCTTGTGCTTAGGTATGTTGTAACTAAAACACTTGGGAATAACAACACTAGTGGTTATCCAAGGATAAGATGTTAAAAGTGAGTTAAAAGCTATAGTGCAATTGTTCCATTTTAAGGCACGCTACCTAGTAATGTTTCCAGATAGGACTTTCTATACTTTTTACAAGAAGCTTTCTGATCTTCTTCATGCATGGAATCTGCCCTACCACATCTTGGAAACTCAGAGATTTCAACTGGGTCATTCCCACCTCATTTGTCTGCATATCTGATGCCATCATGCATCTCAGTGACACAATGTCTGCAATGTTCTCCATATGATGATCCTGCTCCATTCTGAGGATATGGGGATGCTTTCTGCCTCCACCAAGAGCCATCCATTACAAGGAAACCCTCCAAGCAAATGAATCTCAGGTCTTGACACTATTTCTTGACTTCAGCTGTCTTGACTTCTTATGCTACAACTGCTCATTGAAAAACTCTACCTTGGGAGCTAGCTTGGAGCTCAACTTTTCAAGATGTTTTACAAGGAAATTATCTTCCAACTTCACAGGCAGAGGACTTTTGCCAGCAAAAGCAACCTGGTGGAGTCCCTTGTTGTCTTGAAACAGTTGGACCACAGGGTCTTTTTTTTTAAATGCATTTTAGAGATTTCGAGTTACTGTTGGCTTGCTCCCTGAGTATGTTTTGCAGAAGAAAAACTCTTATGAGTATGGCAACCGATTCCTCATCCACCCCCTGAAGTGTCTACCAGTTGCTGTATAAGTCAATCGGTCTGTGATTTTTTACATACTAGCCACTTGTTTGCTTCCTCTTTGTGGAACTCCAAATCAAAATAATAGTGGATACATGCTCCACTAGAGGTAGGACTGTATTTTGTTCCAGAACAAAACCAAACAGTCTCACTATCTTTGCCACTTAGAGGTGATGGTGGGGATTTCTTTCTTTATTGTACGGTTAATATTAAGAGGCTGCCTCTGAATTCCATCACCTGAAACTGGAGTCCTTGGCCTTATCCTTAACTGAACAAAATGTGGGAATAATACAAAAGCATTTTGTGAAAATGGATCTGTTTTACAATGTCTGATGAGACTTTGGTAACTTTGCTAAGTCCAGTGGCTATAGACTGCCAGATTCTGGATTTTCAACTGTGCATAAAATGGATTGTTTACAGAACACTGCCTGTGCTTCTCTTCAAAGTGGGTATCCTCTTTTTTCTCACCTTATATAAGAGCCTTCTGACTGCAATCTTGTATATTGTTGTTAGAAGAAAGTTCTCTCATCTTGTTGGTTTTATCTGTAATAAAGTACAAGAGACTTCATATTTATTCAGAATAAAACAGAAGATTAAGTGCTAAAGTTATTCCACCCTCCTCACTGTTCCTTCCATACTGGGAATTCTATTACGGAGGTTGAAAAATGAGAGTTTTGGACTATACTCCCAGAACCCTTCAGACAAAGCTAGATAAGAAATGCTAGTAGTCACAAAACATTATGGTTCCAAACTCTGTTTTGTTCATTGTGTGTCAACAAAAACCTGCATGGGTGGGGCTGTGGATTAAGTAACAAGGCAATTGAGTAGCTCAGGAGCAACCTGCAATGACCCTTGTATCTCCTCCACCTGCCATCTCTCTTCCCTTTTTGCAGGGTGTAAGCTGTGTTGCATCCCAGTTTGGGAGGCCCAGTCATCCCCTCTGCCCTGCTGAGGTGGCAAGGTTTAAATATAGGTTGTCAGAATAGCCAGGATTCCAGAAAGGCTTGACCAACCATTAAAAAAAATTGGCTGGACAACCAAGACTTCAGAAGAGAGGGATGCTTTTAAAAAAAATACAGAGCTTGGAATGGCATGAGAAGACAGATCTCTAAGAGTCAGGGCACCTCTTTGTGGAAATAAATGGCTGTGAGAATGCCATTTCTGACATCAGAGATCCATTCACATGAAAGTCATGTCAAATTGTTAGTCATTTAATTTATTACCATCATACTTTTACTGCCAGAATGTTGGAGAGGTCCTTGTGAGTTTTTCTGTCTTAGGCTGCTGCCACACTGCAAAAGTAGTGCAATTTGATGCTGCTTTAAATGTCATGGCTCCATCATATGGAATCCTGAGATTTGTAGTTTGTTGTGGCACCAGAGCTCTTTGAGAGAAGGCTAAATATCTCACAAAACTACAAATCCCAGAATTCCATAGCATTGAGCTAAGACAGTTAAAGCAGTGCCAAACTTCATTAATTCTGCACTGTAGATGCTTCCTTAGGCGCCAAAGTAGCTTGATCCACTTCAGCACACCAACTTTGGCAGTGGAAAGAATGCCATTTGCTGCTCAGACTCTGGCAGCAAAATGTCTTGGGCTAGCTCTGGATATTGGCAAGAAGTTATTTTGCATTAAATCCTGGAGCCGAGAAGGATGCTTCCAGACAAGACATTTCTTGTGCAATTGCCCTGCCTAGAGGTCCAAGTATTGTTAAGTTCCATTTGAAACTCTCCTGTTCCTATTTATTCATTGAGGATAGTTAGACCAAAATAGCAGTATGAAGCCTGTTGAATCATAATGTTAGTTGCTGTCCATAGAAGCAACCCTGGTCGACAGCAACCAATTCCAATTTGATAAATGAGGAACACTGTGGCTAAGAGATACTTGATTAGCATAAGGCCAACCATAGCAAACACTGGGAGCAGGACAATTCTCAGTTTTACTTGAGACTAAGGAAAATCAGAAACTTTTATAGATTACTGCAAATCTCGCAGCGCTGTACCAGTACATCCCAATATACCCAACTCTGGGGCATGGAATCAAGGTCATTGAATACTGCTTAGTTACTCCAGTAAAACCCATGTTTCTGCTGCCCACATATCCTCACAATCACTTTTTTAAGTCATAGTTGTGTTGAGTGGGAATAAAAATTTATGTGATGGTGGTTTAAAATGCATGTTAAATAGATGCAGCATTCTTCTTCACCTGAGAAATCACACCTTTACCTAAGGTGAACCACAAGGTAATCTAAAATGGTCACCACTGGATGCATCTCAAGAGCCGAGTATAAGACCCAGCAAGGACAGAAGAAGCAAAAAGTTACAGAGAGAATGGGAAAGAAGAAAGAGGGAAGGGGGGGG
>CM034710.1:20445417-20458265 GCA_020142125.1 Phrynosoma platyrhinos
GGACTCAATTTGCACTATTTCTGGCAGTCTGCAACCCCCCTTAGACTTAGCTCCGGCTTTTTGCATTGCACTAATGGATCCAGATGTCTCTTTCTGCATTGCTTTATTATGAGCCTCAAAATTCTCTTGTGAGTTTATACTTCTTAAGCGTGCATATGCCTTATCTGATGGATGTATAGATTGTCTCTTCCAACTTAAAACTGTTTGTTTCAGTTCTCTTTTTTGACTTTTGGACATCTGCCAACGTTATGTCTCAAACTGTCAACATGCGGTTAATTATATTTCTCTCTCTGATTGTTCTTTAATTAATATTTCAATGTTTCAGTTCTTCAAATCCCACACAATCCAATAAATTTATTTTTTAACTGTTTTACTTTAATTTTGCTTTGTAAGTCTTAACTTCTGATCAGCTTAGCAGACAACCAGCTGGCAATTGCAGAAAACAAAAATGCCATTTATCTTTCTTCTCATTAAATCTTTAATTTTGCAGTTCCAGTCTATTCTCCTCACATTCCAATTTGTTTAATTATAATTACTCACTGTCTTTTTCCCATTTAGAAGAAATTATTTGGCTTTTTAAGCTTTGGCTTTCAGGAGAATACAATCTCAGATCCTTACACCATCACTCGTGGCTCCTCCCCCCCAAAGTCATTTCCAACTTTAACACAAATCTATCACAGGTTTTTCTGGGACTGACGGTGTGTGACTCGCTCAAAACTCACCCAGAGGGTTTGCATAACAGAGCCAGGAATTGAACTCTGATCTCCACAGTCATGGTCCAGCACTCAAACCACAACACCATACTGACCTGTTCACAGAGGTTTGTTGTTGTTGTTGTTGTTGTATACCTTCAAGCTGTTTCTGACTTATAGCAATCCTAAGGTGAATTTATCATGGGGTTTTCTTGGCACAATTTGTTTAAAGGAAGTTTACCATTGCCTTCCTGAGGCTGAAAGCATGTCACTTGCCCAAAGTCACCCAGTGGGTTTCATGGTCAAGCTGGGAATCGAACCCTAAGTCTCCAGAGTCATTGTCCAACATTCAAACCATTATACCACAATACCAGTCAATCATTTTCATGCAGGGGTTCCCTCAGCCCTGGAACATATTGCTGGGATTCTTCCAGGGTAAAAAGCTGGAGAAGGGCTGATCTATAGTATATATAGGAAGTTTCTTCCTTCCTTCTGATACAGACAGGAATGGGAAAAAGTCCGAAAGAAATTATTGATCTTGAGTTTCTGCCAGCTCTCATCAGGATGGCCGGTGGTCAAGGTGATGAAAGCTGTATGTCAACAACATCTGGAAGGCCACAGGTTTCCTACCTGGATAGTAGCACCGAGCTTTCCAAGTTTGACTGCTCTTATAACATGCTGCTACTAGATTAAAAACAATAAAAAAGCTGCAAGGCTTACCTTCATTACCTTGCCTCCCCCTGCCTTTCCAGAAACTTTCCCTTGATTCCTTTTTTTAATTATTTCCAAGCCATGCCCTTTCCCCAGTGCTTAAACCAACACTAGAGTTCCCATCTAGCTCCATTTAGAAAAACAAAATTAAAAAGAAGTTGAGAACAGCAGTGTCAATATCTATCTCCACAGCAAAGTTTCTACAGGCACTATTAGATGGGTGCGGGATCACAGAGGAGCACAAATGTGGCCTCCGATATTGAATAACATTCCTCAGTAATATAAAAAGCTTTTACTTTTATGTAGAAAAGCCCTGACAATATAATATAATCCTAAAGGGGGAGGAACTGGAGTGCTGCGCAATCCAGGATCCCCACATTCCTCTTAAAAGGAGAGAAGGTATACATTTCATGATATCAAATAATTCTTTTAGATTTCTACAAAGTTCTACTGTAGCAGCAATGATGACTGAAGGTTCCCAATTCGCACAAGACTAAATTCAGTTCCTAGCTCCTAATAAATAGTCCCTTTATTAAATTCAAAGCTGTAAAATTAGGAACTGGGACTCAGGATATTATCTGCTTTTAGAATGTTCCAGCTCTGTACTGACGATAGAAGGCAATCTGCATGGAGTTATTTTTCATGGTGGTCCAAAACTTACTTGCTTGTTTAATTAATTCATTTTATATAATGTAGTGGCTTTCCTCAATCTGATGCCCTCTGGATATTTTCCTTGACAACTCCCATCATCCTCAGTGGCCAATATTACTGGCAATGATTGAAATGGTGATCCAATGCATCTGGAGGCAATTAGGTTGAGGGAAGCTAGTAGACTGCCTTTTGCTGATACACTCATGGCAGTTCCGAACTTAAAACATTAAAATAAAAGGTATGGTGCAAAGAAAAAAAACTTGTCCTATTGAGAGATGATGGCATAAGGTCCCATATCTCTGGATTTGTCCCCTGCTAATATCCCCACATGGGTTTGGAAGGGAGTGAGCATTCAGCTCTACTATTCAGCAGAGCAAGAGTGAGCAACTATGGCCCTCCAGATGTTTTTGTCCTACAACTCACAGTATGCTCTGTTGTTGCTGTTGTTGTATGCCTTCAAGTTGTTTCCAACTTATGGTGGCTCTAAGGTGACTAGGGAATCATGGGATTTTTTTTCTGAGACATTGAGCCTTCTTTCATGGCTGGGGAATGCATTGGACTTTTGTAACAGTGAGAATATGTTGTTTTGCTTTCTTCCACATTTAGATTTTTCAAAACCCAGACTTTTCTTTCTATCTCACCTACAAATGAATTTGCAAATTTTGGCAAATTCTTAAAAAAAAATGAAATGACATTGTCCCACATTTGCCCCAGCCAAATTCAACAGGTGTTGTTATTTGCAACACAGAGAGGTTCATGTTGTGCCTTGCTTTCCATATAGGTGTTAAAGATAAGGAACCTCTCAGCAAGAGAAAAGGAGTGGCCAGTGGCCACCCTAATTGAGCACCACACGCATGGCTGAATACACTGGGATTCAAAGTAAAACTCCGAAAAAAACAAACATTCAAAATCCTAGGCCTGGATAAGTGAGTCCATCAGCTTTTATTTTTCTCCCCCAAATCTCAGTTCTTTTCAGCCTAAGAGGATATGTGTATATTATGGTAATTTTTATCAAAAATCAACTGAACTGAAAGTTTTACCCATCCCCATCCTCAGGGCTTTATAGTGCTAGCAAAATGTTCCCTGAGAAAGATGGGAAATGATTACAGATGGGCAGTGCTCTTTGCTTCTCATGAAGAAAGGAAAAACAGTGAAAGCAAATCACTGATGCATATTTAGCTTTGCCTGATGCCTATGTAGGAGCTGTCTGATTTCTCAAAGCTTGGAAAAAAGGAGTTGTAGTTCAGAAAAAATAACTTTTGCAAGTTCTGAGGTTGCACCTGGTCAAGACTGTAATCCTGTCCTGTTGCCATGCAGTATTGTTAGCTCTTGCCAGTTGCTGTTTCAAACTAGTTTGCTTGTCACTCTTCTTTGATAACTGGGCATAGACGATGGGCCTGCTCTCATTTCATGCTGTTTGTCCTGAAGGAGGTGTGGATTTCGACCTGACCTGGCTTTACCTGCCACTGCCAAATTATTTAACATCTGATATATGATAGGAGGAAAACAGAGAGGTAGGAGGAGTGAAAGGCACAGAATCCAGATGGTGTTGGAGGAAAGATGCAGGAGGATTTATAAAGGTGGCATTGGGCTATACATAGTACAGACAAAACAGCCCGGGACCCTAGGGCCTGATTTCCTGCTACAAATAAACAATTATTGGAAGAATAGCGTAAAACTAAAACTAAAAATAAGTTTCCAATATACAGATGGAAATATATTGCCAAACAGGGGCACTTTGCATACAATTTCATACATTAATTGTCATACTATATTGGAAAAGACTGCACCTAGGAGCCCATCCACACTGCACATGCAGATTGCTATGATTCCTCTTTAACTGTCATGACTGCACTCTGTAAAATCCTGTGGTTTGTAGTGTGCTGAAGCACTAGAGCTCTCTGGATCAGAATTCTAAGTACCTCCCCAAACTGCAAATCCTGGGATTCCATAGGGTGGAACAATGGCAGTTAAAGTGGAATCATAGTGCTATAATTGTGTAGTATGAAAGGATGACCTGTTTGACCAAGTACTTACTGTGAATGGACCCCTTTTTGCTCTCTTGGACTCAACAGTCTTGAAATAGAGGACATTTTCAATAGAGGAATGTCATCTGAAAATGCTTGAAATAGGGGAAACCTTCAAATAGAGGACTCTTCTGTAGAATAGGAATTATGGTCTCTGCAGTCAAGTCCTAGGAATAGACCATCTTGCAGAGCTGTTATAAGGATGAATGAGACAGTGCTAATTATGAATATTTGAAACTCACTATATCATTGATACATGTCCTTATTTATTAGCCAAGGGCTAAAAATAAAAGAAAAAGGTATTACAATGTAATTGTCATTACTGTAATTGCACTAGCACCATGGTATTTAACCTATGGTGTACCATAAAGCAACATGTGAAGCAGGAAGCAGATTCCTGAGGCAGCCTCATTTATTTGTGTCAAGCCACCAGTGAGCTCTCTCTCTCTCTTTTTGGAAAATGTGTAGAAAAAGACATCTGAAAGGATCAAGGGCTTTTTCTGCTTCCCCAAAGGCAGAGGGCACATCTCTGGAATGCGTGGAAGATGAGAAAGAACGTTACCATACCCTTGTTGGTTTAGTTCAGGTTTCCCCAACTTAGTGCTTTCCAAATGTGTTGGATTGCAATGCACAACTAAGCAAGAAAAAGAGGTAAACATAATTACAGTAGGTTGTAATTATGACTCCAATACATTGCTAACTCTATCTTTTAAAAAAACAACAGATGTGTGATACCAAAACTGGACATAATTTGGACAATTAGAAAAAAATTAATCTATTAATTACATTGCAATAATAATTATGTAAAAGGCAGAACAAACCACATAAAGGACAGAAAGGGAGACACAATTTGTATCCAGGTAATTGTCCGGTTTCAATACTATCTTCTTCAGATGTAAATTGGCAACAGCCCAGACTTTATGGTCCCAGACCTATATCAGATTTTACAAATCCATTCATGTACTTTCAGTTTCTTTTAAAACTTTTATCTTTGAAGTTCCAGACTAAACAGCTTAATCACATTTTATTCATGTGCTTTAAATTCTAAAAAGTTGTTAACAGAGATATTTCAGGCCCCATGACTCAGACATCCAACTGGAAGCAGGTGACTTTGGGTAGAAAAGTTACCTTTGGGGACTATAATTCCCACAACCCTCCCATTCTACACAGTTACTATGCTGGCTGGTGGATTCTGGGAACTGTAGTCCCAAAAGGAACTTTTCTAAGTCTTGGACGACTTCTCCAAACTGGTGCCACTGTACATGCCAGGAGGGAATGATGAGAGTCTCAGTCAAGCACATCTGAAGGGGATTAGGGAGTCATTCAGATGTTTTTCTTAGTGGAATTGTCACCATTGCCTCCTTAAGGGTGCAGCCTCAACCAGACTCACAAGCAATGACCACGGATTTATTTTAACAAGATTAAACTTGAGTGCTCAAGGATGCCGATGCCAGGACCCAGATCCACAGTTGGTACAGACATATACAACCTCAGCCCCAGTACAGTTCTCCTCCCCCCATCAAAACTTGCCAGCACACTCCTGTTTGCCTATCACAATCTGCCAACATTCTCTTGCCTTTTATAGTAATAAATTCCTTATACAGTCAGCCCTCCTTATCCACAGATTTTTTTATCCATGGATTCAAGCATCCACAGCTTGAAAATACTTTAATAATATATAAATTCTAGAAAGCAAACCTTGATTTTGCCATTTTATATATTTTCTATGCCATTGTATTAATTGGAACTTGAGCATACACAGAATTTGCTATCCACGGGGGTTCCAGGAACCAAACCCCAGCAGATAACAAGGACCCACTGTATGATCATAATGCTTTATAAGGTAACAAATTCCTTACATAGTGTTACCAGCATTGAGATATTCTGAAATTTTGGTATGTGTGTAATTTCCCACATGTGTAATTTTCCCTGCAGTGCAGTCTGCCATAATCCCCAAAGCACGGGGACACATCCACACCACACCCTAAGGTGGCCAAACAGGTAATGCCATTGAGGGAACAATGCCCCATGACAAGCTAAGCAGATAGTTTGGGAGTTGCAAACTATGCATTAACACCTCCATTATCAATAATCCCTCCATTATCCAAAGGATGTCTCACCAGATG
Source organism: Phrynosoma platyrhinos (assembly GCA_020142125.1). Taxonomy (NCBI): domain Eukaryota; kingdom Metazoa; phylum Chordata; class Lepidosauria; order Squamata; family Phrynosomatidae; genus Phrynosoma; species Phrynosoma platyrhinos. The sequence continues at coordinate 20,451,625 of CM034710.1, forward strand.
AGCCTGATGGGCTTAATCAAGCACCCATTCCCACCTTGCATACCACCAGACTATGACTTCACCCATAGATATGGAAATACTTTTGCCCAGAGGCTAAATTTATCCTATAAAAGATTCCCGAAACCCCTGCTTGTTGTGTTAGTCTGAATTTCATGGGGATACTGTGCCTCTGTGAACTCTGACTAGCTCCGGCGCGTCCATTCCTCATCGCTCACCAGAACAGCCGCATCCCATGCCACACCAACCAATTAGATCCAGACGCAAGTCTCATCTTGTGTAAGTATCGCCATTAGTTCTGCCTTGAAACCATTCCAAGCTAACCCTTGATTTCCGGACCCTTGTATGAAAGCATGTGTGTATGTGATTTGTTGTGTGATTTTCCCCCAATAAAAAAAACCACTTCAGTTATAGAATTCTGCCTCTGCTCAATTCCTGGGATACTCCTTTCTCTTGGTATACAAATAGGGAAATGGTCTTGTGGATCCTTGTAGCTGACCTGAATAAAATTTGAACTAAATAAAATTCCTCTAACTAGACTTTTGGCTACAATGGTCAGGGCTTACAGGGGGTTCAAGATCTTTTGCCCACAAGCACAACCAGGATGATTGCAGCCTAGTTCACTCACAGCTCTCCTCCCTCTCGGAAATGCTAAACCATCCCGTATCCCTGATACAATGTTTGCGTTTCTTTTACCTTATCTATTTTGCGAGGTTCTGGCATAGGAAGTGTAAAACTCCAACAACCCTTAAACAAACATTGTAACATGAAACAACAAATAGTGGTGGTACAAATTATCATGACTACCATCAAAAAAAGTTGTTTTATCCATTGGATGTTAGGTAGCCAGTTTGTTAGCCAAGCACACCAGTCTCTGTTTCTGGGAGAATAACTTTTGCCAATGGCTACTTTATGTAGTTTATCTATATCCTCTTCAATATAGCCTGATTCATTGATATAGTGACAACAAGTGGTGTTTAGCCAAAAGCATAACCCCCCCATTACTCAAGAGATAATCTAAAGATAACTTAAGCCAAGAGCATAACCCCTCCTTACTCAAGAGATAATCTAAAGATAACTCATCCCTGCAAGTGAGTTTACCTCTGTTTGTAAAACTTTTAGGCCATTGGTCATGGTATTAGCTGAGATTTCTAATTGTGCAGAGAGTCTCCGGATTTGCCGGACATTTATGGCTACTCCTACTCAAGGGAACATGATTACACCAAAACGTTGTCTTTCAGTTAACTAGGTATCATCTGGATCATATCCATACTTCTCATTATACATTCTTTTGATCCTAGACCATCCCATTTGGTGGTCCCATGATGAAGAGGGCTGATCTTTTGTATGGAATTTGATTCCTTCTACAGATACTGCTCCGATGGTACATGAGCCATTCTACACAGGGGGTAACCATTTTCCTGCCCATCGGCCACATATCCAGATTTCTTAAATCCCCTAAGAACATCCCAGTCAGCTGTGGGGACTATAAGGGCATTTCCTCCTATGGGACCATCAAAAAACCCTGTGACATTTTTTGTAACAGAACAATGTGAATAACCTCACTCACACATTCACTATTCATACTATGGAACTGCATCTCTGTGCAACTCTGGGAGCTTGGTTGCTCACATGTGCCAAATGTATTCAAAACACATTCAAGACATACAGAATTTAATCCCAAATTATCCAAGGTTTATTTGCATTGATTATTCACACTACCGACAATGTGAATCTTTTTTTAAAATTTAGGAAAAACCCCAGTATCGATTATCCAGGATTAAGTGGGTTATTTGGCAGCCCCCTCCCTCCCAAAAAAACCTTAATCAGATGCATTTGGGATACATGCGGACAACAGAGATTCAACCTGGATTATTTTCACCATCTGAATGGGGCCTTGGTTGGAGAAGGCCAGTCTATTTGGTTTTTTAAAGTTGTTTCGTTCTTCTGCTAATTGAGTTGTCCTCCCCACATGCAATCAATCACACGCATGCCTAAGGACATAATCCCATTACTATAGTCACATGTGATGAAATTTCTTCAGAATATATTTCTTTTTGGTTAATGGACTGTGGAAACACAGCTTCCTGGAGGTTTGTTTGAAACCAATGCACTTGCCGCCTGGGAAATGACCTTAAAGAGACATTCCAGTGGGGAAACTGTGTGTTATAAGACATCTGGTGATGTCGGCTTTGGCCTACAAAAGCTTGTGCCACAATAAATTAGTTAGTCTTTCAGTTGCCACAAGACTCATTAACCTCAGAAACAGTTCTTGGTTTAAATCTTATAATCTTATAAATCTTATTTAAAACATAGAGAGAGCCTTATCCTGAAAGCAATTGCTGGACTGGTTTAGGGTAGTCATGAGAGATGCTGTTTGTCTATTGGCATACCTTTCACTGGTTGTAAATCAGTTGAAAAATATATCCAGATGAGGACAACTGACACTCCATGCATGCTGCAAATGGATATGGAAAAATTCCGTTTATTAGCAATTGAAATATTCAGGTATACAGTGCTCTTTTATAGTTGTATCTGAGGAATGTAACTGAACTTTAAACATCAGTGGTGTCCAACACACTGAGAAGTCACATGCACAAGTCCTGATCTACATTTCCTGAGCTTTTAAAGGACCTTTCTCCACAGGGAGGAAGGCAAAGAAGACACAAGGCCAGGGGAAAATATGTGTCCTCTGTTATGAAAGATTATTTTACAGGTCTAAGAGAATTCAGGTTGGGATAGCCCTCTTAGCGCAACCCCAAGAAGCAAATAGTCTTCCCTCCCAACTCAAGGTGCCTAGTACTGAAAGACAGATTATTATTTTGACATGTGAAGATTGAAAATCCTTACAAACAGCCTCTCCCCATACCTGGAAGTGAAAATATAACATCCATCAATTTAGGAACTAACATTTTGCTGCCCTTTCATGATACTTAATATCTGTTTATTTAAGGTAGTTGCCAGTGTGATGTAGTAGTTTGCGTACTGGACTAAATCAGGAGGCAAGGGTTAAAATCTCCACTTGACCATGGGAACCCACCTGGTGACCTTAGGCAAGTCACACTCTCTCAGCTTCAGAGGGAGGCAAAGGCAAATCCCCTCTGAACAAATCTTAGAAAACCCTGTGAGAGGCTTGCCTTAGGATCGCTGTAAGTCAGAAATGACTTGAAGGCAACTATGCCCCTGAAATGTTGTTGGACTGCAACTCTCATAAAGATTTTCACATTTGGCTATGCTTATGTATTGGTGTGAGCATTGGACTATGACTTTGAAGAGCAGGATTCAAATCCCAGCTTAACTATGGAAACCCACGGGGTGACCTTGAGCAACTCACACTCTCTCAGCCCCAGAAGATGGCAATAGCAACCTCCCCTGAAAAAACTTGCCAAGAAAAACCCATGATAGGGGCCTTTGCATACTGCCAGAAATAATGTAAATTGAGTCCACTTTAAGGGTTAGGGTTAGGGTTAGGGAATCATGGGAACTGTATTTTATTGTGGCACCAGAGCTCTCTGACAGAGAAGGCTCAATGTCTCAGAAAAAAATGCAATTCCCATGATTCCCTAGCACTAACCCTAACCCTTAAAGTGGACTCAATTTGCACTATTTCTGGCAGTCTGCAAAGGCCCTATTATTACTTTAAAAATGGTTTGGGAGGACTTGTGAACCACTTTTCACTCTCCTCACCCCAATTAACGAAGAAACAGTCCCAAACAGAAAATAACGAAAAATAAATACAAAATGAGGAGTGCAATAAATAACAGTAACATGTTACTTCGTCCAACATTACAACAAACAATGACAATGGGCCATTTGCTAAATTGGTAATGAGCAAAGAAAGAAAATGTCTTTGAACTTTCTAAGCTATGTTACTGACTGCAATGTGTACAGAGATCTAAATTACTTTGATTATTGGTCCGATTATTGTTTTTTGTATTTAATGTTCATGTTGTTCTGCAAATACAAATAATTTAATGATACCATATAATAACAGTAACAATAGCAACAGCACAGCCACAATAACAACTGGTGTTTTTACATTCCCCTAGCAGTTCCTCATTCTGTAGCTAAATTCTCTCCCCCAAACCATTTCGGGAGCCAGTGTGGCATAGTGATTTGAGTGCTGGACTGTGATTCTGGAGACCAGGGTCGAATCCCTGCTTGGTCATGGAAACCCACTGGGTGACCTTGGGGAAGTCACACATTCTCAGCCTCAGGGGAAGGCAAAGACAAACCCCCTCTGAACAAATCTTGCCAAGAAAACCCCATGATAGGGATGCCTTAGGTTTGCTATAAGCTAGAAACAATTTGAAGGCACATGGCAACAACAAATCATTTCAGTTTATTTCTATCCATGATTTCTTGTTATGTGAGATAACAGATGGTAGCCTGCACAGTTAGGGCAGGAGCAGGCTTGTGTGAGGTCTGTTTTGTTTTTTCATAATAACTTTGAGGTCCAGGAGCCACTCAGGCAAGTGCAAAAACAGCAGACTCAGAAGGCAAATACAGAGTTATGGAACAATCTCTCTGTTGAGTACAGTACATGCTTGGCACAGGAAATTCTTTCTTCCAAAGGTCTCATATGTACCATGATGAAATTTATTTCCAACCCTTTATTTATGTCATGAAATAGAGCTCAATCACTAAACCAAATAAAGATCTAAAGTAGTCTTCCTCAAACCAGCAGCCTCCATCTATGGTGGACTACACCTCCCATCATTCTCCAGCCAGCATAACTGACTGTAGTAGGGATTGCAGTTCAAAGTAGTTGGAGGGCTCCAAGATGAAGAAAGATGATTTAAAATGTATATTCCTTTTTATTCCAAAATAAGTGTCAAGTTGCATCGTATATCTGGGAGAATGTTCCCTTCAGCTCAAAATAAGGAACTAGGAACTAGTAATCAACTTCAGGATGGTCCTGTCTGGTTTATTGTCATTTTTCTTTTTCTAGGCCTAGGATTGAGGTCCCATGAATTACTCAAGGACGTGACAGTCATCAGGTTTCACTCTCTTGGTCTGCAGATGTTACAAGCAAGCCATCCGTTATTTTTAATTTACTCAGTCTCTCTGTTCCTCTGCTTTCCTCATCTAACCATTCATTTATCCATCCATCCATCGAAGAGGGCAAAGGGAAGACTTCAAAGCACTCACAAACATATCCCTTCAAGCACATTCATTCCTTTCATTCATTTTATTAATTTGGAAAAGGTCCTTTTTTAAAAAAAGAAAAACGAAAAAGGGCAAAAATGAACAATAAAAGAATAGCTCACATGGCTACACTGGTGGATTAGGGCACTAATATTTACCAAATGTGGGACAAAGCACCCACCCTCTGCAATTTCCTATCCCTCCCACTTCAGGATTGTTCTTCATTGGTGCATTCATCTACCACCCCCTCCCCTGGCAAGCCCTTCCTAACATGATTTGACCCATTCTTTCACATTCTTTATCCAAATGATGGATTTCTGTTTGTTCTAAAGACAAAGGAAAGGGGGAGATTCAAAGTGAAATGGAGCAAGGTGAGGCAGGGAAAGTCAGTCATTCTGAAAATAGTGGTGATTAGTGGTTAGATCCTACCACTATCAGGAAGCTGAAATGAGTTTTCTAGAAGATTTATTTTCTTTATTAAGGGGCTGAGTAGATGGAGAGGAAAAAACAAATCACTCCTGGGGTTTCCTGAATCATGAGGAAACTCTGCTTTTTGCACTGCCCATTCCCAAAGTGGACCAAACACCCATGGGCAGTCCGCACCACAAAATGTCAAGCCACACTGCTCTATTATTATTATTTTTGCCCCCACCCAAATGCATGTGCACCATTGCATGAACATACCACCTGTGACTTCCAATTACCTCCTCTCATTCTGCCCAGCTGCCATCCCACTGGACACTCCATGTGACCGGCCACACAGTCCATGAGCGATACACCACCCTTACAGTGCATTGGTGTGACCAGTGACACATTGGCAAAGCACAATCATGGAGGCCTCCCATACATGCCCTCTTCACCCCATTCACCCCATGGTCCCATATTGGACTGCCTTATTTATTCATTTATTTATTACATCCATTGGATTATTGGCAACCTGCCCTTTTTGTCGTAATTCCACTTCATGGGGTTTGTGATGGAGCAATGGGTCAGTGGTGCAGCTGGCTAATTGTGTGCTTGTTTGCTCAACAAAAGGAAAAACCATATGGTGAACAATGGCACCAATGGCTGCATTTCACGGGCCCAAGGCACACGCTCCAGATTGCTTCTGTAAGCCACCTGGGCCTTCCCGCATTCCCGCACTCATGTCATGCTGTTTATATGCCAGTGCAATAATGCACACTTTCCTCATTAGAATGGAGCAAATGGGCATTCTGATTTTTCACCCTGGAATGTGACTTCATCTCTGTTTAGTCCCATTTCAGGCTCATACATTGTATGAAAAGGTAGGCCACAAGTCAAATTAAAGCCATTTCTTTTTGCCAGTGCGGACAACCCCCAAATGCCTCCAAAATAAATCTCTCCAGGAGGAATACAGTATAATTTAAAAAGTCATAATACAATAAAAGACCATACGATCACAATAAAAACAAAAGCTGGAATCCTCTACCATGATTTACATCACATAACTTTATGTATATTTAGCTACATTACAG
>CM034710.1:20458365-20475382 GCA_020142125.1 Phrynosoma platyrhinos
TGTGTGGATTAACCAGCAGATTTCCCCCGTGTGATAACGTCCTATATAGTAATGTGACAGCAGCTCCTTACTGGATACAGACGTTACAGAACTGCCCAAATTTAATTGCGGCAGACATAAGTCAACTCATGAAGATAAGTCACCAACAGATTTCCAGCCAAAGACATTTTCACCCTCGTAAAAACATTTATGGCTGAGAGCATTTTATGTCTAGGCCCAGAGCATTTTATATCTGAGCAGGTGTGTTATGAAGGAGGGAGGGAGGGTGCCTCTGAAAATATGGCTCAGACCAAGAATATGCTTTCAATATCATAAGTGAACTTACAGATCTTTCACTCCAAAAACATTCTTCTCCTACCTTTTTTTCATTCCAGTAACTCCATTTAAAGTTGAGGCTGGGGGAAAGAAGATTTTCTTGTTGATATCCAGTGTTCTCCCTCATATTAGGCAGAGTGAAGTGGCTTCCTCAAACAGTTTGAAAGGGCAGCAAATGATTAAGTTGCTTAATTTATTATTATTGTGTTTTACATAATGGGAAACAGGGGATGCAGCAAGATTTTCTGTGGAATGTCTTGCCTGGTTTAGAGCACTAGCTCCTTGCTTCTGGGAACAGGAGGACATGATTAACTGCTTTGCAGCAAATTATCTTGACCAGTACTATTACTGATGCTGGGATTTTTGTGAGGAAAAGCAGGATATAAAGTTTTTGTTGCTGTATTTCAGGGGTAGGCAACCTAAGGCCCCGGGGCCGGATGAGGCCCCCCAAGGCCTTTGGATCAGCCTCAGGCCAGTCCTGCCGCCACCGCTGCCCCCTGCCATGATGATATTGATTATTGTTGTTATTACTTGTTCTTGGGGTTTTCTTGGCAAAATCTCCACAGGGGGGTTGCCATGGCTTTTCTGGAGCAGAGAGTGTGCATGCATATTTTTTTAAAAAATTTTTAAATGTTTTTACATTTTTTTATTTTTTATTTTTTTTTTAATTTATTTTTGGTGCTTCGGCCCCTCAATTGTCTAAGGGACAGCAACCCGGCACCCGGCTCAAAAAGGTTGCCCACCCCTGCTGTATATCTTCAAGTCATGGTCCACTTATGGTGATCCTAAGGCACTATCCCTATCATGGGGTTTTCTTAGCAAGCTTTGTTCAGGGGAGGTTTGCCATTGCCTTCACCTGAGGCTGAGAGAGTGTGACTTGCCTAAGGTCACCCAGTGGGTTTTATGGCCAAGTGGGGAATCGAACTCTGGTCTCCAGAGTTGTAGTCCAGCACTGAAACCACTATGTCATGCTAGGTCTCTCTATATAAAGTAGTAGGAAATAAATACGTTTTTTTTAAAAAGGGATCAGACGCCTTAGAAAATCTACTAGAAGGGCCAACAGACATACGCTGAAGTTGACTTGATAGCAAATAACAAGAACCATTTTATAGAGATCTATTAAATTACCTTATATTGAGTCCTGCATTGGCAGATCTAATTGGCAGCAGTGCTCCAGGGGTTCAGACAAAGGTTTTTTTTCTGCCAGTCAAGAGACTTAGGGCCTTTGCAGACTGCCAGAAATAGTGCAAATTGAGTCCACTTTAACTGACCTGACTCAGTGCTAGGGAATCATGGGAACTTGTTTATTGTGGCACCAGAGCTCTCTGACAGAGAAGGCTCAATGTCTCAGAAAAAAATACAATTCCTATGATTCCCTAGCACTGAGCCAGGGCAGTTAAAGTGGACTCAATTTGCACTATTTCTAGCAGTTTGCAAAGGCCCTTAGCTAAGGATGCAGGACACTGAACCTTGGATCTTTTCTGTTCAAGGCATGTGTTCTATCACAGAGCTTACAGATTCTTTCCAGATAAGGACAAAGGAAACAGCTTTTATTATTGTACATATTCAGCATCAGATGCTCTTACATCTCAGCTGTTTGTATCCTTTTTGTTGTTGGGCACCTTTGAGTCATTTCTGACTTATGGTAACCTTAAGGAAAATCTATCATGGGGTTTTCTTGGCAAGATTTGTTTAAACATGTGTGCCATTGCTGTCCTCTGAGGTTGAGAGAGTGTGCATTGTTTTACAGTAATTTGATGTTTGTTTAATAACTTTTTAAGGGGTGGGAGGACTGGGGTTTGGGATTGATCTTATTGTGTTGTATTTTTATGTTGGAAGCTGCCCCGATTGCTACACAGAGTGGTGGGGTACAAATATTATTATTATTATGCATTGTCTAAGGTCACCCAGTGGGTTACATGGCCAAGACAGAATTTGAGCCCTGGTCTTCTGGGTCTAACACTCTAACCACAGCACCATGTTGGCTCTTTATAAACTTTTATCTGGTTTTATATTCTTGTCATTTATTGTGTTTTTGCATGTTTTCATACATTTTAAAAACAGATTATGATCACTGTCCTGGGAACTTTGGTTAGTAGGCAGCTTAAGAGTGATACATATCTATATATAAATATATAAACAGCGCCAACCCTCCTATTAGGCTGAGGTATGTTTTGTTTTTTTTCCCCTTGATGAAGCCAAAAAAATAATTTAAAAAAATCAACCATTTAGTAGCTATAGTATCTGTTTTCATGCAAAGGTTGCATTTCAACACATGTGTTTATGCACACTGATTTCAAGCTTGCTTAAGGCTGTGACCAGTGTGTCAACACAACTCATAAACTATAAATTGGCAACATGCAAAACAATGGTGTTGCCTTACCATAGGGCTATCTGAACAATTCCATTGTTTGTACAATAGACTCCAGCAAAAAGACTGGTACTGTGAAGTTTTAAATTTTGAAATGTACTTGAGTACTGGAGAAATTGGTACATATGACACACTAAGATATTTAAGCATATGGGACCTAGAAGCAAAAAGGCTATATTTTCTAAGTAGAATAAGTGGGGTTATGATCAACTAAATGGATATACAGTATTCTAAGACCAAGGGTGCCAGACATGACTTAATTATCAGAAATGTTTTATTTACTTCAGTGTATGCCAGTCTCTCCCAACCTGGTGCCCTCCAGATGTGTTGGCTAGCATGCTGATTGGGGATGATAGATTTGTAGTCCAACACATCTGGAAGACATTAAATCCGAAACGACTGGTGTATTCAAGACTCCTGGAAATTGCCAGTATGTCTATACAAAACAGGACATTTGAAATGCTACCATTTGTAGCATATCTTGTATCTGTTACAAAGGCATCTCTTATATGAGACTTCAGTGCTATCTTTCCTTCCACTACCTCTGTTGGAACTGCCACTTCTAGCAGTACTTGTTGTACTGTACTGAGCTGAATTTCTAGACTATTGGAGGCACTGTGACTTCTTGCTATCTTTGGAACATAGCAAGAAGGCACAGTACAACCAACAGCATGAAAATGCAATTGCAATTCCACTTGTAGCATACAGTGAAAAAGGCAACGAACAATATTGCTAGAAGCTGCCGTTCAAATAAAAATAATGGGAAATAATGTTCCGCTCAAACCAGCGGGCATGACATAGTAGTGGGAGCTGAGCAGGGCAGGGTAAATTTTTCTCTAATTGCCATTTAAAAAAAATCTACATGGCCAGTCTTTAAGAAAATTATAATTTATGCTCTAGGGTTACTGTCAGAATGCATATTCGCAATGTTGTAGTGATCCACTGAGTGATCCATAGGAAGCCAGCCTAGAATATATACACTCCAACAACTGAGTATGACATTTGGTATCATAAGCCAGCAATGGAAAGGTCAAATCAGCTCTGAAGTTACAATAGATACAGACTAGTGATTTGAGCTGATTTTTAATTGCACATTTAATTTGGCTTCTTAGTCTTTCTTTTACCACTTCTTGTTGCTTTCCCAATTAAATGTTCTCTTAACTTTTTTCAAAAATTCAATGGGTGGCATATTTTGGTTCTTTTGTGGGCATTTTGCTAGTAAAAGAGGTTGTCCCATTAGATGTGTGTCCACCCTTAACAAGTTGTATCTGGTTTAGTTGCATCTAGCTTTAAGAAGAAAACATTGCCTTTCAAATAGGAATAAAAGACTTTACAATCCTGTAGCAAGGAAAAGAAATAGCCTCAAACATCATGGGCTTGACAAAATGTCACATTTGGATTTATTTATTTATTTATTTATTTAAAACATAAAACACAACAAATTTTGCCACCTCCAGACATATTTTCTTGATTTGACTGGGAAATAATAGAATCAGAAAGTTGGAAGAGACCCCAAGGGCCATCCAGTCCAAAACTCCATGCCATGCAGGAAAATTCAAAGCATTCCTGACAGATGGCCATCCGGTCTCTGTTTAAAAACCTCCAAAGAAATAGACTCCGCAACACTCCAAGGCAGCAGGTTCCAGTGTTAAATAGCTCTTACCATCAGGAAGTTCTTCCTAATGTTTGGGTGGACTCTCTTTTCCTATAGTTTGGCATCCAAGGAAATAATAGTCCTGTTAATGGCGTTAGATAGACAAATGTGATGTGGCTGTTTGACTAGGACTCCAGAAGACCAGGCTCTGAATCCCTGCTTGGCCATGGAAACCCACTGGGTGACCTTGGGCAACATACACACTCTCAGCCTCAGAGGAAGGTAATAGCAAGCCCCCTCGGAACAAATCCTGGCACAAAAACCCCATGATAAGTTGCCTGATGGTTGCCATAAATTGGAAATGAGGAGGCGTGCAACTGCATAATGAAGTCAAGGTAGACGGGTTCCCAAGTTGGAGAGTCTGTAGATGTTTAAATAAAGTGAATTCTAAGGGAAAATCAGAATTAGAACACAAGACTTCTAGGCAAGCAGTTAATTAAGATGAAGAAATCTCATACACCAAAATAGGGAAAAATCAGCCTAAAAATAGCTGTCCCAGAACAGATATTTTATGTTTCAGTTGGGTGCAGAACTGAGTGTTCTACACTCTCCAACATCCTGAAAGCAACACACCCACAGTTCACAACTGGTAAGATGTCTGAAGAATCTCTCTCTCTCATTCTCTCTCTGTCTTTCCCCCTTTTCCTTCCCTGTACTTTGCTGTCCTAGTCATCCCCTCCAAATTTCACTTCTTTTCTTCTTAAGTGGAGTCACTTTTCAAAGCAGAACTTGAAAGCATCAAGTAATGCAGTTACCTGTTACCTAATGGGGGAGGAGGTAATAAGTTTACAACAAAGCTACAGTTCAAAAGTTTATAGTTTCTAATACCGGTAACTTACAAAGCTTACTTTTAAAAGACACTTTTATTGACATTTTCAGAGCAATTTTTCATGCTTTATTATGCCATTCTCTTTTATCAATCTTAAGGTGTTTTACCCTCAAAAAGGTAACAGAAATCAATGGGAAAGGAACTTGTATTTTAACAACTAAAGTTAACAAATTAATTGTTTTCATTATTACAATGAAAACTGCAATGAGTAATGGAATGAATTAATTTTAAAAATGAATTACTTTCAAAAAGTAATTTTCCAACCAGCAGAATCTAGGTGTACTTTCTTGTTTGTGCCTTCTTACCCAGCTGTTCATCACATCTCTCTTTCTTCTCTGTGTCACTATTACCTATTTCTGTGCTCTACGCCTTTTCAGACTTTTGGTTCTATTAGGCATTCTTGTTGATAAACCTCATTAGAAGTCCTCACATCACATCACTCCAACACCAAGTTAAGATTTGATTTCTGTACTTTGACATATTCCTTCCAGAGACAGGAAATTTATAGGAACAGGCTAATGTGTTTACTTAGCCAGCAATAAGCTTAAACATCTAATTAAATTGAATTTATATTAGAAAGAGGGGAAATTAATTACTATAATTATCCTAACTTGCCATCTAAATTTAAGTTAAATGCCTGTACTAAACACCTTATATGAATGAAACAAAAAAATGCTACCCATGATTTTACTGGCTCTTCCAATACACAAATAATAAAGATATAAACGGACGGTATGCAGATTGCAAATTGGTTTCATTTTATTGGTGCTTTTGCATATATACAGCATCTCTTTTATAACCCATTTTATTTTTATAATCGAGTAGTTATATTAATTCACTTTAGTTGGTGATTCAGTTGGTTTTTGTTGTTAACTGCTGTCAAGTCGACTTCAATGTAATGAATGAGAAACCACCAAGTCACCCTGTGATCAACAACGCTGCTCAGGTCTTGCAGACTCACAACTGTGGTTTCTTTGATTGAGTCTATCCATCTGGATTATAGTTTTCCTCTTTTCCTACTGCTGTCTACTTTGGACCTTATCTCACGGGGGAAATCCTGTGCAGAAAAGTGATTTAAAAGGCAGGGAAAACCCAAGTAGGTAGATTATCACAAACATCCCTGTTGAAGTGTGGTAAACCTGAATGGAAAGTAATCAAAAGCCACTCCTTTTTACTTTCAGGATTTTCCGAAAGTAAAAAGAAGCGGCTTTTGACTACTTTCAGGTTAACCACACATTAACAGCAACGTCATCTGATAATCTACCCACTTTTGCAGGGTTTTTTCTATTTAAAACCCCATTTCTGCACTGGATTTCCCCCATGTGGTAAAGTCCATTATTGTCTTTTCTAGTGAGTCATTGTTCTTATGATATGGCCAACCTACAACAGCCTCACTTTACTTATCTTTTCTTCTAGGGAGAGGTTTGATTTTAGGTTTGCTTTGCTCTAGGACTCATTTATTTGTCTTTTTAGCAGTCCACAGTATCCTAGGCTCAGTCCTATGGAATCCTGGGATTTGGAGTCTTGTGGCATCAGAGCTCTCTGACAGAGAAGGCTAAATATCTCACAAACTTACAAATCCCAGAATTCCATAGCATTGAACCAAGGCAGTTAAAATGGTGTCAAACTTCATTAATTCTCAGTATAGATGCAGCCTAGGACTCTGGGAGACCAGGGTTCAAATCCTCACATGCCCATGGAAACCCACTGGGTGACTTTGGACAAGTCACACTCTCTTAGCCTCAGAGGAAGACAATGAGAATCCCCCTCTAAACAAATTTTACATAAAAATAAGATAGGGATAGCCTTAGGGTTGCTATATCAGAAATGACTTGAAGGCACACAACAATAACAACAATACTGAAGAGGCAAAAGAAAACAGGGAGGCACTGGAAAAGAGATGGAAAATGGAGGTAGGGTGGCAAAGACAGAGAAAGAGAGAAATGGAACATCAGAGAGTGAGAGCTGAAGTGGAACAGAGATCTTGAAATGCAATCTGTAAAAGCTGTAACTTTACCTCCCTTTTATTCTGGATCTACCCATCAGTGACTTTGCCCCCAATTTTACTTATGCAGATTTACTTTACTATAGGCGAAAGATTCCACTCTCAATAAAACATATTATTTATAGGTTATCCCCACTGAATTCCATACTAGCCATTTTCTGCTAAAATATAGCATTGTGGATGTTAATTTCTTACTAGAACGGTCCCCCTCTTGTGCCCCAGGGAGGGAGCTCTGTTTGGATTTTCTGCCTCATGGACTGAAGGATGTTGGGCTGGCCCTGGCTTGAAAGTTATTGCACAGGAATGGCAATGAGGTAATGTTAGTCAGAGCAGTGGCCAAAGTATGCTTCATAATACAGTCACTTGCAGTTGCAAAGATATTTCCTAGGGTTGCCAGGGTAAGGCCACTGTGTGATATCACAGAGGATAGCTGTGCTTCTTTCAGTTTCCAAGAAATGAGACAAATCTCTGGACAAGTGGCACCAGAGAAAGAAAAAGGGTTTTGTATCTAATGTGGTTTTAAAAAGTAGCATCCTGTTACTTTTATCTTGAAATATGAATTACCATGAAAATATTGACAGTAATGATTCCTGATTCTGTTTTTTTTCTTATTATTTAAGGCAGGGCATAAGAATTCACCTTAACCTCAGTGGGCCACAACAGAATAATCTGAATAGAAATATCAAGATACAGCCATTACAATGTATTGAAATGTGGGGTTGCTGGAAACATCAGCAACAATAAATAGGTCAAGTTTTGCTTTTATTAATTGTATGTTATTTTAATTTTTTTTTATTTAATACTGTTTTAAGGGGGGAGGGGGTCTGATGTATTGTATATGTTTTTATGGGTATTGTATATGTTTTATTGCTGTAAGCCGCCCAGATTGGACTTCCAGAGGGCGGGATATAAATAAATTTTATTATTTATTATTATTATTGTTCTCTAAGTTTTCAGGGCAAAACATAAGACCAATGGATGGGCCCTTGTGATATCACAGGGAGGCAGTTCTTCTAATTTTGAGGTGGTGTTAGCTACTACTTCCAATACAAAATAATTGTTATGGACCATTGGAACACATGCTTTTCATGTGTTCCAATGGTCCATAATTTATCAAAGACTCCTTCTGGCCCAAGTTGCTTGTGACAGAGCCTTACTCTGACTAATCCAAACAATGACACTTCCAAAGTCTCTAGTGAGTGTGATTGTCCATTTTAATTATATATATCTCCCACACCTACTCACCCACCCACAATTCTTTGGGCCCCTGAAATAGCCTTTTTTCAAACCCAGAAAGACATTCTAGATTTTTTAAAAAGGTATGTGGCCTACAAAAATCAGGTAGGGGGAAATGGGCTGAGTACAGCCCTTGGATCCTTTGCAGTTTCCCTCTCCTACTCTAAGGTAAAATTAGAATCAGTATGTAGTAGAGAGATCTTGTAGCACCTTTGAGACTAACTGAAATAAAGAAGTTGGCAGTGTGAGCTTGAGGAAGTAGATGAAGTCTACAAAAGCTCATCCAGCCAACTTCTTTATTTCAATTAGTCTCAAAGGTGCTACAAGATCTCTCTACATACTGCTCTAAGGTAAGTTTTCTCAGTCATATATGCCCATTGGCCCAGATGTATGTTACTATAGCTGAGATATCTGCAAAGGCAGGCCTACATAGATCACATTACAGTAGGCTAGTCAGGAGATCATCATGTTCTCTTTACTACACCTGTTCTTTTTGAGGCTGGGTTAAGAGGCTAATGAGTGTATAGTAGGGCTGGCCCAACCATTAGGTAAAGTGAAGAAGCTGCCTCCAGCAATAGATTGAGATGGGGCTATCCTGATATGGTGAGAGAATCGAATTAGGATTACCATATTTTGAAAAACAAAAATGAGGAAACATTTATGGTCAGACGACTTCAAATCACCACTGACAGCTCTCATATTAAATACCCTATAGGTTTCTGGCAGCTGTCAGAGGAGCCATTAGTCCTCAGTTGAGTCAGTCCAGCAGAGAAGACAGAATTTCCTTGTGGCCAGACACCATACTGGCGATGGCAGCAATGTGCTTTTTTTTTCTCCACCATCTTCCTCCCTGATGGGCCTTCCCCTCAAGATGGAGGACGAGGGTAGCCTTGATAATGATAATGATGGTAACCCTGCTCCAACTGGAAGATGTTGTCACATAAGCCCCACAGGGCTGAGAGTGGCTGCTTTGATGGCTTTCCTCATTTGGTTTTAACTTGGCGTCCATTAGAGTAGTTATCCGGCTGACATTGTATTATTAAGATGGACACAAAAGTTCACTTGGGGGCTATTCAGACGATGAAAATAATCTGGGATGAATCCAGGATGAATCTCCATCATTCACATGCAACCTGAATGCATCCAATTAAGGGGGGGGCTGCCAAAAACCCCACTAAACCCAGGATATTGGATACCGGGTTTTTCCCTAAAAAAGATTTGCATCATTGGCAGTGTGAATAACCAATGCAAATAGACCCAGGATAATCCAGGATTAAATTCTGCATGCCTTGAATGTATTTTGAATAAATTCACATCCTCGACTCCATGTTTATTTGAGTGCAGGCACATGTGAGCAACCCAATTCCCAGAGATGTGCATAGATGCAGATCCATAGTGTGGATAACAAACCTGGAATGTATGAGTGAGATCATTTGCATCATTCCACTAAAAAAAAAAAGATGTCTGAATGACCCTGAGGGACCCTTTCATGATGGGGTCAGCTTCAAGCAGGAAGTGTCTCTCCGTAACTCAGTAGTTCCTGATGGTAGTTTGGGCAAATGTGAGAAAGCAGTAACATAATAAGAATTTATCAGTCCTCATAAAAGGAGAGTGATTTCTTTTGTCTGCTACAATAATTGATGGTGTAGGAAACATTTTAAACTAACCATGTATTCCAAACTCTATCCGCTATTTTTCCAGAGTTAAATCTCCATCTTCCAGTGGGCAGCTATTTCATTTCTTTTTTAATAGTGATGGAGAACACCTTCTTGTCCTTTTTTCAGATGACAAAGGAAAAGAAGATGGGCAGACAGCCTTATGCCTTTGGATAAGGGTTCAATTTGATAGCCCTTATGCCCCCTCCACCTCTGTGAATCTATCCATTGTAACTAAGGTGGCGACCCACAGAAACATGGCTCTACCTTACGCTTGGATGTTAGAAAGTTCTTTTTACAGGCTTCTTTGTGTAGAATGTCCAAGTTGTTATACCTATAGAGCCACTTCAAAAGAAAGCATCACACATGTCCCCCTCCCCATGAAGGCTTTTAACCCTCTTTCTCTTGTTGGTTTTGTTTCCACCTGGAATGAAACCATTTTTGAAAGAAATGGAGGCGAGGAATATGTCTCTTTCTCTCTTCAATATTTTTTTTTTCCTGAGGAAACTGGAGAAGGCCATCTTTGTTAATTGCTTATGTCTCTGTCCCTCTTTGAGGCAGACAAGGCCGCCTATTCATGCTAACAAAGCCAGGGAGAGACAGGTCTGGGATTTGCACTGTCGCGGCCCACTGTTTGATGTAAGGTGCTGAAAAGAGGCAGCTGGCTTTGTTGTCAGGAAACAAAACAAAACAAAACAAAAAGAAGGACACACCATTGGTGCCAGGACCCATCCCAGAAAAGGGATACCGTTGGAGGGTTAGGGGAGAGATTCTGGTTTCCAAAAAGGTGAGTTAAAACATTGGACCTTAATATCAGAGAGAGCGCGATAGAAATGCAAAATCAGCTCTATTCCAACTGAGACTTCTAGGTCTAGTAATTGTTTTGGAGGAAGATAAAAAATGGGCTTGATGGTAGTAGGTGGCTGTTTACACAGTGCCCAAAATCAGGTAATGAATGCACACACACACACACACACACGATCATTCAAAGATATAGCTGTGTTAGTCTGTAAAATCAGTATATAAATAGATCTTGTAGCACCTTTGAGACTAACTTTGAGACTTTGAATGAACCAAAGACTACGAAAGCTCATGCAGCCAACTTCTTTCTTCCACTCAGTCTCAAAGGTGCTACGAGGTCTCTTTGCATGCAAAATATACCAGTTTGCATAAAAGTTATACATGCCAATTTTTGGTGAAGTGGTTTGGGTGTTGGATCATGACTCTGAAGAGCAGGGTTTGAATTCTAGCTCAGCCATGGAAAGCCACTGGATGACCCTGGGCAAGTCACTTGCTCTCAGCCTCAGGAGAAGGCAATGGCAAACCTCCTCTGAACAAGTCTTGTTAAGAAAACTCCATGACAGGGTTGCCCTAGGACAGTGATGGTGAACCTTTTAGAGACTGAGTGCCCAAACTTAAAGCTGTTCCAGCACCGAGTGTTACCTGGTGCTGGGGGGCAGGACTTCTGGGGGGGACGGGACTTCCAAGGGGGGGAGGACTTCCACTTTCCAGGGGGTAGGACCCCCTCTTCCCCCCTCTCCAAATACATCTGAAGGCCCAGGATGGCAGGCAAGAGGAGGAACAGGCGTGTGCCTGTTCCTTCTCTTCCCCCACCCTCCCATTTCTCTGTGTGCCCTCCAAAATGGTTTAGTGTGCCAGAAATGGCATGCATGCCATAAGTTCGCCAACACAACCCTAGGGTCACCATAAGTGGGTTTCCTTGAAGACACACAACACACACCTGCTGAAATTCCCTCATCTACATAACCATTAAAGATACAGGAACACTCTCCAGTTTTCACCCTGGCAACTCTAGTTGGGCCAGTCCTATTTACTGCCTCAAAACACTGAGATTGTATTTGGCTGTCACAAAATGATAATCAGCCATGGGCAAAAATACCATCTAATAAACCTTTTGGTTCATTCAAAGTGTACTATGGGAGACACAGTTCTGGAATTTTCTGGAGGACAATAAGGGTATCAGAAGATGTTAAGCCAGGAAGTCTCTAATTCACTATAAACCACCATTTAATCAGAAGCTGTGGTCAGCAGCTTTGCAACCAAACAAAAAACTAGGATATTAGACCACAGTGTGAAGTTGGTTTAATACATTGACTTGTTGTGAAGCTGGTAACCAGTTTCCTGGTTTGTATGAAAGAGGAAACTCCAGGGACTTCTGTGTTTATTGTGGCTTTGGGAAAGAGAAGAGCAAAAGACTCATTCACATTTTGTCACATTAAGTTAAAATAAGATTGCCCAAATGGAGCTGGTGTGAAAAGAAAAACAATAACCATATGCACACCCATATGTGTATGGATAGTGTTTAAGTTGATATTAATTATTAAATAATATTAACAAATAAAAAGTGTATATAAACCAGTGCTTGCTGATTTGTTTGCTTCAATCCATTCACCATCAGACAATAAATGTCTCAAGTCTAAATAAAAAAAAATCAAATAGAAAGGATTATTAATCACTGAAGTATGCTTTTGCATTCATTGGGCAGCAGAACTATGGAACTGTGAAGGATGACAAGAAGCAAGTAGATTTTGGCCTGTCTTTTATATATGTGTAATTAAAAGAACTAGCTAGACAATTCTTTTCTTTTTCTGTAAGTAAAAGCACACCTTTGAATAGTCTTGCCCCTGCAGGCTGCTTCTGATCGTGGCAATGCTGGAACAAGAATTAGAGTAGTCTTGACCATGTTAGACAGGAATGATGGGAGGGCACCATGTTGAGGAAGGTTGTATTAGATTAGAACAGGGGTAGGCAACCTAAGGCCCGGGGGCCGGATGCGGCCTCCCGAGGCCTTTGGACCGGCTCCAGGCTGGTCCTGCCACCGCTGCCGCTGCCCCCCCGCCACTGCCACGCGCCATGATGATATTGATTATTGTTGTTATTACTTGTTCTTGGGGTTTTATTGGCAAAATCTCCACAGGGGTTTTGCCATGGCTTTTCTGGGGCTGAGAGAGTGTGAATGCATTTTTTTTAATTTTTAATTTTTATTTATTTATTTATTTATTTATGGTGCTTCGGCCCCCTAATTGTCTGAGGGACAGCAACCCGGCCCCCGGCTCAAAAAGGTTGACTACCCCTGGATTAGAACATAGGACAATGTTATTCAAATTTCCTGTAGTAAACTAGGGCAGGGATTTGAACTCTTATGAGAAACCTGTGCTCACTGGTTTCTCTCATCATTGTCAATCATAATTGTCATCTTCATAACTGTCATTCTCATCCACAGAGGATTTCTAAAGCAGGGATGAGGAAACTGTTGCCCCATATGTTGTTGGACTAGAATTCCCATCACCCCAACCACAAGTCAGACTAAGGCTGGTGGGAGCAGAAAAGGAAAAACATCTGGAAGGCCGCTGGTTGATCTAAAGCAGGATATAAACCATGCCACCCTCCTATTGTTATTGGACTACAGCTCCCAACATTCTGTATTATTGGCTATGCTGATTAAATTTGTTTTAATTTGCAGTCCAACCACATATGAAAGCAGCATGATTCTCATTCCTGTTTTACACAAAGGAGAGAGCATTAAAAGATGCGACTTCCTGCACCAGCATCTGAAGTGACACTGTCTGCTCTAGTATCTCATTCCCATTTTATTTTTTTGGATTGTAATTGACTCAGAGAGTGCTTTCCCATGAACCTTTGATTGTACAGTTACCTTGCCTGAAACACAGAAATTTAGGAGAGGTTCAGATCACAAAGTCTTCCACTTGTAAAATTCCCATGTTTTCCAATCACTTCTCTTCTTTCATACCACAGAAAAATCTCTATGTGGAGAGGAGACAGTATGAAGGCATAATGCTTTTTGAATTGAAGTGTTGGCTGGGCTATCCCTACTGTTAGGCAAAATAAAGCAGCAGCTGCAGTTGAGTTGCTGTGAAAGTGCTACAGCAAATAGTTAATTGTTTAATTTGTTGTTGTATTTTACTGCTAGGAAAAAGTACTTGTGTGGTTTTCTGTCTCGGACTAAAACAAGATGACCTTATGGGAGGAGTGGATATTAAAATATCTGAAGTGGAAAACGCCCAACGCCATTTATTTTGCCTACTGTGAGGCAGAATAAAGCAGCTGCCTCAGGCAGACGATTTGTCATGAAAGAGCAACAGTAAACAGTTAATTATTTAATTTATTGTTGTATTTTGCTGCTAGGAAAAAGTGCTTATGTGGTTTTCTGTCTCAGCTGCTAAAATAAGATGACATTTTAAGAGGGAGGAGTGCTATATACCAATTCTTTTTAAAATATCTGAAGTGGAAGACGCAATTTTTGTTTTTTCCCAATATGCCAAGGAATTGTACTATATTTGTGACCACTGGCTATAACTTTTTCTTTCTTTCTTGTGTGATTCTCCAGGGACAAAATGGGCCACCATTTTCTGTGGCAGTGCTATATACTGTTTTATTTGAAGCAGAAAAATCTCTTGGGAAGGTCCTGAGTGCTGGGAACTATCTGGAAATGCACAAATAGTCTCATGTTTTAGTTGCCTTTCTGGCCACCTCCACAATTTTTTTGTGTTGTTGTTGGGAAAAGATGCATTTAAAAAGAAGTGATCATGGCAGAGTCTCTCACTCAAACCATGTTTCTGCCACAAGTTCATTAGGACAGAGCTAGACACGAGGGTGACAGAACTTCAAATCTCAGCTTCTGCCAAACAGCTGCAAAGTAGGATGGTTGTTTCATTTTAAGGTAAGAGCCAACAGAGCACAGGAGTGAGGGGTTATTCAGAGAATGAAAATAATCCCAGTAGAATTTGAAGTCAATTGCTGTAAGTAAGAAGTAAGCAGAGGACAAAGTCAAAAGGTGGGAGGAGGACAGAGAAACTGGGACCTTTTAAAAACATCTGAAAAATTGAGATGACAGAGGAGGAATTCTTGCTGTCCCTGTCATATTGGGACAACTGGAAGGTATGTGTCAAGGTGCATAGTAAACAAGGCTTACCCATGGTTGTCAAGCATCTGAGGCAAAATAATAATAATCCCACAATAATCCTAGACAACCAAAGGTGAATTATAATGAATAATGAACAATGTTACTGCCCCTCTCTAATGCTTAAAGTAGTTCCCTGAGGTGAGGACTTCTCCCCAGTCTGCCTTACAGGCATGGGTGCCACAACGGGAGTGCAGGGGGTTCACACCACACCAGGTGACACCCTCAAGAGAGTGACACTACTGTTCCCCAAACATCTGCCTTTTGGGAGAAATGGGCTGTGGTGTTCGCCTGCATACCTTTAAAACACTGAAGAAATGGTGTGAGAGGGGAGAGGCTCAGTGGGAAGAGAAATGAGACACCCCAGGTTTTGAAAAAATAATTTTTAAATTTAAAATTTAAAATTTTTATTTAAAAACATCAGACCTTATCAAATTGTCATTTCACCCCATGAAACAATCTACATGTAGATACATTTAGGTTGTATGATATTGTAATTTAAAGATACACAGTTGGCCCTTGGTATCCGGTGGACTTGCCATCCGTGGATTCAAGCGTCCTCGGACGGCAAACCTGCATTGTTCCTTATGGTGGTTTGCACACATGGCTGTACTGCCATTAGGGACAACCCCCATTGTTCCCAATGGCAGTGTTGCCGCACACACGCACCACCACTGGGGAGAACAGATGCTGACCCTAATGGCGATGTGGTCATGTACACATGCCGCCATTGAAGTCCCATTGTTCCTAATGGCAGTACAGCCGCGCGCACGTGCCATCATTGGGGACAACAGAACTTGAGCATCTTTGGATTTTGGTATCCGATGGGGGGGGGCTGGAATGGATCCCCTGCAGATACTGAGGGCTGACTGTAATTTTAATTTTGCAAGTTGTTTATGTCACAACTATCACCATTACTTTCAATGATATATACAGGAATGTTATGAGTAACATTGGTGCAAAAAAAAAAAATCTGCATGGTGTATGATTCTGTATGGTGTGGTATGGAAGGACGTCAATGCAGGGGTGATGCTGACCATAGTAATGCCACTGTTTATAGATGGCCCTTTTCTCTTCACCAAATATGTCAAGTGAGGGGAAGGAATTTGGTGGGGTCAAGGGGCAACAAAGTTCTCATGCCACCATCTCGTATTAGTTATCGTCACATTATAGGCTTAATAGGGAGCCAGTATGGCATAGTGCTTTGATTGTTGGACTATGACTCTGGAGACCATGGTTCAATTCCCAGGTTGGCCATGAAACCCACTGATTGACCTTGGGCAAGTCACACTCTCTCAGCCCCAGGGGAAGGCAATGGCAAACCTCCTCTGAACAAATCTTGCCAAGAATTCAAAGATATAGCCATGTTAGTTTGTAGAATCAGTACATAGAGAGATCTTGTAGCACCTTTGAGACTAACTGAAAGAAAGAAGTTGGCAGCATGTAACTTCAGTCTGCTTTTTCAGATCTGAGGAACTAGACTGAAGTCTACGAAAGCTCATGCTGCCAATTTCTTTCTTTCAGTTAGTCTCAAAGCTTCTACAAGATCTCTCTATGTACTAAATCTTGCCAAGGTTTGCCTTATAGGGTTGCCATAAGTAGAAAGAACTTGAAGGCACACAACAAAACAATGGCATAGCTTAAATAAGCCTTACACAGAACTGTCACAGAAGGTGCTACTCCTATTTCATGCTCCAGTCTCCGAAAGCTCAAGCTACCAACTTCTTTCTTTCTTTCTCTTAAAGTCTCAAAGGTGCTACACAAGATTTCTGTGCATAGAGATATTTCATAGCCAGTTCATTTACCATCTCCCTCTACTTCTTCCCGCCCTCAAGCCCCGCCAAAATGAGGAAGGAATGCCACAAAAAAAGTCGCAACTGCTGAGGAAGAGGATGACACAAAAGTTGGTGCTATAACAATACTCAAGTCTTGAGTATTACCAAAGAAAAAGCCCTTTGCTGCCTCGACACAAACACACACGTCATTCAAATATATATGACTGCACACACA
>CM034710.1:20476966-20504132 GCA_020142125.1 Phrynosoma platyrhinos
GGGGGTGCAATGAGGGCACCCTAAAGGTAGGAGGGGAATGGGGGTGCAATGGGGGCACCCTAAAGGTAGGAGGGAAATGGGGGTGCAATGAGGGCACCCTAAAAGTAGGAGGCGAATGGGGGTACAATGGGGGTACCCTAAAGGTAGGAGGGGGAGGGGGGAGTCTATGGAAGGCACCCTAAAGGTAGGAGGTGAATGGGGGTGCAATGAGGGCACCCTAAAGGTGGGAGGTGAATGGGGGTGCAATGAGGGCACCCTCAAAGTAGAAGGTGAATGGGTGGGTAGGAGGCAAATAGGAGTGCAGTGGGGACACCCTAAAAGTGAGGGCACCCTAAACATAGGAGGGGAATAGGGTTATAGGGAGGGCATCCTAAACGTAGGAGGGGGATGGGGATATAGGAAGGACACCCTAAAAGTAGGAGGCAAATGGGGGGGGCCATGAGGGCACCCTAATGTAGGAGGAGGGAAGCAAACAAAGGAACCCCCCCTTGAGGCTCCGTGTTGGCAGCAGGCATGTTTTCCATGGTGCCCCTCTTCCTCCTCCTGCCACCCGCAACCCCAGAGGGATCCAGGTGTCCAGATTCCTGCAACACCCCATTTTTGCCCAGCCATACCAGTTTGTTGTTGTTGCTGCACGCCTTCAAGTCGTTTCCGTCTTTAAGGCAACCGGGGTTTTCTTGGCAAGTTTCATTCAGAGAGGGGGTTTGCCATGGGCATCCTCTGAGGTTGAGAGAGTGTGACTTGCCCAGGGTCACCCAATGTGTTTCCATGTCTGAGCCGGGATTCGAACCCTAGTTTTCAGAGTCATAGGATCCTAGAGTTGGAAGAGACCCCAGTCTGCCATGCAGGAAGACACCATTAAAGCACTCCCAAAAAAAACCAACAATCTGTTTAAAAAGCTCCAAAGAAGGAGACTTCACCACAGTCTGAGGCAATGTTCCAGTTTTCCTTCACAATGTAGTGGAAATCCCAAATAGGAGCAAGGTCTAGTGGTGTTGTGGTTTGAACATTACAAACCTCCAAAGGAGGAGTTCTTTGGAGATTTGTAATGTTGAAACCACAACACTGTTTGGGATTTCAGCAAATATGGGCATGCACACCAGATCCTATGCGCTCCTCTCAATAGCCCAGGTGCACAGGCGATAATTCCCTTCTGAAGTACCCAGGCGCCCAGATTCCAGCATATTTTCTCCCCATTCCCCCTCCAGAGCTAAAACATACTTGGAATTGGATTCCAATAAACCCTTCTCTTCCACAACCACACACACCTACACATATACACACAACTAGATTGTACTCCGCCTGTCCCAGGTAAGCAGGGCAGTCATAATGCCAGGAAGCCTCTTCCAGAGGCAGTCCGTCCATGGTTGCATCAATACTATAGAAATAATGCATTTTGACACCACTTTTAAGTGCTGTAGCTCCATCCTATAACCCTAGGACTTGTAATTTTACAAGCTCTTTCATCTTCTCTGCCAAAGAATAGTGATGCCTTGTTGCCTTATGTTATAAGTTTCATACTTATGGCAATCCTAAGACGAAGCTATCAGAGGGTTTTCTTGGCAAGTTTCTGCACAGGGAGTTTGCCCTTGCCATCATCCGAGGCTAAGAGAGTGTGACTTGCCCAAGGCCACCCAGTGAGTGAGTTTATATGGCTGAGCTAGGATTCAAACCCTGGTCTCCTGTTTCATAGTCCAACACTGAAACCACTACACTATGCTGGCTATAGCTTTATCCTATGGAAGCCTGGGACTTGTAGTTTTACAAGCACTTTCGCCTTCTCTCCTCAAGAGTGCTGGTGCCTCACCAAACTACACATCCCAGGATTCTATAGGATTGAGCCATGGCTCTTAAAGTGGTGTGAACTGCATGTTTCTACAATGTAGAGGTACCCGGCACAAGGCCTCACTCTGCTTTCAGAGAACCCAGGCATCCAATCTTCATTGACCTTTCCCCCCCCCCATGTTTCAACCCCCAGTTTGGATTGGGTGTTCCTGTTCTTGCCTTTCCAGATAAATAGGCTGCGTGTGCGAAAGAGAAAAGGCCCAACAGTCATGGTCAAGATAATATTCCCCTTCCCTTTTCCATACACACGCACACACGTATGTATTTTGCCTACAAGGAGGGTTAGATGGAAACCAGCTGGAAAGAGACGAAAGGGGAAAAGCGGAAATATCCCTGCCTTGTTCGCCCTTTCATCCGCCTGGTTTGGATTACCTGCTGCTGATGGAAAGCAGGACGCCTGGGATCCCTGGAAGGGAAGGGAAGGCAACCACAAGGGGGAAGCCAGGGTTGCCCACCACACATGCCCACGGCTGGGGTCTCGACCCTCTTCCTTGCCTTCAGAATTAGGGAATCCAAACCAGCCAACCCTCACAGACTCTCTCTCTCTTCTGAAGAAGGCAGATTAGAAATCCTGGCCTTAAAAGAAAACAAAGCCACTTTTCTTGCACCCCCCAAACCACAAAGATTGCCAGGAGGAAGAGAAGTTAAAGTCCAGGAAGATAGGATCTGAGCATTGACAGAGCTTAAATAAATGCAAGGTTAACTGGAAGTAGCAATAGCAAGTACTGTATATTTCTATACCACTTATCAGTGAACTAGCACTCCCCAAGCGGTTTACTTACTCCAGGGGTAGGCAACCTTTCCCCTTTAAGGGCCGAGGGTGTTCAGCTCCCAGAAGCCTCAGCCATGTTGGCCAATAGTCCCATATTGGCCAATAGCTCCTGGGATTCTGGGAGCTGAAGTCCCTCGGCCCTTAAAGGGGAAAGGTTGCCTACCCCTGACTTACTCCCTAAGTACTATATGTAGCTAGCATAGCATAGTGGTTTGAGCATTGGACTATGGCTCTGGAGACCAGAGATGCAATCCTGATTAGGACATATAATCCCACTGGGGAACCTTGAGCAAGTCATACTCTCTCAGCCCCAGAGGAAAGCAATGACATACCACCGCTGAAGAAACTTGCCAAGAAAACCCCATGATTGGGTCACCATAAGTCAGAAACAACTTGAGGGCACACAACAACGACAACAGCAACTGTATGTAGCCAGTGTGGTGTAGTGGCTTGAGGATTGGACTATGACTATAGAAACCAGTGTTAAATTCCCAGATTGGCCATGAAACCCACTGGGCAATTCACACTCTCTCAGCCTCAAGGGAAGACAATGGCACAAACCTCTCCAGAACAAATCTTGCCAAGAAAATCCCATGATAGGGTCACGATAAGCTGAGAAATGACTTGAAGACACACACAACAACAACAATTGTATCTTGCTGGGCTGCGACTCCCAGCACTGATGGAATCTGAAGTCCAATAACCTCTGGAGGGTCACAGCAGTCTGTATGTGTGCATGCATGCCCCTTCAAGTTGCCTGTCAACTTATACCTATGCCAATCGACTTATACCTATGAATTTCTAGGGCTTTCTTAGACAAGGAATACTCAGTGGTTTTGCCAGTTTCTGCCTCTGAAATATAGCCAGCAGCCAAGCCCTGGCTTAATGTGGTAGGGTTCTGTGTAGATGGGATCCAAAATCCAGTGTGATAGGAAGTAAACCTTTCTTGATTTCCCCTCCAAACATAGAATTTGCACCCAGATCCTTTCTCTTCCCAGCAAACTGAGGAATAATATCTGTCAGAGATTGCCTAGATCAGGGTGAAGTCCCTGTGGGTCTCCAAATGTTTTGGATTAGTCATATTATCCCAAATCATTTGGCAACTTGACTGGGGATAATGGGAGTTGGAGTCCCACACATCTGCAAGGTCATAGGTGCCTCACACTTGGAGTTAATGAAGGATGCTGAAGATCTCTTTCCCCACTACTCCCATCCCAAGCTCCCTACTTTTCCTTCCTCCCATCCTTCTAATTTTGTGAGTGGGGTGCTGCTTTAACATATATTTTAAAAAGTAGGACAATTTGTAGCAAAATGGAGAAGAGATATTCAATCAAGACTGACCTGAAAGAAAGCAAAGTTTGAGAATTTACTTTTATGAAGAACTGATATAATATAGTAAAGACATCCGTAACTGGAGCCCAGAGCATCATTCTACCTTTGCTCAGTTATGGATGGCTTGCACATGTCGTTATAGCCATTCATTTTCTTAAAATTAACTTTTCAGGCTTTGCAAGAAAGTGGAGTTGAAGACTCTTAAATTGCAATCTGTTGCTTGTGCCTCATCATAATATGTACTGTATATACCGTACTCATGTATAAGTCTAGAAATGTAGGTCAAAAACTTGAGCCAAAAAACCTGAGTCAACTTATCCATGGGTCAATGTAGGTACTGTACTTTAACTCGCATTTTAAAAAATGAACCACCCCAGTGAAAGGCAAGAGTATCATCTGCCTTGGAATCATTGAACCGTCTCTATTTTCTCATCCATCCAGCCTTTAGCATGAGCACAAACAGTTAAGCCTGCTTGAATTTTGAAAGTTCTTTGGCATTGTTTTCCATTACTTCGTCTTTTACATCCTTTGTTAAATGTCCCTAAGTTTTACCCTCAACTTATCCATGGGTCATATCAAAATCCATAATTTTGGTCCCAAAACCTGCCCTTGGCTTATACATGTGGTCAACTTATAGTTTATATATGGTAGTTTGTACAGTGAGCCAAGACAGAAGCTTTTGATAATCAGATAGAAATTAAAGCAGATGTAAAATAAAATTGGCATTCATAGGTCAACTAGTGACCCTTTTAATCTTTAAAATATGCACACACAGAGGATTTGAGCTTTTGGCATACCTTCAAACTGTATTGATTTGGCAGGAACACCCCAATTAATCTTCTGTCAACCCACCTTTTCAGCTACTTTTAAAATCCCACACTTTCCCTCATCTCCCCTTTGTCCTCATCTTACTTCAGGTACAGCAAATTGATTTCAAAGTGCACAAATAGTGTGACTTCAGAGGAGAAGCAGGGGAATTGGGGTGAAATCTTGCCCTTCCCACTAAGCTCAGCAAGCTCAGTCACTGCTGTAGCCTCTCCTAGTTTGTCTGTTCTACCTCAATAATAATTTTTGCCATCTTGACATCACTCTGATGTTGCTTGGACACATGTGCCCTGGTTTTCATCTGTGCAGTGTTGGAGTGCATGGTTTGGCATGTCAGCTTGGGACATGTGTGTGTGTGTTCAAATCATTTCAGACTTATGGCAACCCTATCATGGGGTTTTCTTATCAAGTTTCATCGGAAGGAGTTTGCCATTGCCCTCCTCTGAAGTTGAGAGTGTGTGACTTGCCCTGAGACACCCAGTCCATGGCCAAGCTGGGAATCAATCCCTGGTTTCCAGAGTTGTAGTCCAACACTCAAACCACTACACCATGCTGGCTCTCCACTTAGGACATAGGCTCATTCTTTAGATTATAATTACAATTGCAATGAAGAGCCAGAGAGATAACCAAAATGATAGATCCTCCTGAGTAATAACTGCAAATAACTTTCAGCAAGGACAGGAAGAAGTATGAATGTGGCTTCCCCTCTTCCCTACCCCAAGAACAGATTGCAATAGGGTGGGAACTATGTTGCAACTCTTTTTTTTCCTTCTGAATATGTCCTGTCTTCCAGCTTCCCATTTTTAACACAAACATGCATTTGGGGAACTCCATACAGCAGGGGTAAGCAACCTATTTGAGCCAGGGGCCGGGTTGCTGTCCCTCAGACAACTGGGGGGCTGAAGCACCAAAAATAAATAAATAAATAAATAAATAAATATTTTTTTTAAAAAAAATTAAAAATTTAATTAAAAAAATTAAAAAACAATAAAAAATAAAAAATGCATGTACACTCTCTCAGCCCCAGAAAAGCCATGGCAAACCCCTTGTGGAGATTTTTCCAAGAAAACCCCAAGAACAATAACAACAATAATCAATATCATCATAGGGGGGCAGCGGCGGGACCAGCCTGGGGCCGGTCCAAAGGCCTTGGGGGGGCCACACCTGGCCCCTGTGCCTTAGGTTGCCTACCCTTGCCATACAGCCTTTTCTCAACTGGAATCTAGTGTTCTGGGGATGTTAAGCCTCTCCCAGTTATATTGGTTTCCCGTTATTCCCTAGGGCAGTGGTTCCCAAACTTTGGCCCTCTAAATATTTTGGACTTCAGCTCCCGGAATTCTGTACTGTTGGCTAAACTTGTCTTTTGGGAACTGAAGTCCAAAACTCCTGAAGGACCAAAGTTTGGGAACCACTGCCCTAGGGGTTAACGGGAATCCAACGTACCTGGGAGAGGCCCCAGCTCTATCCATCTATCTTACAAAATGTTGGTACAGTGGTGATGGCAGCACCGCCATCAGAATCCAGTTCAAGGTCATGGCAATAGGTTTAATAGTAATATGTCTTCAGTTTATAGAAAGGGCAGAATTTGGAAAAGTTAGTTTTTGGATTAAAATTCCAGAATTCCTCAGCTAGCCCAGCCAGTGGCTATCATAGTAGAGGGATCATGCAGATGGTGATGATCAAGGTGGGTTTAAATTTAGTTCAAAAAGTTCCTTTTCAAGCTCTGATTAGGGAGATGCCCAGCCGAAGAACCCAGGTGGGCACTCATTTCAGATCCATTCTGCATGGGTCTGGGTGGCTTTTAAAACTAGAAACACGAAAGTCAGGTGCAAAAGGCTTACACTTAGAATCAAAGAACAAGGTGATTTTAAGCACATTTTGTGCCAAAGAATTTGTTTTCAATGGGAAAATTGAAGTTTAGCAATCTTCAAAGAAACAATTAGTGTAAAAAATAGAGAAGGAAGGAGACATTCTTGTGGCTCCTTTTAAGACTGTCAGTGTAATGTAGTAGTTTGAATGTTGGTCTACAACTCTGGAGACCAGGGCTCAAATCCCAGCACAGCCATGGAAACTTACTGAGTTTATCTTGGGCAAGTCACATACTCTCAACCTCAGAGGAAGGCAAGGAAAAACCCTCTCTTAATGAAGCTTGCTAAGAAACCCCTGTTATAGGTTCACTTTAGGGTTGCTGTGAGTCAGAAATTACTTGAAGGCACGCAACAATTTATTTTAGCACAAAAATCTATGGGTTACATTCCACTTCAGAATTGTAATCCGCAAAAGCTCATGCTGAAAACAAAACAAGTTAGTGTAAAGATGCCACAAGACTTACTCACCTACTGACTCTGCCTTCCTTCGCCATTTTTTAGAACTGAACAGGGTTAAGAGAGTCCTTTGCCATAAAAGTCCATGCCTGGCAACTCCAAGCTGTCATCATTGCAATTCATGTGAAAATTCATTATTTTGTTATGGCTATATTTAAGTGACTGGGAGTCAGAGGCACTTGCAGATCACTTAAAGATCTGCCAGCAGAACCTGATCTATTTTCCCCTCAACCCTGACTGAGAGACTAGCAAGGGGGAAAAAATCCATGAACTCTCTCTGAGGGTATGTGTTAGCAAGACTCCTGAATTTTTCTCTGGAAACAACTGGATTTCATTTTAGCCCAAGTTTTTTTGCAGATTCCTTAGTCCTGTTGTGTTTTAAATGCCAAGACCTTTCTCTTTGCCTCTAGGTCAACCTCAGGTTTCTGAACTACTGTACAGTAATGCCCCACTTTCAAGTCTCCTCTCTTTGTTTACCTGGGCAGGGACAATGCAAGATACTTTGCTCCCTGAGATGAAAGATAAGATGGTGCCCCTTCCCTGATCCTATTTGATCAGCTATAAGGTAGAACTCCCACCACCACACCTGAGGAAGCAGTTCAGTGTGGCAAGGAATACTTAAGAGGTGATTTTACCAGTTCCTTCATCTGAAATAACAGTTTACAGCATATTCATTGACTGTCTCTCATCCAAGTACTAACCAGGGCTGATTCTGCTTAGCTTCCAAGATCAAATGGGATCAGGTGCCTCTGCAGTTTCCCAAACTTTGGTCCTCCAGATGCTTTGGACTTCAACTTCAAGAATTCCTGACTGTTGGCCAGGCTGCCAGGGGCTTCTGGAAGCTGAAGTCTAAAACACCTGGAGGACCAAAGTTTGGGATTCACTACTTTAGGGTGTTTAAACCCTTCATTTTCCTCCAGTGAAAGGAAACAGTTTGGGAGTTCAGAAAGACTAGCCAGGAGGATGCCAATGCTTCCTTACCCCAGCACTTGTTGCCTGAGGAATTTGCCTCACTCTGACTAATGGGAGCATTTCCTGTTCCAAGGAAAGTGATCACACCAAAGTATTTTGCAGGGTAATTTGAGAGTTATTTGGTTGATACAGTGAGGTAGCCTAAATGTTGCCAAAACAGAATGAGAAGCTATATCTCTTTTACAACAGGAGAAAGGAACAGTAGCAAGTATTACTTCATTCTGAGGTCCAAGTCTCTATGGTTCATGGTTGTATG
Organism: Phrynosoma platyrhinos; assembly: GCA_020142125.1. Classification (NCBI taxonomy): domain Eukaryota; kingdom Metazoa; phylum Chordata; class Lepidosauria; order Squamata; family Phrynosomatidae; genus Phrynosoma; species Phrynosoma platyrhinos. The sequence continues at coordinate 20,485,293 of CM034710.1, forward strand.
TCTGGCAAAAGTACAAGATTCTCTGAAGGGGATAAAAAATCAATGGGGTCTGCAAGGAAGCTGGAAGAATTCCATATAATTCTATAGAAAGGGAGATTTCCTGGACTTAAAAGAAGGGGAAGAATTAAAGCAAAAAAAAAAACTTTATTAGCATTTTAATAAGCACAGGATAGTCTGTGCTTTCAGCTACCTGTAGAATATTTTTTTTAAAAGTACCAACTCAGTCACAGCATCTGGAGCCCTCAGATTCTCGCTCTCATTTGAATGAAAGCAAGATTGTAGCTCTGATGAAAAATGCACAATTGGAATCTCAGAAGATGGAATGGGGTTGTGGTGGAGAAAGTATTAGTTAAACCATGATGCATCAGTACTTAAATGCCTCCTGCTTTCTTCCCCTTTATAATACTCTCTCTTGGCCTACATCACCCCTTTTACACCCTTCTTTCCCTCTTTTCTTTTCCCCACAGGCTGCTTACTTCTCTTGGTATGTAGTGACATTTCAGTCTTGAAAGTAGTTGCACAAAGTAACAAAAACTGTTGTTACTCTGAAAAGTCATGCCAGAGCCTGGGAAAGTTGCCTTTAAAAAAAGAAACATAGGTGGAGGATTCTCTGAGTTGTGGTTGAAAAAGTAACTTTTCTAAGCTTATGCCAAGCAATTTGACTGCATAATTTTGATTGCTTGATGCAGACATTGATACAGTTGCTTTCCTAAATAGCTGGAAAGGCCCAAATCCCTCCCTGGAGTTTATCTCACAGGGGAAATTGGGAGTTTAAACAATGATTAACCCGTAAAAATTGCATAACTGACATTAAAATGTGCTTAAAATGACATTAACACAAGTGCCATTATCCCATGAAGAACCAGGGAATAACCAGGCAAGAAACAGCAAAAGGTCATTCATGAGAAAATTCAGTGAAAGAGTTACTGTTGTTTCTTGCCTGGTTCTTCATGGGATAATGGCACTTTAATCACATTTTGTTTCAACATTGTGTGAAAACCATTTGTGCACAAGTGCAGATTAATCATGGATTCTGCATGAGATAACAGTGCTTTGTGTGTGAAAACCATTTGTGCAACTGTGGGTTAATCACAGGTTAATCACTCTTTATACTTCCAATTCCCCCCCCGCCCCCTCCCCCCCCCCCTGGTGATAAAGTCTCCTGACATATTTGGTGAGGAGGGGCAGAAATGAATGGAACATCAGGATCCTTCTTTACGGGAGCTGCAGGCCAGAACTGTGGGCATCCTTGACAAAGCCACAGCTTCCTGCTTGTTGATGATCAGCATTGTGGCTGGGAGGCGGCAGGTCGGAGCCTGCCCGGTGCTAAGCTACGCATACCTCCTTGGAGCAGGGGCTGGTTCCCCTGTGTGGAATGCCTGCAGTTTTACACCATACAACTCCTGCGCACACACCCCCAACCCTTTCTCATGGGAGGGAGCGAGGTCATGGGCGCTAGGCACAGAGGGGGGGGAGATGCTTATGCAAATAGCCTAAAGGTCAGGCAACTATCTCTTAAGACCTGTTTGCTTAGCCACTAGGCACCACTCCCCTGCTAAAGAACCCAGGAGTCCAAGCCTCACCCTGTTACAAAGTCAGGGAACAAAAGATGACCGGGTCCATCCCAGGGTTGTCCTTACTAATGGGAAGGGGGACTGGGGAAGTGTTGTTCTCATCTCAAGCATCCCAGAATACCTGGCTCTTAATCCCTGTACCCTTCAGCTTCACTTGATTTCTGTAGCTCTCACAAACACACTGCTAATGGCTGGATACTGCTTGCTATTCCTTTCTGCTTCACCATATTCTGTTTCCCATGGAGCCTGGAAGATACCTTTTTGGAACTACAGCTCCCAGAAGTATCAGCTAGCATGGCTGGTCCTGCTGGTTAGAGGATGCTAGGTGTTGTGGTCCAAGGAGTGCTTGTTCCAAATTTTGGTTCCACCTACTGGGTCACATTCTCCCCTGGGTCTGAGAGGCCAAGAGACATCTCTGGATTAAGAAGGAATGCATGTATGCATGCACACACAGAGAGGCACATGGCTTGTCAAATCCTGTACCCTCTTGCTGTGCAGTCCCTCCCAGCCATCCAATGGAGGAGGTGGTTTATGTCTGTGCCCCACAGACATTGTTTCCTCCCCTCTTGTGGAAATGTGCATTTTGTTGAAGATGGGGTAAGTCAAGGGTGGGTTCAACCTAGCTTGGATTGGCTAATGAAAGCAGGGAGAGGGATTGGAGGAAAAGGATTAAACACTCTATCAGTGTCAGTTTCAAAGGCAAGAGAGATTAGCCACTCTCCCAAGCCCATCCCCCCCAGTGACAGCCTTCCCCAGATGTTTCTACATCTGGATTCCATTCCCTTGGCTCCCCGTCAGCAGCTGTAGACAACTCAGGCGTCACCTGATGTTTCCCAGCTGCCCCTGGGACGAGGTAGGAGGAACATTGGGGCTAAAAGGTGTCTTGAAAGCTCTTTCCACAAGGGAGTGTATTGGAGGAGAACATGAAAATTTTAATTTTATGGATTATGACATTCAGAATCCCAAAGGCAGCATGGTCACTTGCTATTCTGTGTATGGGACTCTGGGAACTTGGTCCAGAAAAGTAAGTTTTCCTAAGCTCTGAGTGGGAGGACTTGTAGGTGGATTTGTGGTTTGCCACATATGCATTGTAAAATATGCCTCTGGGGAGCAGTACTTTGTGGTGATGATGGTTGCATTGCCACCCTGAAAGGGCCATACTCTTGTCTTGCCATACTGTGGCAAGCACCATTGTGCAAGGTGTTAGAGGAGAAGTGGGCAAAGTGTGGCCCCTGGGCCATTTTTGTGTCCCAACAGTCAATTTGTTTGGCCCCAAAATGCCCTTGGGGGATGAGGAAGGCATTTCCACCATGTTTGGGAAGGGCAAGCCAGAGGAAGCTTTTTTGTAAAGAACAAGCCCACTCTTACTCTTACAAAAGAGATTATCACATTGCCTTTTTGCCAATCTGGGCATGAGCTCAGACCAGGGTGGGAACATGTGCTATCACACAGCTCCTTGCCCAGATTGTTACCATCCCGTCCCCGATCGGAACATCTCCCATAACAGAAAACAAGCGTTTTTACCTTAGGACAGGAGAAGAACAGGATGGTAACAATCTGGGCATGGAGCTGTGTGATAAGACATGCTTCCAGCCTGGTCTCAGCCTGTGCCCAGATCGGAAAAGGGCGGCTAATGCAATAAACCCCAAGGTGTGCCGGAAATTTTCCCCAAGCTCTCTAGAGGGTGTTTAGGGAACTTTGGGGCAATTTTTAAAAAATTGCACAGGGTGTGTGGTCAGAGTGCGGCCCTTGAAGGTCTTATACAGGTCTAATGTGACCATCTAGTCTTCTACAGTTGCCCACCCTTGTGGTAGAGGTTTCTGTACCATAGAACCCTAAGAAACTGCAGAGCAGAATGTCTCCAGATTTTCATTGCTAAAGGGACTGGAAGTGACACAAATGGGCAATTTCTGTGCAATTTTGGTGGTAATTTCAGGGATCAGGCTTGTGACAGCAAATTTGGTGGTGATAATGCATGTTGCGAAGGGGTCTGCAAAAATTTGGAGGGTGTTTGTCAAGATCTATATATGGCCTACTGGTAGGTATTTTGTGTTGCCTGCTCCTGTTCTAGAGGATGGTGTTCCAGATAATCTGATGTTTTGGAGGGGTTTAAGAAGTTAGGTTTAGCCCTGGGGTATCCTTCCTCTCTAGGGATGCAGTGGCTCAAGTGGTTGAGATGCTGACTCTGTTGATTGCAAGATCCTATCACTAGTCCCAGCTTCTGCCAACTTAGCAGTTCGAAAGTATGCAAATGCAAGTAGATAAATAGGTACCACCGGTGGAAGGTAAACAGCGTTCTGTACAATCATGCTGGTCACAGGATCACAGAGTAGTCTCTGACAACGCTGGCTCTTTGGCTTAGTAACGGAGATGAGCACCACCTCCTACAGTTGGACACAACTTGACAACCTTGTCAACGGGGAATACATTTACCATTTATCCTTCCTCTAGTGTGTCTGGTGGAGTAAAGCACTAAATTTTAAAACAGAAGATGGAAGAAGTAGACAAGGCATTTTTCTCAGCTTGCTTCTTCCCAGTCTCATCACCGTCATAGGTCCATCTGGTGAGGACACAGGAGAGAGCTTTCTCAGTGGTTATTCCCAGACTCTGGAATTCCTTTCCATGAAAGACTAGGCTGGTCCCCTTTTCTGCTCTCCCTTATCTGGCAAGCAGAGACCTTTTTACTCTACTCAAACAGGCATTTAATGATTAATTGGTTTCAGGGAATGTTTTTATAGGGTGTGTGCTGTATTTTTAACTTTACTGTTTTATTTCAAAGCAATTTTCCACTTTTAAAAATTTAATGGTATTTTAATATGATAACCTGTTTAATTATGTTTTAACTTTTTTATTATCAGGGTGTTTTTTTTAAAAAAAACAACCTTTCTTGTTTTAGTCTTTTTTGTAGGCTCCTTTGGGTCCCAGACTGGAAGAAAAGTAGCATTAAAATAAAATAAAATAAAAATATAAAAATAATACCTGCTGCCCTCCATATGAATTTGATTAGAGCTACCCCCAGACAATTGCTGGCTGAGGTGTTGGGATTATAGTTCAACACACCTGAAAAGCACTAGTTTTGAAAGAGATGAGATGAAAGAGACAGTCAATGAAATGTTGAAATTCAGATGAATTTACTTCATCTGATTGACTAGGGTTAGGCTATTGTTTATCCTAATCTAAAAGGCCATTTCTTTTTCTTTTCTTTTTAAATATTTCCATCCAGTCTCTTACTACAGTCATGAAAGATAGCCATGTTAATCTGTAAAATTAGTATGCAAAGAGATCTTTCAGCACCTTTGAGACTAACTGAAAGACAGAAGTTGGTAGCATGAGCTACCAACTTGAGCCTACTTCCTCGTATGCTTATGGTGGAGTGGAAAGCCCAGGGTCCAGGGACAGACCTGTATGGCATTCTGTGTGTGAAAATGTCCTTAGGAATGCAAAATTTTGTGGATGTGAAGATCAGTTTTAACTATGTCCCTTGGGGGATAAGGCAAGGATGTTGCCTGAAGCCAAGGTTAGTAGATAACTATATGAATGAGTATTGAGATGTAATGTGGGAGCCAAAAATAAAATGTAATAAACTGGACAAGAGAGCCCCCATGAGACTAGGGGATTAGCTAGTGTTATAATGTGTGTAGTGTGCCATGAAACCATTGGCTCTGTTCAGCCCACTGGTATTGGACTGAAGTTTGTAGATATACTTCAATTCTGCTGTTTCTCTTTCCAATCTTCCATTGTAGTCTTTTTTGTTCAAGGACCGCTTTTCTGAGGCCCAAGATGGAATCCCAAGAGGATTTAAGTGTTCTGCAAGCCATTTTTGTATATTCCCATTCCTAATGTCTGATTTACCGTATGTCCATTTATTTTCCGGTTCAGGGACTGGCCTGTTTGTCCAGTGTAGAGTGCTGAAGGGCTTTACTGACATAGTATGGCATAAATCACATTGGCAGATGAGCAAATGAAAGCCCCTCTAATATTGTGGGTGATGTCACTGGAAGCTCATGCTACCAACTTCTACTTTTTAGTTAGTCTCAAAGGTGCTACAAGATCCCTTTGCATACTACAGTTTGGGCTATTATTGTTATGCTTAGTTTTTCATTATCCTGGATATTTCCAGGTATACTGGTCCTCCTGCTGTCCTTGGTACTTCCAGTAACAAAAACAATTGCTTTCATGCTTTGTGGTAGATGTGGATGTTTGTTTGTTTTTTGTTGCAGGTTGAAGCAAGAAGAATAGGGCTCCTAGGTCTCATTCACTGAGTATTTGTTTTTGTCTCTTTTGTCAGATTTGGTGAGTGACATCAAGCCCTCAGCCAAGTCACATCCCTCAACATCTGCCTGTTTCCTGAGCCAGAACTCAGGACGTGGGACAAAGGACCTACTTCTGGCCCTGGGCGAGGGCCTATTTTCCTTGTTCATCCCATGGAGAAACAAAGATGCCGTCTGAGATTGGTCAAGACTCTCCGGAGTCTAGACTTTCAGGCACTTGAACTGCAAAGAGGTACGAGTGTCTGTTAAGGACAGGGCAGCAGAAAAGTCACTGCACCTATCACCATAAACATCTCAGTTTTCCCAGACTGGCTTACATCAAGGTACTCCAAGCAAGACTATATTCTGGAAGAATATGTGAAACTGAGGATCTGCTTGTCTGACTTAAGGAAGCACTGATCCCACAGGTAACAGCATCAGCCCAGCCCATAGACCTCTCTCAATGCTGCCTTCTCTAGCTGACTTTCTTGTTATTCCTTTCTTCTTTCTCTTCCTCTGAAATTCAGCTGCAAGTAGTTGATTCTTGCAATTTCAAAGGTCTCAGTCTTTACAACATTTACACTTTCTCTTCCTCTGAAACTCATCTGCAGCTAGTTGGTTCTTGCACTTTGAAGAACTCTGAAGAAACATGCCAAAAAGCCCCTATGATAGGTTTGCCTTAGGGTCACCATAAGTCCAAATGGCTTGGAGGCACACAACAACAGTTTTCTCTTCCAGAGTACACTAAAGTAGAGCAGGTTTCAAGCTTGTGTGATCCTTCCCTTAAGACCTGTTTTTAAAGCTAATACTAGCACACACCTCACTGTAGGAACCATTTGCAGTTGCTACCACTGTGGCTTGCCAGTCACCCAAATCTGAACTGTACAAGAAGCAATACCATTGTCAACACTGCCTGCCATCACTACCCACAACCAGCCACAGGTCTGCCCAAGTCTAGATCCCATTCCCCAAATGGTAGCCACCTTATTAAAAAAGGATGATGCAAAATAATTTTGTTTTATTCTTATAGTAAATGAACTTATATACCACAGCTGTCATGACATGAAAAGACAGACACAAACTCTCCAAGTTTCACATGCACAAGAGGTGTCCAATGTAGGCACCATTGGTGATGCAGCTGCTGCCCACCATGGACATGTATAAGATCTGGGGAGTCCCAAATATGGGGGACAGAGAGGGGATCTAGGCAAGTAGTGTGCACAGAGACATTTAAACATTTAAACACATTAAAGGGAAAAGGTTCATCAGACATTAATTATGCATGAATGGTCACTAATCATCATAACAGCCCATTTGCATTCCATCTTCCACTGCTCTACCTGTTGTTTATTCCTGATGGGCTGAAGCCAAGAGGCAATGAGGTCACTAGCTGCCCAGCATCAGAGAGCAAATAGTTCTTTTCAGGGAACATGAAATTAAGAAGAGTTATTACCAGGCTTCAGTAAACCTTCAGTAAAATCTTTCACATATCATGGGCCTAGCTCGTTGGACCCCTACAACTCCCCCACTCCCCATATATCTATTGAACCTCTTAAAATCATGCTTAGTATTGCAAATTACCCCCTCCCTTCTGATGCAGATACCAGTTGATACAGCTACAAGAGGTTAAACATCATAGTATGTAGACACTATGTCATTAAAGACGCAATCCTATACACATTTATCTGTGATCAAATCCCATTAACTCAATGAGACCTTACTTCTTTGAGAACATGTGTTTCATTGTACTATGTTCTGTCTTCCTGTTTAATACACAGATTAGAAGTTGCTGCAGTCTGAAAGTTTTTTTAAAAATCTAGATTTAACTGTTTCTTACCTCCTTTTAATATTTCTACTTAAATTTGTTAAGAAAGAAAAGTATACACATTGAGAATGACTAGTAAAATATATTGACTATTATTGTCTTTGGGGAAAAAACAATAGTGGAATGTCTTTTTTGAAGCAGAGAATATTTTAAACATCTATTCAGAAGTTCCCAGAGAAATAACTTTGTCAAGCTCAGCAATTAGTTTCTGAGAACCAGGGGTAACCCCAGATGCTTTACATGAATGTGACCAAATATATCCTGTTCATTTCTACTATCTCAGCATTCTGTACCTTGTCCTCTAATTTTCACAACTTTCCATGTTTTCCCCACTAGTGTGGTTCGCTGAGATTCCTTAATTGGAGAGAGATGTTCTCTACTTGTATTTCAGTTTCCTTTGTTCCTGGTGGGTCCTGACGTAACAAACCTGGTGGTGTTAAAAGGTTGAATTCAGGTCCAGAATTACCACATGGCATATTGGGAGTTCTAGTAGTAGTGGGCCTTCAGTATGAGTCCTCTTAGTAGCCATAGTTGCAAAATGCAATATCTTCAAAATTCTGTGGCCTTGTGGGTAAAAAAAAAACCCATACAACCCACTAATACATAGCTGCTCATGCAGTTTTGTTGGAATTGGCCTTGTTCATTCTGTAGTACAATCGGATTTTGAAGATATGGTACTGTATTTTGGGAAAACTAAGATGGTGGCAGTAACTATGGCTGCTGGCTGATTTAAAGACAGTACCTTGCCAAGGTTCCCCAGCTTCAATCCTTGAAGTGGCATTGGATAAGTCATTGGCTAAGGAGGGCAGATAGGAAATGCATCAAGGTGAGGATGAGGCAGAGTAGTCTACTAAATTAGTTCCATTTTCTGAACATATTGGTAGCAAACAAGCAGAGATATAGTAGAGGGAGAATGTGTTGGAAGAGTGCTGTGAGCCTTTTTTTCAAAGCAGAATCGGTGATTTCATCTGTTAGATTACTAAGGAAGAAATTCCTCTTTGCTTTGGAACGTGAATGAGGTGATAACAAGGCTTATATATTTGAATATTGTTTGTCACTAGATGAGTCCTGAACAGCAATGGGAATTATGGCTCTCCAGATGTTGGACTCTGAGTCCCAGCAACTCTAACCAATATAACTCATGGTAATGAATGTTGGGAGGTGTAGTCCCACAGCAGGAGGAGGTCTGCATGGTTTTTATCCCATTCATAGAGGATTCAGAGAATGAAGAAGCAAATCAAGTGGAGATTGGATATTTTTTTTCTCCTTTGATGCAGTTCCTATTTCATGCAAACAGTTTAAATTATGACATAGTTTTTTGTGGGTTTTTCGGGCTGTGTGGCATGTTCTAGAAGAGTTTCTTTCTGACGTTTCACCAGCATCTGTGGCTGGCACCTTCAGAGAAGATGAAGATGCCAGCCACAGATGCTGGTTCTCTGAAGATGCCAGTCATAGATGCTGGCGAAACGTCAGAAAGAAACTCTTCTAGAACATGGCCACACAGGCCAAAAAACCCACAAAAAACTATAGATGCCAGCCATGAAAGCATTTGACTTCACATTAAATTGTGACACTTTGCAAGATTCTTTTTCTAATTCAAAGCTGATGGTTACCTTTCAGCTGCCTATAGATAATTTGTTAAAGCTCAGTCTGTTTTACAAGTTGAACCTATTCAGTCAGAAGTAAGCACCACTGAATTCAATGGAGTTTACTCACAGGTAAATTAGGCATAGGATTTGTCATTGTCCAGAGCTTGGAGAAGCTGTTTTTGGTCTACTCCCAGATGTCTTCAGCAAGCACGGCCACTATGAATTCTGAGAGTTGTAGTCCAAAAGGAAGCCTGGGCAAGTTCTAGTCATGCTTATCCTAATAAATGTATTGTTTTTCTTCATATGTGTGCACAGACTCACACTCTCATGCACACTGCCACAAGGAGCTCCTGTGCTTCAAAATATACCCCTACAAACAAGCATTTGAAGCTTACTGTATTTTTCCCCCCACTCAGGTTCCCGCTGTGCAGGGAGGGATGCTTATTCTGCTCCATGCCATGATCACCCCACTGCTCTCTGTCATCCGTGCTGCCCCTATCCCCAACACCAGTGCCCTCCCTAACACCACAGATGTCTTCTGGGCTGAGACTCCAGTACAGGACTGGGACCTCTTTTCTCCCCGTGTCGCTCTTTCCCACCATGAACCTGAGGGGCCTCCTTTGCTTTTCCTTATGGAGGACTCCAATGCTCAGCCGGGGCAGGCTGCTAACCAAACACTCAAGTCCAAACGGTCCCTGGACAGCTCTATACGCCGAGGAGAGATGTCAGTGTGTGACAGTGTCAACGTCTGGGTGACAGATAAGCGCACAGCTGTGGACATCCGTGGCAAAACTGTGACAGTGCTTTCAGAGGTCCAGACGCTTACGGGCCCATTGAAGCAGTACTTCTTTGAGACCAAATGTAATCCAGCTGGGGGCACAGTGGGTGGATGCCGAGGTGTGGATCGACGCCACTGGATCTCAGAGTGCAAGGCTAAACAGTCATACGTGAGGGCCCTCACAATAGATTCTGACAAGATTGTGGCCTGGCGCTGGATCAGGATTGACACCTCGTGTGTTTGCACTCTACTCACTCGCACGGGCCGGACGTAGGGAGGAAAGGAGGGATGTAGCGTGTGGTTGTTATGTTGGTTCATCAAGACATACCCAACTCTCTAAGTTGTGCTCATTCATGAATTAGTGCATTTCCCTGGGCCAACATGGTCTCTTAATGTGGCAAGGGGTGTGTGCAGTATTCCCACTGGACATGAGGAAGTGGTTGTGGCCCTCCTATGGACAGGCATGTGGCTGCAGTGCCTATCTTCACTTCAAGTTTTGGGATCTTATATTCACATGGTACTTCACCATGACTACAACCTATGGCCATTTGCAGATTGGGGTATGCCACTGCTATGCCTCATTTTTTGGGAGTGGAGACCTGAATGTTAAGTATTGCTGGTGCAGTCAGGCAACTTTTGTGGATTGGAAGCTAGCAAGTTCTGTACTGGATGGGAGATGGCCTCAAAGACATTAATGGGTTCATATTGGTCAAAAGGTGTCTTTGGACACTTATTGTAGAGTCTTTCAGCCCTCTTGGTTTTCACTGCCTGCCTCACCAATCCTTCTTACAGGCTTGCAATGCAGAGTGGATTCTGGTGTTTGCTCCCCACTCTCTAGGCTGCTAGACTTTCAAATCACCTGTTCTAGGAGAACCCTTTCCATCTCAACACACCTACCAAGGATTCCCACCATGTGATGTGGGGAATGGAGTTCTGGAACATGTTTTAGAGTGCATTGTCTGTACACATGAAACCCACCAGCCACCTCTACTAGACTTCACCATTGTCTTGTGCACACTAAATGTGCCCAACAATCCCTCTTAGCTGTGCAGTAAAGTGGGAATTCAGTTATTGCAAGAGGTTTTTCCACTATTACCAACCTGTTAATTGGGGAATGGGGGACCCCTAATAAACTCCTGAGCAATCCTTGAATTATTTTGGAACATACATTTGAAAATAAGTGTGAAAGGTGGTATAAGTTTACTTCTGGAATTTCCTTTCCATTTTATTCCATTTGTTTTCCTCTACATATTTATTGCCTCCCTTCCCTCCCACTGCAGTCTGTGTCTCTGATTCTGTTCTGTCATTTTAATTATTAACTTATTTGTGTACTTTCTCCATGTGTGGATAATTTCTAGGAAACTGTGTTTGGACACAGGGAGTGGAGTGGAGATTAAAAACAAAAGAAATAACTGCTGTATCATTTCCAGTGTCCTGACGTCTTACTTTGGGAGTGGTGGGAGCGGGGATATGGAAAACAAAATTATTGGAAATGTAAAATGGATGGCAACTAAGTACACATGTGTCTGTTTTGTCATGGGGTTTTCCTAGTAAGATTTGCTCAAAGGAAGTTTGCCATTGCTTTCCCCTGAGTATACCTATTCCCAACTCTGTTGCTCCTTGAGGCTCCAGCAGAGAAACTCTGCTCCACCTTTAAGTGCCACCTGATGATTAGAAATGATATTGCAAACCCTTGTTTTGAGAACTATTGCAGGCAGAAGTTAAATCTTGCGTCTGCCAGTAGAGAACTCTGGGTAATTTGCAATACATCAGGCCTGAGTACAATGGGGCCTAAGTATAATGAGGCTGGGCTAGGTCTTTGTGCCTCCACCCACTGGCTATGGGCCTTTGGTTCAGCTTCTGGCATGTAGTTCACAGGATTCAAGTATAAAACAAAGCAGACCCTATGGGCTTAAAATCTGCACAACTCTGGTGGGAATCCTGGTTTGTCCGTGTGTAAGGCACTCAACTATATAGAACAAGAGTCATATTACTGAAATAATGGGACATTGCTATTTGGGAACAGATGCCATTGCACAATTATTTTAAAAGGAATACAGCTGTGGATACATACACCCTGCATACAATTGCGTGCATATTTTTAATGTATTGATTTATTTATTGGTGGAGAGGGATTAAACATTAATCTAAACCAGGGGTAGGCAACCTTTTTGAGCTGGGGACTGGGTTGCTGTCCCTCAGACAATTGGGGGGCTGAAACACTAAAAATAAATAAATAAATAAATAAATAAATTTAAAAAATTAAAAAATATGCATGCACACTCTCTCAGCCCCAGAAAAGCCATGGCAAAACCCCTGTGGAGATTTTGCCAAGAAAATCCCAAGAACAAGCAATAACAACAATAAATATCATGGCGGGGGGCAGCGACAGCAGGGGGCAGTGGTGGCGGCAGGACCGGCCTGGGGCTGGTCCAAAGGCTTAGAGGGGCCACATACGGCCCCCGGGCCTTAGGTTGCCTACCCCTGATCTAAACATATGCTACTAGGAACATTATTTTTGACCTTTTTCAAACACTTAGTGTGTGATTGTGAGTGTGTCTACACATTTTTCAGTATCCTTTTTTAAAAAACTCCATAGGTATGGTGTTAGTGGAAAGAAGGCCAAAGTGGTATTGCTCTGTAGTGCTTCCATGGACATTAATGTCTTCGCTATCAGATATCATAGAGCATGGGGAGGGGGATTCCCAGAAGAAACATCCAAGGGATTGTTGCTTCTGCCCTATGCTATTTAATGACTGTTTTCTCACTACTTAATGCAGAAGTGGTGAAATGTGGCTTTCCAGATGTTGTTGAACTGCAGCCTCCATCAGTCCCATCCAACATAGCCAGAGGTGAGAGACAATGGGAGCTTTAATCCAACATCTTGTGGGCAGCCATATATTCCATACCTCTGCTCCACAGTTAAACTTCAGTTATTTCTAACAGACAAAAAACCAGGATGCTCTGAAGTCACTAGTTGGCCAGATAATAAACACTTTTTTTTAGTTGCCATAAGATCAACAGAGTACATGAATATGGCCAGACTTCAAAGAAACTGTCTAGTATTTGGTACATTATGAAAAGAGTTATTATCTGGTGATAGCCAGCTAGTAACTTAAGAGGGTCCTGATTTTAGCCTGTCAGGAGCAACTGAAAGTTTAAGAGTCCTATGAGTCCATGTATCTACAACATCTAGTGAAAAATCGCTAATCTCTCTCTAATATCATGCATTTAAGACTGTGTTGTGCTAGCAGCTAGACAAATCAAAGGCACCAAACTTGCTGTGTTATCTATTGGGACTCAAATGAAAATTTCAGGAAGGTTTTGGAATGGATTCATTAACTATTTTGAGTACCATTAAAACAAACATTTCAGATTTCTACTAAGATACAGTCATATTAATCTGTAGAAACAGTATGTATAGAGATCTTGTAGCACCTTTGAGACTAATTGAAAGAAAGAAGTTGGCAGCATGAGCTTTCATAGATTTAAGTCTACTTCCTCAGATGTATTTGGTGGAAAAGTTGGAAAAGTTATTTTTTAATTCCATTTCCCAGAATATCTGGGGTTTGCAGTCCAAAATACTAATTCTTCCAAGTGCCACTAATCAGTTCAACAAGCCAGAAAACAAAATCTTAAAATGTCATAGTATATGATACTGGGATGATGATAGCTGTGGCCTGTTTTTGCCATACCAAATACTAACTGACTGAAACAGTTCTGTTGCCATTAATTCCAGCTGTGCTGTGCTGTGCTATGCTATGCTATGCTATGCTATATTAGATTTTACCTAATTTAAAATCTAGGTAACTTTAGACTCTGGAATTATCTTGTAATACTTACCTAAAGATGTAGCAAGCCAACCTACTGTCAGGAGTGTTCATTCTGCTAAGTGGGGCCCTTGATCTGTGCCCCAAAGTTGTGCCCTAACTGTGCCACAGCTGCCAAGGTTTCCCTGCATGTTACACCATATTTTAAGAGACATTTTGGTGACAAGGCCTTTTTCTTCCTCTAAAATTCATTCAACATTGCCCCTTCAATTATGCATTTGAAAGGAAAGCTTAGTCACTAAAAAATTACTATTACTATCTGCTGATACTTATCTTTTCACTAAAGAACCCTTGATCTGCTTATGGAATCTCAGAAATCTTTAAAACATGGGATAGAAAAACCCATTCTTGATCCATTTTTGTTGTTGCTGCTGACATAAACATACCTCTACCAAACCAAAAGAGTGTAAGATAAAACAATGTGTACATTTTTATTAAGTCCTAGGAAATGTGCATTCCCTAGCAACTACCTAAATTTCTTCTGTATGGAAAACTATTTGGGGAGAGGTACTAATGGAGTTATCATTCCTGTAGCTTAAGAATCCCTCCCTCCCTCCCTTTGAAATTAGACATTCAGCATGGCTAAAATAGTAACCTGTTTGCTTCTAGAACTACAGTCCATTTCATCAGATGTAGGAAGCAGTCTTTCAGGTTGGCATACATACAGAGACAGTTGTGTGTGCTGGGAGATGGGGAATGGCACAGCCATGTATCTATATACGTGCCAGCTTAGGACAACACTTCTTGCATTTAAGGGAATGAACATGAAAACTTACACTATAATAAATGTGTTAATACTTAGAGTGAGTCCTTTAATCCTTTAAGGAGCTGCAGCTGGAGCATCTGTTTAGCATAGCAAAGAAAGGACAGGTTCAAACAATGGATCCAATAAAACAATGATTTATTTACTGTCTGATGTAGGTGACTGGCATTCCCCCCCCCCTTAGTGGCCAGCAACCAGTACCATGCTTGTGCCCATTCACTACAATTCTTTCTTTCCCAGAAATTTACCATGGAGTGGCAGCTGATGGTTCACAGATTGGCACTGGTCCCTGGACCACCACTTTGGGTCGAAAGGATGCAAGATGAGACAGAGAAGCTGGCATGATTCCTGAAGCCCATCGACTATAGTTTTTCTTTCTGCAACATGTAGAAACAAATTATATTGTCAGACACAATCTTCAGTGCATTGCAAGTGACTGTAAGGCACTGAGTAGGAGGCTGAGGGACCATGGGCATAGCTTGTTCATTGTAAGTCATGACCCAGAAAGAGAGACAACAATATACAAGTGAACAACTGCCTGCTCTTGACAATGTGGTCAAAGATTTCCTTTCTCTGTCTGCAGGTTCATGAAAAAGGATCTCTGGCAAGATACCACAACAATTGATAAGAAATAATGGGTTTTCTATGAGTCTTGCAATCATGATCAGGAGGGCTTTAAAATGAATCCTGTGGGGAAAGATTTCAAAAGACAGAGAGTACTATGTACTGGCAACAATCACTTCAATGATGCAGGGAAAACTTGGGTAATGGAATGTGAGCCCACAAAGATGTAGGAAAAAGTAATAATGAAGCAGCTGGAATAAATGACCCATAGAATAAATTACCCATAATTTCATATGTGTCTACACTAGGGTACTGACCTTGGGAAATAAACTAGATGACCTTGAACTCTTAACAAAGGAAGCAAATACAACTGAATTGGCATTGAAACCTGGTGAGATGAGACTCATGAGTTGAATGAATGAATGAATGAATGAATGAATGAATGAATGGAGAGTTATCACTTAATCAAAAGGAAGGAAGGAAGGGAATAGCATTGTATATAAAACTTCTAAGGAGATTGAAGGAAGATTAGGAGCACATGTAAAAAAAATGATAGGAAAGAGAACAGTGACATCACATGGGATCTGCTATAGACTCCAAGCCAGAATGAAAACTTGGATGGTGCCTTCCTGCCAAATGTTTTTTGGTTTTTTTAGAAAAGGGGAGAGAGAGAGAATATTAATAGAAGACTTCCCTAATATCTGTTGAAAATCAAACTCTACCAAGAATGTATAATTCAATAAATTCCTCACTTGCATTTTCCAGGGAAAAAGCTACAAGAGCATTGACTATCTTTGATCTTCATCAACAGAGAAGAGCATGCCAATGACAAGGAGGTAGTGGAAGTGACCATATCCTCTTAAAAACTGCCATATAGAGGGAAAGGGTTGCTAAATAAAGCCAAATGTGCCATGTCAACTTTAAGAAAGCAACTCTCAATAGGCTCAAGAACAGTAAAATCCCATGGTAAAAAGTATTCAAAGAGAAGGGAGTACATGATGGATGTAAGTTCTTAAAGGCGTAAACAATCCCAGTGAGAAAGCAGAACTATCTGAACAAAACAGGATGGTTGCATAAATAGCTTTGAGATGAGCTGAGATTGAAAAGGGCATGTCTGAGAAACAGAACAAGAGACAAAACAAGGAAAAGCAAAAACAAGGAGCGAATATTTCTAAGGAGAAGGTCAGGAGGCTAAATCTCAGCATGAGCTCAGGCTTACATGGAAGGTTAAAAATAATTTTCAAAGGTGTGTGTGTGTGTGTGTTTGATTGTGTAAAAGCAAAGAAGCTGTTGATATGCTCCATGGAGGAGATGATGAAATGCTAATAGGTAACAGAGGGAAAGCAGAACTACTCAATACCAGCTTTGCCTGTCTTCTCCCAAAAGGAGAGGAGCACCGTATTCAACCTGCTCATGTCTTGTATTCACACTCTGTGCCTAGGCAGAAGCTAACTTTATTTTTTGGCTTTTTTTCTCCTAAAATTGTATTTGTTCTGTGTCATTTCTTTATATCTCTCTGTGTTCAGTCAATTTAGAAAAACAACCCTTGTATCAAATGTACAGATCTTCAGAGCAACAGAGAATTCTGTAGCACCTTAAAATAATAACAGTTTTTAAATGAAACAAGATAGCTGTGATTGTCCTAGGAAGAAAATATCCCAAATCCCATAGCTGGGCAAGGAACTAGTCATCACCATAATACACAGAAGAGTGGGCATATGGCCAGGTTCTCTACAACATTTTATCAGTATAGAAGCTTCCATAAGAATGGAACAGGTGAAGAAAGTAAAGGGAAAAATTAGATGTTGTGACTAAGGCCCACAGTTTATAGTCAGTAATAGCATAAGCTTTCCACTTCCATCAACCACGTGATGTATGATTCTAAATAGATTGCCAGGTACTGATGGATGGATGTGTGATTATGAGAAGTTAAGACATAAAAATTCAGTGCAATAACTACAGACTGCAACAACTATATTAAAGCTGTAAATATTGTTCTTGTTATGTCTCTTCGAGTCAATTTTGACTTATGGCAACCCTATCATAGGATCTTCGTGGCAAGGTTTCTTCAGATGGATTTGCCATTTCTTTTCTCTAACGTTGTGATGGTGTGACTTGCCTAAGACACCCAGTGGTCTCCATAACCAAGCAGAGATATGAACCTTTGTCTCCCTGAGTCCTAGTCCAACACTCAGATGACTACATCCCTGTAGAGCTGAAATTAGAGCCAGGGAATTTTTGGCAGTCCAGATGTTTTGGACTTCAATTTTCAGAAGCCCCAACTAGTATGGATGTTATTGGAAGGAGCTATGCACATGGAAAGAGTTATGTGGGTTGTCATCCCCAACATCTGGAGGCCCAAACATTCCACATAAAGAGGTTCCATATATTCCAACTCTTTGGAGACAACCAAATCCTTCCTATCTCTTTGCCTTCTGTCCAAAAAAGCTACACTTTATATCCATACACATTTCCTCAATCATCCCATGGCTGCTCAGTGGGTCACCCCAAAATCCCTCTGCTTTTCCTGGGATGCCATAAGGGAAAGCATTCGCTGGCTTGAGTGCCATCTAATGGCACAAGGATATCATTACAAAGCCTCCTTAACAACAACCGAAGCAACACCTGATACAAAATGTAGACCTATGACTCCAACACTGTCACTTTTCTTCTGCATGATTTCTTTAAACATCCTTTAAGTGATGAAGAAGCCAGTGGAGCTTTGAAAGTTTGCATGAAGTGTTTTGTGCAATTTGGTTGGCCAAAAAAAGTACCGCTGAATTTCAAAACTCAGATTTTGGTGATATCTTCATTAGACCCATGAAAAAGACAGAAAAATCTCTGTGTGAACTTTCAAAACCAAGTCTTTACATTAAATGTGTGTGTGTGTGTGTGTGTGCGTGTCATCCACAACAGCTGGGGACCCAAACATTCCACATAAAGAGGTTCCATATATTTCAACTGCATACAGGGGAAGGAGGAAAATGGAAAATGATAGTTTTAGATTGACATATTCTGCATATCATGTTCAAATGGTATGACAAGAAGGGTTTGCAAAATATCAAATTAGACTTTTCAGACCAAGCCCTAAAGGTCTTGGATCTGTGGGCAACAAGAAAGACAACAAAATGGTTTTCCATTTGAGAATATGAAAGACCCCCCTCCTTAAAACCAAAAACATGTATCTATCTGATATAAGTTGATTAAACTGAGGCTGTCTCATACTTTGGATATATCATGATATAATGTGAATCATTGGGAATAAACAGTGATGCTAGGTAAAATGGAAATCAGTAAGAAATGAGACAGACCACAGAAAACACCCAGAAAACAAAAAATCCGGAGTAAGACAAAAAGCTGCTGTCTTTGAGATCCAGTTTGCCTCACAACAACCATAAATAATTGATGGTGTTAATTGTAGCCCTGCGTTTGGTCAAGATGTGTTTGAGACAAACTGGATCTCAGAGGCAGGAGCTTTTTGTCTTACTAATGGAATTTAAAGTTTACTTCCTGGACTGAATCATCCCATTACCCACATGGCCAAAAGGAGGAGGACCCCATGAATATGAGTTTGAATACCCTTCCATACCATTTGAACTGAGGACAACATCTACAACATCTTGACCCAATGCAGGGCTGTGACTAACATTGTCCATTCCCCACCCCC
>CM034710.1:20515526-20536295 GCA_020142125.1 Phrynosoma platyrhinos
TGTGTGGATTAACCAGCAGATTTCCCCCGTGTGATAACATCCATAGTTGTTTTCAGTCCAAGTATAGTATTGCAAGGGTGCAAAACCTGCAAACTGTTAAAACCAGTGATAGAGACATATTCTGGTGCAAAATGTTACAAAGCAGCTGGGGGACACCAAATCTTTAAGGTTTGTTTTTACCAGAGTTTGATCTGAAAGCTAGAGCCATCCCTTATGAGGAAAAGTTTACAATAATTGTGGGTGTTGAGTTTAGAAATAAAAAGACAATGTGGAGTCTGGATGAACATGATAGAGAGGATAAATTGATCATTGTTTAGAAAAAGTGAATAGAGGTAAATCTCTGGTAGCTGAAGTCCAACAATATTTGAAGGAATTCATGATTTTCAACCCTGGATTACTGGATCTTATCCAACAACTGCACAGAGGTTTGTGATTTTAATAGGCATGATCTACTTAGTTTCAGTTCAATTCAGAAGCTAGAAACCCACCCCCCCCGCAAAAAAACCAAAGGAACTTCTTAGGAGTTCCATGGCCAATACCACATTCTCCAATGTTCTTTTGTTTCCCCAAGAATTATTTCCCTGCAAAGCCTTATTTGTTAAGTAGCCTTTTGTCTCCCTGCAGACATTTGTTCCCATAGGCTACTTTGGTTTAATCCTCTTTTCGAGAAAGCAAGAGCTCTGATTGTACCTCCTCTCTCTTCCCTTTCCTTGCAGGAAGGAACTACTTGGCTATGCCAAAAAGGATGCTCTCACTTCCGGGCAATGTGGGGACCTTCCTTTGATTCGTGAACCTGGGCCTATGCGGGACATCTGCCAGTTCCTCAATGCCACCCGGGTACCCCGCCTACCGCCCAACACAACTGCAGTTCCCCACCATGGCCTGCTCAGTCTGGCCCAAGAATCCTACCAGCTTCCCAATGATTGCAAGCGCACCTGGGACCGCTTCTGCCCAGTGGAGAAGCCACCCACAGTCTCTTGTCGGGTGCCAGTGGTGGAGATCATGTGTGTGCCCCGCATGTACGAGACAGAGTACAAGTGCTACGGAAGCGGCAAATTCATGCCAGTGTGAGAGAGTGGGTGCAGGTGCTGAGCAAACATTTTTGGCTTGCTTTTTTTCTCTCAGTGAAACAAGCAGAATTTTGCTATTATTTGCTTCTGTTTTCATTTTGCTAAGGAGATCCAACCGTCTGACATTTACAGCAGACCCTGCAAATTACATTGTTTGTTTTACAACTCTGAGAATCCCCCACTTCCCATGTTGGCTAGGATAGTTAAACTCCAAAAATATAACTTTGCCGAGCTCTAGTTTAGAGTAAGGAGGGGTAGCCTAAGGCCTTCCAAATGTTGTCGAACTGCAATTCTCATCATCTTTCACCACTGGCTAGGGCTCATGGAAATTTCAATCCAATAATTTGGAGGTCCATACTTTGCCTGCCACTGATTTAGAGGCATTCAGATTTTGGATTGCCTGATGCAAGAGTCTGTCTCAGATTCGAAAATATCTAACTTAGAGGATTTCCTCATATATTTTGTAACTTGGACTTTGAGTTTTGGGAGAATATAACTGGGACAGACAGAAAATGCTGCAATCTTTGCACTCTGGCAAGGGAGTAAGTTTCATTATACTCAGTGGGACTGAATATTTGAATAAGATCAGGCTATAAGAATGGGTTCAATAAACAGAAAAGAATCACAGAAAGGGAATAAATACATGATACCAAAGGATGTGCCCCACGGAGATCTTAAGAGAAATAAGTGGAGAGAAACTCCTTGGTCCTTAAAGTTTGTTTACAGAGTGTTTTGCTGTCTGTCTATATATATGAGAGCTCCTTGAAGCATTAAAACTATAGCCAGGCTGAACACAATAGAAGAAACAGGGATAGTTTTGGGTAATGGGTTGGGTCTGGAACTAGGACTTATGAGATCTATGTTCTAGTTACCCCAGAGTAATGAAGGCTACTAGTGTGTGGCCTTAGGCCAGTCATGCACATTGAGCTTGACTACCTCACAGGGCTGTTGTGGGACTATAGTGGAAAGGAGGAGAGCCATGTACACCTGCACAACTCAAAGCGTTAGTCCATGGACCGACACCAGTCCCCAAGCCATTGGGTGCTGGTCCCTGATGAGTTTCCAGGAAACAAAAAGCAGTTTTAGCCAATAGACACAAATGAGATGATATTTTGGAAGGAAAAAATAATAATAATGGCCAGTCCCTCACATGAAGTGGCCTGCAAACCACAGCCATCTTGAGTCATTGAAGGAAAAGTAGGTGATGACACATTAACCAATAAATAAAATAGCAAGAACAGTGATCCATACAGACTGCTCAGGGCAGGGAGCAAATTGCCCTAGACTCCATAAAATAGGAAATGCCATGCTTCAGCCGCTGGGCATACCACTGGCCCTACCACTCCTTATCAGGACCCTACAGCTCGGTGAATCTTTGCAGACATGCATATGCAAAGGTTTGCTTCAGGTCTCATAAACCCACCATTTTTTGCTTTGCTGGCTAAGGCTCCTGGGAGTTGCTGTCTTACATCTGGAGGGTCACATAATTCCCAGCCTGGCATTAGCAGAAAGAGGGCTATCTAAATGAAAAGAAAGGGATTTCTTATCACACTTAAATCCCTCTCTTCCTGCATGTAGCTCAATTTTATCCCCCAAATCATGTGGGAAGCAGGTTAAGCTAAGAGGTAGAGACTTTGACTGAAATTGTATGTATATATGTATGTATGTACGTACACTTAAGCCCTGAAAAAGCCCCAATGAAAAAGAGTACAATTTACTTCTGAGTAAAAATTCTTAGGCTTGCACTGTGCATAGATGAGCCATGCAAGCCTACCACTCAAGAACAAACCCCATCATTCAAGGTTGGGAAGCTGTGATCCTCTAGATGATGTTGAATTCCAGTTCCCATTATTCTTAGCATGCAGGGAGGAAAGAAGCTACAATCCAACATATAAAGAGCCACAACTTCCACACCCTTCCAAAGACTGGAAGACCCAGGTTCGAATCCTGTCAGCCATGAAGTTCTTAATGAGTGACTGTGCACCAGTAATTCTCAATCTAGCCTACTTTACAGATTGGTTGTCAAAATAAAATATAGACAGTAGAAGAATATATATGTTGCCTTGAACAGCTGGAAATCTTATGTGTAAATGTAAATAAAAGAGACAGCCACTATATCACCACATCTTTTGTTGTTTCAATGTTTTTAACACTAGGGTGCTAGTTTGTGGCCCATGGGGATCTATTTCTAAATAAATCTAATACAGGCCCTTCCATGCTTGTAATGTGCATCTTTTTGTAACAATTCCCTGGTGGAAGAAGCTACTGCAGTACTTCTAATCAAATGTCTGTGTTCTGAAGTGATTTGAACAGATAAATTTGTAGGCACACATATATGTTGAATATGTGTTCATTCATTCCAAGCCAAGCCAAGATCTGGGTGTGAGTAGGGGGCAGCTTCTAGTAAATTGTACTCTTTTTTTATTGGGGCTTTTTCAGGGCTTAAGTGGGCCCTGACAAAATATATATATATATACACACACATATATGTATATGTATATGTATATGTATATGTATATGTATATGTATATGTATATGTATATGTATATGTATATGTATATGTAGGCTTATACATATACAGTACATATACCACACTCTGGCTGTCCCATTTTGGAAGGAACAGCCCTGCTTAATCCTCTGCCATCCCTCTTTTTCAGCTGCTTTTAAAGTGTCCCAGTTTCTCTCTCCTCCTCCTCCCACTTTCCTCCCTTGTCATGGCTTACTTCAATTGCTATAAACTGAATTCAAAGTTCAAAAGTAGTTTACAAGAAGGGGTGGAAACTTCTCCTTCCCTCTAAATTCAGAAGAAAGCAAAGCAGACTCTCTTGGCTTATATATTCTTCCACATTATAATTCTTGCCATCCTTAGGGTTGCTGTAATTCAGAAATGACTTGAAGGCATACAACAACAGCAAGAACACGTTGACTACACTCTGTTTGGCCCCATGTGTCTCGTTTTTCATCTGTAAAATGTTGCAGAATATTATGTATGTACATGCATGCATTTATACATATAGAAAATAGATTGCCTACTCAATTTCTTTGAAACTAGCAAGATCAGAGACATTCAATGTGTGTGTGTTTCATAGGAAGCCTGTCTATATTTAATGATCTATATTTAATGATGTTTATTTTACAGACTCCCTGTAAACACACACAGATTTTAGTACAGTTTTCAGAAATGGTTTTTAAACATTTTTTTTAAAAAAGCAAGACTGCTGTATCAGAGTATACAACTGCATCTGCTCTGCAGAAATAAGGCAGTTTGACACCACTTTAAATGCCAAGGTTTCATGCAGTTGTGGCTCTGATAAAGGGCTAAATATCTCACAAAGCTACAAATCCCAGCATTCCATAGCACTGAGCCATGGCAGTTAAAATGGTATCAAACTTTATTAATTTGCAGTGCAGATGCAACCCAAGGCAAAGCAACAGAGTACATAACACTTCAAGCACATTATAACAAGCCCACTAGGAGTCCATTGAAGGAAGGCATGGCTGTTGGGTTTTAAAAAGCCAAGAAGAAAAGATTGATCACAAAACAAAATAAAAATATTTCCATTTTCAACTGATTCCTCTTATGATGGGGGGCGAAGGAAGAGGGAGGCTCACTTTCCTATGAGATGCCAACAAGAGATTGGGGGCTCACCTTTCATGAAGAGCTTTCCTTATCACCTTTCTTCCGGCCAAAGAGCTTCAGGCAGTATATATAGCCTTATCCCACATTATCCTCCCAGTAACCCTGTAAAGTAGGTGAGGCAGAGGAGGAGATGGAGAGTGGCTTGCCCAAGGCCACACCATAAGCTTCATGGCTGATCAAACTGCTCCCTCCATGCGCATTACAGATGAATGACCCTGAACCAAGGACCATTCTTTGATCCTTAAAATCTATTACCTCCTCCCACCTACAACTGGCAATACTTTTTTAAAAATAAAACACCCTCCACAGAAAATCTGTTCCCTGCCAGCCCTATTACATTATGAAGGCCAGATCTGGTTGTGGGTAGGAGTTAGCTTCTAATATGCCTGCTTTTCTATCCATGAGCCTTGATAAATTTGGTAACCAGTGGGGGCATCACCTAGAAAGACAGGTAGATCTGGCCACACTTTAATTTCCCACAATGCCTGAGGACCATGTAGTATCAGGGGCATTGTGGGAAAATAAAAGATGGGCAGGACGCAGCTGCAGAGTTCCTCAGAGCACTGGAACATTTCATAATGTTTTAATGGCCACAAACAGGCTAGCAAGAAGTAATAAGCAAAAATTTAGCTTTATTCTGAGTAGACCACAGTCAAGAGCCACCTGTACAAGTCCCCAAATTACCAGTTTCCCAACGCTAAGGGAGTATCACCAAATTATAAGCTTTTGTATGACCCATTTTATTCATTTTGATTTTAGGATACATTTGTTTTCAAGGGTGGTAGAGGCTCTACAGCAGACATCAGCAGGGGTCCCTCTAGAAAGTCAGGGCCATTGTTGCTGTTGGGTGCCTTCAAGTCATTTGTGATCTATGGGGTTTTCTTGGCAACAAATCTTGCCTCCTTTGTATCCCAATATCCCAATTTTCCTCCTCTGTATCCCAATTTTGTATCCCAAGATCCCAATTTGTATCCTGATTGTTGGGGGGAAAGTGGGATATAAATAAATATAGTACAAATGCTAATAATAAATGTGCCATTGCCTTCCCATGAGGCTGAGAAAATGTGACTTGCCCAAGGCTACCCTATGGATTTCACAGCCGAGCTGGGATTCAAACCCTGGCCTCCGGAGCCGTAGTCCAACACTCAAACCACTATGACACACTGCTAGATGTCGGGTGCTGATAGTGGCCCTGAATGCAGCACTAAACCCAATAGTTTCAGTCACTTGATAAGTCATCATGAATGCAGCAGAAATGGTAGAACAGTATTTTGCTTTTCAAGCAGCGGGTTGTAACTGCACTGAAGAAGAGTCTCTCCTCAGTGGCATCACTAGGGTTGGTGCAGTAACTCATGGTGTCACCCCCAGACTGTCTGACCCACACCCGTGCCACCCCATTCAGCCAGCCAGGCCACCTTCACCACGGTAGCGGTAGGGTGCTGCTGGCATCTGGCAGCCCCTTCTAGGTTTTGTGGGGCTTTTGGCAGGCGGGAAAGGGAAGTGATGGCAGCAGAGGTGGCCACAGACCCCTTTCCTTTTAAGGAGGAGTCGGTGGCTGCCACTGTCACTGTCATCTCCCTTGTCCGGCCCACCAGGCATGCATGCCAAATCCAGAAGTCACTGCCAAGCAGCAGCAGCACCCCTTCCCCACACAAGTAACCACAACCTATGGGGGTGATTGGGGGGGATCTTGGGACAGAGGGTGAAAAGGGCATTATAGATGAATACTTTTATAATTAAATGGTAAGTGACTGCCCCACCAAGAATCCAAGGTTTCACCCAGTGCAATTGCACCCCCTAAATGACACCTCTGTCTCTCTCCAGTAGCATCACCACCGTTGTATGTATTTTCTTGACAAGAGCTACAGTTGGCCCTGCACATGTGTGGCTTTGAGTTTTGCAGATTTGATTATTTGCAATTATTTGCAATATTTGATTATTTATCTCTAACTCCTCCAGCGCAATTCTGCTGGGAGTTGACCATAGAGTTGTGCTGGAGAAACTAAACATTCCTAGCGAAAACAATTCTCTAGGCATTTTGTAGGCCAGTATGATTCTATTATCAACTTCTGGCAGATGTTAACCGTAGAGTTGCACCAAAGGACCTGGAGATTCCTAGAGAAGCATTCTCTTAGGAAAAAAAAGAATAGTGTTATTTTTATTCGTGGTCTTCCCACATTCATGGGGGGGGGGTAACCCTAACTCCAGCAAATGTGGAGGGACCACTGTAAGAAAAGGGAAGCCAAACATGAAGAGAGCAATGCTATTTTTTTAGTTATGGTGATATGGTCCTTACTTGCATCAAGGCTAGATTACTTCTATGTATCCTACATGGACCCATCCTTGAAAAGTGCTCAGAAAATTCAACCAGCCCAATGTGCAGTTAGTAGAATGCTGATCAGAGCTAATCGTCAGGAAACTCTGACTTTTTTATGATAGTTTCACTGGTTTCATTTATGAGCCTGGTGGACAGGTTGGCCTGGGGATTCTGGAGGTTGCAGTCCAAGAATGGAACTTTTCCAAGCCGTGAACTATTAATGGGGCTGTCCCTTATTTTCAAAGCCCAATACATTAATGATGACTATGGACGTTATCACACATGGGCCAGAAAGCGAAAATAAAGTGGAAATGAGGCATTCCAAAAATAAACGGGAAATAAAACTTAATTCCGCAAACGTCATTACCTTAATTGCGAATTTACAGTAAGCGCATTTAACGTCCACACACTAGTGGAAAAAGCCCGTATATGTACTAGAAATGAGCTTCTTGCACATGCGCAGATAGAGGAATGCTTGCTGGAACCATGGCAACAGCAGGGAAATGCTCCCAAATTTGCATTTGGTTATCACATTACGGTAAATGCAAAATTACCTTAATTGCGCATTTGCATTTCCTCCAAACAACCGAATTTCAACAGATCACGGTTAACACCAGTTTCTGTCCACTTTCTGTCCAGTTTCTGTGCGACGTTGTGTGAAAACATGGGCCACTAATCCAGTTTCTGTTTGGGTTTTGTGTGGATTAACCAGCAGATTTGCCCCCAACATTGTCCTATGTCAGCTAGGGCTCCAGCCCTTCTCACAGGATATAAAGTCCATTGGCAGATTTCTCCTCCAGGTTCCAACGTCAACAAGGCAACTGGATGCATTTCAGAAAGGATCTTCTTACCATTCATACCTAGTCTGGGGATCAATGTGCTAAGGAAGACTCATTTGCTTTCTCATGGTTTCTTGCAACCTTGCAAATCCATTCTAATTTCCACTGTCTCTGAAACTATGTGTATTTCATTAAGCTTTTAAAATACGTTGGTTAATTGTTTTTGGACTCCATATTGTGAGCCTCCTTGTGTGTTTCTTAAGAAACAAAAAAGCAGATTATTTTTTTTCCAAATAAATTAAGACAAACCAATCCACAGGCACTACTAAGAGCGGGGCTGCAGACTTTAAGAGCAGCTTTGAATCTTCAGGATGGAAGCAGGAATCAGGGGCTGGGATGACGCATTTTGGCAAAAGTCCAAAGAAACAGATACGGAACTGAGTAGGAACTGGGGCTACTGAGATCCTTGCCTTCAGAGACACAGGCAAAATTAAAGACAGCTCTCATATATGTTTTAACTTCACCTATTCCCAGTTCAGAATTGGGGAAAGTTACTTTATGAACTACAATTCTGTATCCCCCAGCATTACAGATGGAAACTGGGATACATGTGGCCAAGCTGCATAAGAGTGCGGTCAATATGGCAAAAGTTATTAATGAAGAACAGACAAGCTAAGAGAGGCTGCAGCAGGTTGCTCCTGCAACAGGTTGCTCAGAAAAGGGTGAGATTTTTGCCCCTTCTCTTCTGCCCCCTTCTAAGTTTATTGAGTGCAAACTACATTTACACTTTCAACTTACCGGTACTTTGCAGCAACTGAAGTAATTTGAGGACAAAGGAGGAAAGTGTGAGAAGGAGAGAGAAATTGGACTATTTTAAAAGCAGTTGAAAAACGTGGGACAGCAGATTAACTGGAACTGTCCCTGTCAAACTGGGACAGTTAGAGAGGATCTAATTCCCAGATTCCACCCCAGCTAATAAATCTAAGGCTTTTATTATTAGGGAGAGTCCATGTTTTCTGCAGCTCATCTAAGACTGCATCCACACTGTAGAAATAATCCATGTTGGCAGCACTTTAACTGCCATGGGTCAATGCCACGGAATTCTGGGAACTGTAGTTTGTTGTGGCATCACAGCACTCTGATAGAGATGGTTAAATGTCTTAAAAAAAAAACAACTACCACAATTTCCAGAATTCTATAGCATTGAACCATGGCAGTTGAAGCAGCATCAACCTGGATTATTTCTGCAGTGCAGATGCAGCCTGTGATGGTAACATTACAGCTCCCATTTATTTATTTATTTATTTATTTGCCTTCTGTGGTTAAGATTCTTTAGCATTTGCTAGCATCAGCATTTTTTAGACGTTAAGGAATCTGCAACCTGCAAAGCCTCCCTGATCAGCTCCTGTTTCCCTCCTTAGGGTCTTTCTCTCTTGCAATTGTTAGGATTGACAGGGGAGTCCATCCATTCTCTGGTCTCAAAAGGTGGCTATGGTGGTTTCAAGAGTAATTATGGCATTGGGACAAGTGGAGCTGCCTGCATAGGAATGTGGCTTCAGTCTGAAAAATGTTCCACAGCCTTGCTTTAGAGTTTGACTCCTTCCTTATATCTGAGGAGATGAATGCATCTTGGCTTTAGCCTTCACAAAGCTCAGTGTTCGCATTTGAGCATGAAGCACTACGGGGTACGCAGTCACACATTTTTTTTTTTGTCCAGAGCTTTGAAAAGTTCCCAGATTTTTTTCTGGGATTTTCCAGAAACTGTATTAATAAGAGAGAAACTTTCTCAAGCTCTGCAGTTTTCACACATGGCAGCTGCTGAAGTATATTTGCACCTACTGATAATATATTGTAGGACAACTATGCTTTTCTAGAGCAGCGTTACTCAAAATGGTGATTCCTGGACCAGTGTCAGTCTATGAGGCATCAGTTACCCATCCCTGCAGAGTTTCCAGGCAAGAAAGAAATAATAGTAGCCAATGGTAACCAATACGGTACTGGTCCATGGTATATTGGAAAAAGAAAAATGGCACTCACATCAGATAGTTTTTGAAGCAGTGTTCTAGACTATCTTGTCCCCCAAAAAGGATCCCACTCAGTTTTTAAATGGGTGAAGATCGAAGCTATTCCTAGAATTGGTAAATATAGTTTCTCCATCCAGTATTCTTGGCCAAAGACTTGGCTTCACTCTTTCTACATCTTCTCCATACAAAGAACAGGGTACAACACAACACAACACTCTCATCTGCCATGGCAACCATCACAGGGGGAGGCAGTGAGGAGGAGATCCATCCCTCAAATTATTTTCCCCATCTCCAGTTGTATGAGATTATCCACACCTTTTAATCTGTGAGCAACACTGGGGAATCCCCATCTCACATGGCTGCAGTATTCCAGGAACTGTAGTCCAAAAATATAACATTTTGAGTCTCTTGTTGTTGTTGTTGTTGTGTGTTGTTGTGTTGTTGTTTCTTATTTACAGCAGCTCTAAGGCTAGAGGATACAAAACTGTCAAATTAACAACTGGAAATTACTCGTGTAAAGTACCATGTATACTGAAGTGTGTTGTGTGCCTTCAAGTAATTTCTGATTTATGGTGACCCTATCATGGGGCTTTCTTTCTTCAGGGGGGGTCACCATTGCCATCCTCTGAGGCTGAGAGAATGTGACTTGCCCAAGATCCCCCAATGAGTTTCCATGGCTGAGCCAGGATTCGAACCCTGATCTCCAGAGTCATAGTCCAATGCTCAAACCACTACATCACACCAGCTCCATCACCACACTAGAAACTACACCACACTAGTTTCTTACAACAAAGCAAAATTGGGGAACAAGATGAGTTACATCAAATCTTCATGGAAAGTCTAAACAGCAGCAGCTCAAGTGTTCCTGTTTCCTCTTGAAACCCCTTATATGTTTGCCAGTTCAGCCCACATCTGCTTTTCACGGCAAACCCACTTGCAGGTGGCCTTTAATCTGCTCCATTTCCAAGTGGCGCCAAGGAAAACACACTCAGCAGCTCAAGTGAGATGCAACAAAGGCAGCAAGGGATTTCTCACCTAGCGACACACCTGCTCTAGCCCAGAGCCAACAGCCTTGGAAACACCAAGGTCTTATGGAAAATCTCTAGCCGTTTTATTCGTCACTACTGCCCTAGGTGGGAAAGCTGCGTTCCCATCTGGCAATAGCTGTCCAGGATTAATTCAATCCATAGCTGAGGTTTAGAACACACTAAAAGCCAGCTGAGCCCTTGAACACTTGCACTGAGCATGAAGACAGGAATTCCCATGAGCATGTGCAGAGTGCTTTCCCCCTTGCCAGTGTATTTGCAACCACTTTCTGTGTCCTTGGCCCAGGATCACGTACAAAAAGGAAGGCATTTCAGGGAGAATATAACATTTCCTGCCTGGGTTGAGGTTTTTATAAAGTTTCCAACCTCTAGTGCTATCATCCTTGGTATTCCACCAAGCTAAGGCCCACGGTTCTAGCATTTCCACATATGAATACCTTCCACTTGATACCCAGCACCCTAAAGCTTCAATATGTTACCTTCTTTCACCATAACTCCTAGACCCCCAGGTAGCATAGAAGCTATAGTCCAAAAAGATGTGTGCCGTAGTGGTTTGAGCCTTGGACTATAACACTGGAGACCAGGGTTTGATTCTCAGCTCAACCATGAAACCCACTGTGTGACATTGGGCATGTCACTCTCTCTCAGCCTCAGACAATGGCAAACCTCCTCTGAACAAATTTTGCCAAGAAAACCCCATGATGAGTTCCCCTTAGGGTTGCCATAAGCTGGAAACGGCTTGAAGGAACACAACACACACACGTGCAACATTGCCACAGCATTTGAGGATTCAAACCGGCTAAAGTAGGACTGTACTGTACCCTTTAGCATCCTTTGAAGCTGCAGCCTATTTGGGCCATGAGACATGATCCCTCTCTTTTGTCCTTGAGGTTGGGTGACAGGGGTGTGGGGTGGGAAGGATACATATAAAAGAAGATGCAAAATAGGGCAGGAGGACTCCTCCCTAGCTCAGGAGACAGAATGAAGTTGATACAGGTATGTGCAAACGAAAGGGCCACCTGCGCAAGCCGAATGTGAGATGCATGCATGGCTCACGCACATTCGCTGCTGTAGGCACTGCTTGAAGGATTGTGTGAGCTACTGTGATTCTAAGGCAATGGATATGCCTTGTTCTTTTTTGAATGTGAGATGAGTGCAGCACTGAAACGGATGGATGGGAAACAGCAGGAAAGCAGTTCTTGGCTAAATAGGAGGAAAACCATCCTAACGGTAACATCTATTTGACCGACTTGTTTTGGGAGGTGATGGGCTTTCCTTTCTTTGAAGGCTATCTGGCATGCTATATGTGCAATCACTAAACTGATCAGACAGTTGAACTAGATGACTTCTAAGGTGTCTTTTAAATCTACCAGGTCAGAAGAAAAACAGCACTATACAGTGGTGCCTTCAACCTTATGCACACCTCTTTAAAATATGCCCCACCAAATATGGTTGGGCACAGCTCAGCAAGCATGCCTAGCACTGAGCTGTGAACAACTTTATTGAGGAAGCCATCTACCCGTCACACTTGACAAAAAGTGAATGCTTGCATGTCTTTAATAGATTCACAAGGGGATTTAAGTGTGTGTGTGTGTGTGTGTGTGTGATCTATTTATGCATGGTAACCCTGCAATACTGTACTGTGAGCTGTGGGTATGTACATGCTGTCAAGTTACCTCTTGATTTATGGTGACCCCATGCAGGGTTTTCTCAGGCAAAGAATATACAAAGAGGTGGTTTCACCATTGTCTTTTTCTGAAATATAGACCTCAATACCTGGCATTCCTTTGCAGTCTTCCATCTAACCAAGCCTGACACTGCTTAGCTTTCAAGATCAGACAGGATCTGGTGCCTACACCGATTTTTCATGTCTATACTATGAGTTAGCCTGGCATAATTCTCCTTCTCCACTAGCACTGAGATGACTTTGTACTCAGTGTGCTAAAACACTGGAAACAGATTAAAACATTTACTTCTTACTGTAATAGTGAGCAAATCAAAGTGTATGCTTTGTGCTTATACTACCCTATTTCTTTTAAATGGGGTAGACTGTGTGATGAAAATTTTAGGGGCCTGAAAGACCCAGAAGACCAGGTGAAAGACCCAGAAGACCAGCTGCAACCAGAAGATGTACTGAACTACAACTCTCATCATCCACAACCAAGATAGCTGTGAGATCACAGATACCAGGATGGGAACAGCTGACTTAAAGCATTTTCATCACAGCTATGGACTTGGGATGGAGGGGTGGAAATTACCAGCAGCATCTGTAGCAAAGTTAATAGAATGTGAGATCTATTTTTCTTTCAAAAACAAATGAGCAGCATTCAGTATGGAAAAGGTTTGTGGTGGTTTTTTTACCACAACTCCCAGAATTCCCCAAGCCAGTGACCATGACCAGGGACCATTTATAAAGTTTCCAACCTCTAGTGTTATCATCCTTGGTATTCCACCAAGCTGGGACCCATGGTTCTAGCATTTCCTCATATAAATACCTTCCGCTTGACAACCCAGCACCCTCAAGCTTCAGTCTGTAACCTTTTTACTATAACTCCTAGACCCCCCAGCTAGCATAGGAGCTATAGTCCAAAAAGATATGTTGCATAGCAGTTTGAACCTTGGACTATGATTCTGGAGACCAGGGTTTTCCCCAGCCAGAGACCATGACCAGGGACTATGCTGGATGGGGGACACTAGGAGCTGTAGTCTCCAAAAGTAATTTTTCCAAGGTTTGATTCAGTTTAGAACGTTTCAGACTGGCGTACAACTCCTATCATTCCCACCCAGCCTATTGTTAGGGTCGTGGGAGCTGTATTCCAGAACAATTGCAGCAGTGACCATTCTTTGAAAAATCTAACCCACCAGATCCGTCACCCTTTCCTGGAATCCCTTTAAAACTAGTGAGAAGGTCTTATCTTCCTGGATCATCTTCCTGGGCACTCAGCTGCTACTCCTATTCCCCACCATCAGTAAAATCTGGCAACTTCCTATGGAATCCTGGGATTTGCAATTTAGGGAAGGGTGAGTTGGGAAGGGTATCTATAGTTCTCATCCAGCAACCACTACTATCTCACTAAACCACAAACTCCAGGATTCCATAGTGCTACAATTATGTAGCGTGAAATAGGCCTGGGGACCTGCCTCATCCTCACTTTGCTCTCCAGCTTTCTCTATTCTCATTTCTCTTAACCCTCTCACTATTCCTGTCTAGGGAAAGCAGCCTTGGATTGCAGCATTCTTACTCTTGGCTGCTACTCATTGTGCCAGCCGCAGGAGCAACAGCCTGGCCTGCCATCCTGTCAACGCCACCATAGCAGCTGAGAAAGACGATTGCCCCATCTGCATGACCATCACCACCTCCATCTGCAGTGGCTACTGTGAAACTAGGGTGTGTATCTGTGCATAAGAGGGTAGGGAAGAAGACTGGGTGGGAGATCCTTTTCAACTCACCCAGATACATACAAATGATAGAATGGGCCTGTGGAAGCTGGCACTGACACCCATCAAAAGTGTTGCACCAGAGGCCTCTTTTTTTTAAAAAAAAAATACTTTCCCTCCCCATCAAACATTATGTGAAGCTACTCACATATAGTCTCCCTCCCCTTCCTTTTACTTGCCAACCTTTTGCAGGAGATGTTGTGGAAGACTATCCTCTCATCTTTCAGCCAAAGAGTGTGCACCTACAAGGAGGTACGCTACGAGACCATGCTCCTGCAAGGATGTCCGTCAGGCGTTGACCCATCCTTCATGTACCCTGTGGCTATCAGTTGCCACTGTGATCTCTGTAAGATGGATTCCAGTGACTGCACCGTTCAGAGCACTGGGCCCAACTCCTGCAGCAACCAAGCCATCTTTGCCTAATACAAAGTGATGGTGTGGGACAAATAAATGCCATCAAGATCGGTCTCTGGAGTGTTTCTATTGATGGACACAAGGAATCCAGGCATCCTGACTTACAACCCTCTTTACCTACTCTATCCTACTTGCTTGCAGTTCTACAACCAGGCACTGAAAGAGCTCAGATTATCTCTATTCTAAAGTTCTTTTCTTTTAGGCCACAAGGATGAATTGTTATATGCCTTCAAAACTTATGGAGACCTTATAGGGGTTTTGTGGCAGATTTTATTCAGGAGGCTTGCCACTGCTTTCCTCTGAGGCTGAGAGAGGGTCACTTGCCCAAGGCTACCAAGTGAGTTTCCATGGTTAAGCAGGGATTCAGACCCTGGTCTCCTGGAGCTTGACTCCAAAAATCAAACATTACAGTTTTCTGGCTGTTTTTGTAAAGACCAAACTCCTAAAAAAAATCCTGGTTCTAATCCCTGTTTCCTAAACTTTTTATCTGAAGATCTATACTTCTGTACAAAGAAAATTCAGCTTTCAGGGAAGAGAACATCATAATCAAGCTGTGCTATCTAAGAGTGGCCTTAAAGATACTGAATACACATTATGTGTTGGGCGGCATTCAAGTGAGGCAAGGAGAGGCATAGAATTGCTTAGGGCACCTTCTATGTGGGCTGGGATGACACAGGAAATGGGAAAAGGAGGAAAGGGCATGCTTTCTGAAATGCTGCAAAAAAGAGGCCATGTACAGGACTTTCAGTCTGAGTACTTAGGGAGGCAAAACCAAAATTTTACCACCACCCCCAGGACCCACTGCAGCCTGAGCAGACCTGGAAATGCAAATGACACCAAAAAATCAAAACTGGAAGCTGCTGGAAATCCTCCTCCAACATGTAAAAAGGTTTGTGCTTTCAGTGGCCTTGTGGGCCGTGGGAGAACAGCTATTCCTGGAGTGTGGGGGGGGGAACCATTTGGTGATAGAAATGTAAGTGGAAAGGGAGATATGGCTGGGGGGGTCTACCTGTGGGCTGCCTTCTGCCCATTCTTGGTTTAGTAAAGGCAGGGCCATCTTTCATGCCTTTTCTGTTCCAGTTAGAGCCAGTCTCCCAAGCTGGCTTAAATTAAAAAATCCAGCTTCTCTGACATTCCAAGGATCCTGGGGCCCAGTTTTTCACCTAAGCTCACAAGATTCCTGTTACCTATTTAGCAGATCACTCTTCCATGCAAGCTTTCAGTTCTTGTTTCACCTGAATTTTGTGAAGGGCCACATGAGAACATCTGAGGCTGTCCTTAAAGCTCACTGCTCTTGGCCTCCCTTCCCCAGCTCTCAGTATTTCAGAAATGGATAGAGAGAAAGACAGACAGAGGAGCTACCATGGCTGCTGTAGAGCAGAAAATCCTCTCAGGAAGCACCAAGACATTGAGGGACATAGATGACATTTTTTTAACATGTAGGAAAAAAATATTATACACAACAAAGAAAGAATCAGTAACTTTCTTCAGAAGGGAAGCATCACTCCAGTATAGAAACCATCTTGGCACTAAAAGAACTGGAGAAAGGACTTTGTCCACGGTCAGATGAGGTCCCTGAGAATGTCATCCTCCATGATGCTGGGGGCTGGAACTTGCTGCAAGCCTGGCTGGGGTACAGGCCCCCGGGGACCTGGGTTCATTAGCATCTGACCTGGGGGAAATATCAGAGCAGGAGGAATATTACAAGTAAAAAAGAGGAAGTATTCTCAGATTAAGCTTTTTAAAAAGGGGTGGAGAACCTACAACCCAAATGCCAGATAAGGCTTTTGTGATTTCAAAGAATTCTTCCCCCATTCCATTAAATAATGCCAGAAACTCTGCATGTGAGTATGTGTAATATGTACATAATACACATTTTATTTTATATAAAATAGAGTGCTAAAGGGAGCAGTTGCATGTGTTCAACTACCCCCATCCCAAGAATCATTCCCATACTGTTCCTGTCAGTCAGTGAATCCCAGCTGGAGAGCTGGAGCTTCTGGAGGCCATAACACCCCAGTATTTACCTTTAAGAAGAGTCTTCCTCAATCTGGGGCCCTCTTCTGGCTACAACTCCCATCACCCCCAACTAACATAAACAGCACCAAGTTCAGAAAGACCTGACCTAGGGATTATGTTCATCTATTTATAGCTTATCTACTTTAAGTAGGAAACTATCATACAATTTATTTGTTTAATAAAGGGACATACATGCATGCTTGTATGTGGCTCCCCACATGATTTCTTTCTCCTGAAAATCAAATATTCTTGATAGGGAGGGAAAGATCCCAGACCTTTTTATAAACATTAGAGATCCTTCTCTTTCAGATGCAGCTGCTTCTGGAGTGGAACAGTGGTTTCTCTTTATGGACTTTTCTTATTTCACACAAATAAAACAGCGGATTGTACCTTGCAATGGTGCCCGTGGTGCCATCTGGCCTGGCCACTGTTGTCCAGGGGCTTGGTGCATGAGGGGCTGTCCAGGGAGTTGGAGCTGTTGTTGTCCCGGAGGCTGATGCCCTAGAGCCTGTCCCATGGGTTGGTGTGGTAACATTCCTGGAGAACCCTGCTGGAGGTGGTGGAGGGGCTGCTGGGACTGAGGAACTCCAGCTTGGGGCTGTACATGAGGGACAGAGTGAAGGGATAGGCGATGAAACTGCAAAAATTCCATTCACAGCAGAAGAAGGGATCCTTGAACAGGCAAGTCCACATACAAGAGCCTGGTTGGGTCACACCAGAGGTCTATCCAATCCAGTATCCTCTTCTCAGAGTGGCCAACTGACATCCCAATAGGAAGCTCACAGGCAGGACATGAGAGCAACTCCCTCTCATGTCTTGCCTCTCATTTTCCAAACATTAGTACCGAGAGGCAAACTGCCTCTGAAATGGGAGGCAAAATGCAGTCATCAGGACCATAAAGCATTCATATTCTCCACAAAGTTATCCAATCCTCTTTTAAAGCCATCAAAGATAGGGATTATCACCACATTTTGTGACAGCAAATTCTATGGTTTTGATTAGGCACTGGGTATATTTCTTTTGTCCATCCTGAATAGCTCACCATTCAGTTTTATCAAATTACATCACATCTCAATATTAGAAGACAGGTCAAAATTGTCTACCCCATGTAAAATTTTACACTCACCATCATGTCCTCCCGCTTACTTGCTACAATAAAACACCACAAAAGCTATAACCATTTCCTTCTAGGAGAGTTGCCCCAACCCTCAGGGCATTTTGATAGCCTTTTCTACAGCTGTCATTGACACAACAGACAAGACTCAAAAAGGAGAGTACAGGCTTGCTTTCTGCTGCCTCAGAGGTTAGAACTGTTGGAAGATTTTTTGCATTCTCTCTTCCCTTACTTAGATAGATTTTCCTGCAAATCCTGCTATCTCCCCTCTTTGCAAGCATCCCATTTGCTCCTAGTGAAAATTGGTCAACAAACCATGTAATTTGGATCACTCCTCCTTTGGGGAAGTATTCATACACACATAGATTTTCTCCTGAACTGTTGGGTTTTCCATCTTCCTTTTTCAACTTTCTTTGGAAAGATGGTGAGATAAAGATTTCTTCTTTACCAGAACTATTCATTAGTTAGATTAGGATATAGCCTCTATGTATATGTAGATTAAAGCCATTAATAAACTTTTGTTTAAACTGCAAGCTATTGCGTTTGTTGTTTTTTGAGTCAATCTCAGTTCTTAGAGAAGCATAGTTAGACAAGGACAAGTTTCTCCTACTCTGCTGATTTAAAGCTAGACCATAACAGGCTTGGCTTTGATATTTTTGATATTTAAATATTTTGATTACCTTAAAAAAGTCTGAATCCTAAGAACTAGGATCAATGGTTTTAAGTTACAGGAGGGCAGATTTCAACTGAACATTTAGAAGGAACATCTTGACAGTGAGAGCAGTCTGGCAATGGAATCAATAACCTAGAGAAGTGGTGGGGTTCCCTCCTCTGGTTGTCATCACAAAGAGGCTGGACAGCTTTCTGCTGGGGGTGCTCTAACTGGAAATCCTGCAATGAGCAGGGGCTTGGTCCTGATCCCCATAGAACTCCTTCCAACTTTATGATTCTATGACAATGTGAATTATATACTCCTTATAGCCAAAGAGTCTAATTCCTGGACCTTAATATCTTAATTTCAGGATGAACTTCAAGTAAAGAAGTCCTCACTCCTGCTCTGTTAAGAGTTCCTGCCCACTTCCTGGGTCTCCGATCCTGCTCTGGAAAGTTACAAAAGCCCCCCTGCCACTACCAGAGTACATTTTCTTCATGCCCTCTATCAGAATTCCACTTCTTTCACTCACATGGTCAACCTGACTGGCACATTGCCTTCTCTTCCTTGAGAAAAGGATGGCCCAAAACTCTAAGGAGGATTAAGAACTGAGTCTACAGCACCCTTGGAAATTAACAATGGAGGTCTCAATTTCCTCTGTTATCATAATGGATAGGATAGGACGTGAGAGGAAGTGGGTAGACTAACCACCCCTAAAAAGGGATACAGCACTATTAGCACTACCCTGCCATGGATCTGTGGGAAGGTGTGCCTTCTCTATAACCCTCTTTTTCCACTCAGGAAGAAGGTAACAAAAGCAGTGCTGGATCAGACTAAAGGCCTATCTAGTCCAGTAACCTATTTGTATTGTGGCCAGCTTCATGCCTACTGGACGACAACAAAAAGGCATATATGCAATAGCACTTTCCTGCTCATGTTCCCCAACAAAAGGTACATAGAAACACTGGTATTACATTTCTGATACATATACTGACAATACTGAATCATACTACCCTGAAAATGGATTAATACAGAGTTTTCATGACTACTGAGTTATCCTACACTTTAAATCTTAGTGGTCATCAATATATTTTGAGGTTGCAAATCCCACAAGTGGACTGTGCACTGTGTGGCAGACTAGTTCCTTCATTCCTTGCCTAGGCTTCTGGGCTTCTCAGGAAGAAGATTATGAGGTTTAATGTTCTCTGCAGGGCTAAGTGGCAGACTCATCTACGCATGCCCCAATGCTCTATCTCTTAGCTGTGGTCAGTTCTAGACGGTTCCTTGGACAAGTAAAAGAGGAAGCCTTGGAAAGGGAGACTGCACTTACCGGCTGTTGGCTGAGGAGAAGGCTTCGGAGCTGAGGATTGGCGCCTGGGTTTTGAGGCCTAAGCATGGCACCCCCTTGGGTAGCCTGTGGCCCAGCCTGTGGAGGGACTGGTGCTTGTGGGGGCTGGCTAGTGGGTGGAGCTGTTGGCTGAGGTTGCTGCACTCGGAGCTGCAACTGAGGAAATAGAAAGAAAAACACACACAATCTAGCTTGATGGAGTTCATTTAGCAGGAGTCATCTTCCCAAGGTGTGGCAAAGGAGAGGCATATGCAAAGGTGTTGTAAACATAGCCATTAAAGAGAAGCTGGTGCCAGAAGGTGTGTGTTACACTATGGACAAAGACCAAATGCTCTCCACTGTGGTTCGTATCTGTATTTGCAGGATCTAGTGACCAGGTTACAAAAAGGGTATTGGAAGGTTCTACAGAAGGGCAATCATGTTTACAAGAAAGCTCTTCTGAGAAAGAAAGAATCTTAACAAAAGAACTGTAATATTATTTCACTATATAACCTGTGTTGGCACTCAACATCAGGAGGAAAGGAGAACAGCACAGGAAAATCTATGCCAAGAGCAATGCACCTGCAACACAAACTCCACATTGAATTAAGAAACTAGATTTCTGAGTTACAACACAAATGAACTTCTGCTTTCCTTCTAGGTTTAGGACTCAACTGGGGAGGGGTCTAATAGCCTGAACTGCATAAATTATAGGACTCCAAAATTGCGATGAGTTCACCTGCAACCTGACCAACCCTATAATTTGGCAGAATACTGTTTAGGAAAGCAGACAAATTGTTAATTATGTAACTTGCTTTTATTGACAGTTTTTCATAGGAATAGCAGCAGGTGCTTGCTGGATTTCTTTTTCCTCCTGTATCAAAGTAACTTGGCTGGTTTTGGATACTATGAACCTCACCAAAAAAAAA
>CM034710.1:20536305-20567621 GCA_020142125.1 Phrynosoma platyrhinos
AAAAAAAAAAAAGGTGGTGATGGTGCCATTTTCTATGCTGCAAGTATCTTGGGCAGGCAGCAGGCTCCTACCTCTGCAAGAAGACTCACCAGGCCTTGCTGCCGCTGCTGCTCTTCCATAATCCCCACCTGAGGCATACCAGGGCTCACCTGTTGCCCTCCCATCTGGAAGAAAATAAGAGTGGGGGGATCAGGCCTGAGAGAGTGTGATCTGTGGAGAGCCAAAAATGCACTTTCAAGCCAAAACTAACTCCAATTAATAGCTTCCTTTCATTGTGTGTCTGTTCCCCTGCATTCCACTGATCTTCTCACCTGCTGCTGGACTCCCTGTGTCACTGGTAAAGTGCCAGGCTGTTTTGCCAGGAAGGGCTGTGTGTTGGGCGTCGATCCCAGGGGCTGGGAGCCCCCCATCTGCTGCAAAAAAAGAGAAAACAAAGGAGAAATCAGCCAAAGGGGTCCGTTGTGTGTGTGTGTAGGTGAGTTTGGCATCATTTCAGTTAAAAAGGTAGCCCCAGTTCTCTATCATTAGGTGCTTAAGGGAACAAGATAAATCTAAGGCACTGCTACTCAAAACAATGGTCCATGAAGATTGGTGCTGGTCCATAAACCGTTAGCTGCTGGTCCCTGGGAAGCTTTCAGGAACATCAATGGGCACTCTGCAATTGGCAGAATGGAAACTCTTCAATCCTGCTATTCCTCATGAGATAGCTTGAAGAACACTTGTCTAGTTAGGGATCATCTTGCCCTCCAGATGTTATTGGACTGTAAATTCCATGAGCCCTAGCCATCAGTGAGAGATGATGGGAATCAGTCCAATAATATCTAGAGGGCCACATGTTCCCCATCCCTAGTCTAAAAGCAAACTACATGTGAAGCACACATTTTAAAAAATGTACAGAAGGTTAGATCATGAGTTAAAAATCAAGGCACAACTATCTAGTAAGAAATTACTGCAGAACTCCAATCCTTTACCAATCCATGCTGAACAGCTTAATATCAGAGCATCTCACTCACATTCTTATTGAGGAATGAGAACAAATGCTTGAAATGCTGCAAAGGTGGCACATGTGATACTGGGAAACATTGTGCTATTATTTTTATGGCACCAACTTTAGATGGGAGAAGGTGTGTTAGAAAGATAAAAGACTTCAACAAGATCTAATGTGTCTGGTTAGGGATTCCCAGGGTCCTTTCCCCAAGGTGCCTTGGGTGTCAGCTGCCTACCTTTTGTTGCTGAACTTGCTTGTGATTGGTGATGACCTGCCGAATGCCATTGACAAAGCCGCTCTGGTCATAGGGAATGAGCCCCATGAAGATTTTCTTCTTGGAGGAATACAGTAGCATCAGCACCCGCACCTCACAGGGCGTAGTGTGAGGGAAATGAACACAGCCCGCCTGCTCATATGATAAAAACATATCTGCTAAAGAATCTTCCCTGGCAGATTCTTACCCCTCATGATCAACTAGCTCACTCCAAGACAGTTTTAGGAAGCCTGTTTCACAAGATAAAGGATCTGTCCCATGACCAAGAAGTCCCACCCATAAGGGACAGATACTATCCCCTAAGGCAAGTCTCCACCCCTTATGGGAAGGAAACCTCACCTATGTGCAACTGACACCACCATCCATATTGTGGTTCAAGAGCACAGAGTTTCTCAGTACAACAAGGACAATAGTGTACATCAGGGATGGAAAACCTATGGACTTCAGATGTCACTGGACTGCAACTCCCAAGGATCTGTTACCATTTGTTATGCTGTCCAGGGCTGATAGGAACTGCAGTCTAACAACATCTGGATGCACACCCCTTCCCCACTCCTTGTTATGTATTTTGCATCTATGTTGTGTTGTATGTATTTTAAAAACATCCAGTTGTTTGACTGGTTTACTGATCAGAGAGAAGGTCTAAACTCCTCAAGAAAGCTGGCTGACCTGTCTCACTCATTGTGATCAACCCATATCTGGGGACATCCTACCTTCTCCTGAGCAGATCAACCCCACCCATCCACCCCACAGCACCTATAGTGCCTTACAAATCCATTGCCCATGATGCGGTATAGCCCCTTCAGTGATTCCAGGTCCTTGTTGGTGAAGTGGAACTGAACCATGCGTGAGTTTCGGAACAGGTGGCCCAGCGTTGTCTGTAAGAGAGCAATGGAAGTGAATTCAGTAGGATCGTGAGCTTGCATGCCCTCCAAGTAATTTAACTGATAAGTAATTTATCAACAAACAGGGGCATGGAACTTAGGCAGAATTCTGTGACACAGGATTTTGCCAAAAGCAAATCTGAAAAGTAAGAATGATCTGACCATATAAACCCTATGAAACATCTAGGAATCACCTATGTAATGTGCAACAGATGTCAGTATCATATTCATTTCTCATGCGGAAAGCTTGAGGAGGAAAGACCTGTTCAGGGCACAGATGTTCTAGCAGCTGTCCGCTGAGCAGAGCTGGATAACAACGTCATATCTACCGTTTACTTAAAAGGTGACAGCTTATATTTCTAGCAGTAAAAATAAAGATTACAGTTAGCCCATAGTATCAGCAAGAGTTCCATTCCAGGGCGCTCATAGATACCAAAAACCACGGGGCCTTAAGTCCTGTGGTTTTTAATAGCAGTGTGTGGCTGTGTGCACGTGCTGCCATCAGGGCCAATGGGGCTTGCCATCCACGGATACTGAAATCCATGGATGGCAAGAACATGGTTGGGACAGGCAAACTATACAAACAAATCTTCAGTGTAACATCTACCATGCTGAAATTAGATGGAAATGCCCCACAGCTCAGGATAAAGTCTCTTTATGCTTATGTTGCATGGCCTATCCTTGTAATGGTCCCTACATTCTTACATGGAAGGGTTATAACAGTAACCATTTTACCACTGGGATATTTGGGCATCTGCTATCAGGATGACAACACCACCAATCAATGTTGGCAAGACTGAATTTGAAGCCAGATTTTCCCATGAATCTAATTACAGTCTTTCCAAAGCATGGTTCCCCACTTGTTCTTGGACTACACTATTCATCATT
The DNA here is from genome assembly GCA_020142125.1 of Phrynosoma platyrhinos. Lineage (NCBI taxonomy): Eukaryota > Metazoa > Chordata > Lepidosauria > Squamata > Phrynosomatidae > Phrynosoma > Phrynosoma platyrhinos. Next base: position 20,539,340 of record CM034710.1, read on the forward strand.
ACAGACCACTAGGCACAGCGGCTGGGTACAAAAAGTATTATACTACACCTTCTGAGTATTTGTGGTTGGCAGAGAGTGTCTTAAGAGAGTATGATTTGGATTAGAGCAGGCCATACCCACACCCAGCACAAGCAGTTTGCTTACCAAGAGCTGCTGCGGGATCAGCTGCATAATGAGCTTCTGGGGCCACTGCTCAGCCTTCCTGGATTGGAGGAAGGAGAAGGAAGTCAGCTGTTCATCAAGGCCATGATTATATTAACACATACTTCAAATGCTGAACTCAAATTATCTGTGTAGCAGCCCTGAGACAGTCAGAACAGCCCTATTCACACCCAAAGCAAAGGTAGCAGGGAAATTCCCAACATTTGCAGAAATGTAAAAATAACCTTTAAAGAGGAGAAAATGTGGGGTGGATCTGTACAAAGAGCCCAGTCAGGAATGAGCATGCTCAGAGGCCACACAATGCTGACTGGCTATGCTGGGGTCATACAAAGAGAACCAGATGGGAAAAAAGAACAGAATGTAGCTGGACCCTGTGTTAGGCGAGGGATCTGTTCTGGGACCCTTCACATAATATGAAATTTTGTATAATCTGGAATGTTATTTTTCTCACCTGATATGAACAACAGTGTTCTCCCTCTAGGTCCTCCAGAACAATTCTATGGTAAGCTTCTGCCAGAAGGTGACCATAAAATTGCCCTGGAAGACCTAGAGATTCCTAGAGAAAACATTCCTCTAAATTATTTCTAAGTCCACCAGCATGACTCTATGGTCAACTTCCAGCAGAAGCATACCACAGAATCATGCTGGAGGACGTAGAAGATGCCTAGAGATAACTTATTTTTTTGGTTGTGTTTAACTGAAACCATATAATACAAAATTGTGTAATACAGGGTCCAATAGTAGAAAAACCAGGAAGAGGGCTGGCTGACTGAAACAAGATTTTACTGCAGAATTCACTTGTTTAAGCAAATTGCCTGTTGAAATACTTGAGTGTACTGAGCCACAAAAGTATTTAACACACTTGTTAAACTAACTCAGTTATGAAATTAACTGAACTAAATGTTTAATAATTACTAATAAAAACAATAAAGTAATATTAAAGAAAAAATACACAGCAATGGGGGTATTACACATTTTAATTATCCTCATTTGGGTAGCACTGTGCTAACAATCAGCCAGAACAGTGGACTTTCCTGGGGAGGCCATTCCACAGTTGCAACCACTAAAAAAACTTTGCTCCTAAGTTATTCCACATGGTCCAATATTTCAAACAATAAAGCATCCACCCACCCTGCATCAGGTCTCAAGAGTTGGCGGGGGGGGGGGGGATACCTTTGGCTCTTTAACTGTTGCTGGACTCCAAACTTTCAACTTTTCTACACATTAGCTATGCTGTCTAGGACTGATGGAAACTGAAGTCCAGCAATATCTGGGAACCCAGGTTCCCCACTCCTGGTTTAGTGCATCTCTCAGAGTACACATACCTTCATGCCCCAAATTGAAGAGTCTGCTATTGTGTTGGCAGCTTGGACATGGAACACGTGTTCCTGCCCCACAGGACCTATTGATACACACATTAAAAAAAAAACAAAACCAACCCAAAACCTTGCAGTGAGGCCACTGATGAGCCAGAGTCAAGAGTTCCATGTCCACAAATTGTTGACATGTCTCTCTCCTTATTTGAATGTCCCTCATCCTTCCCCAACCTGCTGATACTCAACTTACTTCTACTCCCACAACAGGAATTCTCCCTCAGACATTCATGCTTCCCCCTTCCTGTGATAGTGCTGCTTCTTGACACCTGTGCCCTCCCCTCCATACTTTTTAACGATAGAAAACAGACACTCACAAGTTTTCTCCTTGATTGACGTATACTTGGCAGGGCAGGGAACGAGTTAGCTTGGTGTTGGAATCCACAGAAGCTGGCTTAGGCTTCTGAGGAAAGAGGGATGTGACAGACAGTCAAAACATGTCAGGCTAGGGGTTCCCTGTTCTTTGTGTGCTCCTGCCCTCCCCAATTCAGTTCTCACCTCCTGCCATTCCAACACACCACTCCAAGCCATCACCTTGTTGGTAACTGACTGTTGTGTTGCTCCGATCTGTGGCTGTGCTGGCTGAGTCACTGCCATGCTGTTGGGGGGAACACCACTGGGCTAGGTGGAAGCAGAGGGAGAGATGGGAAGTCAGCCATGCAGGGGTTAGGAAAGGTACTTTCTTGGACTACAGTTCCCACAAATTCCCAGCCTGCATGGCCTTTTTTTTTTTAAAAGTAACATCTCCATGTTCTGAAAAAGCTATGCATGAACACAGAACTATATCTCTTCCCCTTCCAAACTGCCAGGACCTATACATACCATGGTTGAAGCACCAGACTGTGGAGGGGCTTGAACGGGTGGCTGAACGAGAAGGCCAGAGCCTGTGGTTACCGTGGAGACTAAGCTGGATGGAGAAGAGGCAGGGAGCTTTTGAGGCAAAGCTGGGACTGAACCTGCTTGGAGTGTCTGTGTGGGAGCTTGATTGAAGGCTGGCTGCATGGGATTCATGGGGGTGACTATGGAGAAGAAAGAGAAAGCATGAGAAACTACTACCCTTAACTTCATCTAGTTCTAGCTTCACATTAAGTGTTCCTTCCTCTTATCTCAGATACCTTTTTGCACCATATGTTTGGGTTTTGCTCCCTGTCTCAATAGTAGAAACAAGGAACACGAAATTTCAATTAGCTGCCACCACCCACTATTATTGGTCTCAAGATTCAGTGACTTAGTGTGTTGTCACTAAAGTGTCTATCTTACCCTTTCCCCACTTCTGACTTTGCAGAGACTTTCCTTTCTCCTCTCATGGGAGAAGGGACTTCTACAGGCAACAAGTGCAGGGGCACACAAGAGAGAATGGAAAAGAGGAGATAGTTTAGGACAGCTTTTATTCTATACAAGAAAGTCTTACACTAGCATTCATGGTAAAATGAATGCTAGAAAAGGAGTTGTTTGGACCTTCTTTATCCAGCCCATGGTCATGCTTCCCTCATGGAAGCAAGGAGACAACATCTTTCCTACCCTGGCATCAGTCCCAAGAGGCGTCTCTTGCACCTTGTGGCAACATCTTTTCTAATCTATCATCTTTGAAGCATCTCATTTTTTGCACATTCTCTCAAGTAGGTCATCCCATTATCTGATTGTATCTCATGGTTTTTCTGCAGATCCTCTGTGATGCTGTGTAACCTAACCCAAATATCATTAACCCTTTGTTTACTTGGAAGTGAGCCCACCCTCTTACTGCTGTGTTGATCCAGATATCACATCACCATTCTGAGAAGGAGACAAGAACTTACAGCGGGTGCCCTGGGCCTTCTGGTTCTTGGCAGCTTCCACGGCAGACTGAGCAGCTGCCTGGGCAGCAGTTAGAGTTGTGGATGGTGTCACCTAAAGCAGATAGAGCAAGTCAAAGTGAGATTTTAGTTTTTAGGATGTGTTTTTAGGAAACAATAGCCTTTTCCCACCAGCTTTTGGAGGCAAAAGATGCACCTGGTATGGCTGAGAAACTGCTGGCATAGCTTGTGGTGGGGCAGCAGGGAGCTGTGCTGGCACTGGGGGAAGCTGGGGCTGGGGAACAGACTGTTTGGGCTGCAGAGTATTGGGAGCAGTTCCTCCTCCTACTACAAACAAAGAAGCAAAGGGTGGTATTAGTCATCAAAAGGAAGTGTGCATTCTTCTACCTTCTCCCCCTCCCCACATTCTCTCTTGCTCAAATACACACATACAGTAGCTCAGTTCTGGTGCAGATACAGGAAACGTCTAACTACCTGCAGCAGAAGACTGAAGCCTCCATTTTCTACTTTTTCTACTTTTCAGTGGACAAATGTATCTCCTCCAGATTTTGTTAGACTCAAATTGCTAGCCCTCCCCATCACCCACTTTATTTACTAGGCATGACAGGAGTTACAATCCAACAGCATCTGGTGGGCCACACTTTCACCACCCCTGGTTATGTTTGCCATCATTATCGTGAGATTTATGTACAAATTTAGTACAGATGCATTTTGTTCAAGGTTATCAGCCAGCCTGAGCATATAAGCAGAAAGGAAGGATGTGCATTTTCAATCAACTGGCCAATCTGAGATTCTTGATACAAAACTGTAGGGCCCAAAATGGATGCCCTATGCTGAAGCTAAACCAATCTGGGTTAGTGCCAAGGTGTGAGACCACCTGAACATCCCTATATGCTGCTCCCTGAAATTCAGGATGGAAAATACCAAGGATATAAATTTAGTTATTAGAGAGGAGTGGTTCAGAATTTAAAGTCTACAGTAAATTTGTGCAGCCACAAAATCTAGACATTTGATACTTGACATGCATACTAAGAGGACTGGAGTGAACTAGTAATTAATATATTATTTATTTGCAGTTTTCAAGCCTGCAGTACCATCCTCAGCAGACATCTAGGCAGCAAACTTCTCTAACCAGCATGTAACTTAGTAGTTGATCCAGTTTGAAGGGGGTGGTACTACTCAAAGGGAAAGAATTCTAAGACAAATCACCCCACGAAGCATGGAATGGGAAATTCCTCCATAGTGTAAAGTATTCCTCTCTTGCTTCTAATGAGTAGGACCCAGTACTACTTAAGAGTAAACAGATGCAGACTTAAGTCAGCTGTGATAAAGGGGCGAAACAGATGGGTGGCTTGGAGTGGCCTCTGGCAGCTCTGCCTGTGATCAAGCGCCAATTGGCCCAGGACCACAGTGACTGTATCTCCTCTGCGTGATCCTGAAAGCAGGCCGCCACCACCGCAAATGAGCAACCAGTAAGGAGTGGATTTTCACCGCTCTTTTTGCCAGAGGCTTCAGGCTGACTTAAAACTAAATTGTCTTAACTCAAAGAATGTGCAGCAAAATTGCTTAAGGAGTTGGTCTGGAGGATGAGATGGAAATAGTCTTCTCAAGTCTGTTCCATTACTCCAGGCCAACTTTATGTTAGCACCAGCCAACTACCATATATTTACAGTTTATTTTAGTACAGTTTATTCTATGACAGGGGTGGACAGAAGGTAGACTAGTTATGTACTGGTTGATCTTCAATTTGCAATAAATCAACAAAGAATGCTGATCCCCATTCAAGAGTAACAATTACTGTATATTCTCAACAATAAGTTGACTTCATGTGTAAGTTAAGGGCAAGTTTTGGGACCAAAATTATGGATTTTGATATGACCCATAGATAAGTCGAGGGTAAAACTTAGGAGCATATAGCAAAGGATCCAAAGAATGAAGCAAAGAAAACAATGGCAAAGAACTTAAAAATTCCAGCAGACATAGATCTTTGTGCTCACTCTTGAGGCTGGATGGATGAGAGAGTAGAAGGGATCAGTGCTTCGAGGACAGATTATACTCTTGCATTTCACTAAGGGATGGCTCCTTCTTTTAAATAAGAGTTAAGATATAGTACTTACATTGATCCGTGGATGTTGACTCAGTTTTTTGGGGGGTCAATTTTTTGACCTAAATTTCTAGATTTATACATGAGTATATACAGTACTCACGTTCAGGGCAGTTGCTTACCTGGGAGGACCATGCCACGGATGAGGATCATATGCCGAGGATCCTGGCTGTAGTCTTTGAGCTGGGCCTCTAACATACCTCCTGTCACAGCCTTTTCAAAGAGAGCACGCAGAGCTGGCAGCTTCCGTGGGGAGATAATGGAAAAGTGGATCCCACGCTGGAGGAAAAAGGAAGGGTGAACAGAGAGGGCATAACACTTCTCTTCACCTAGACTTGACTTTCCTAATGCAAAAAAAACCCCTAGTTTTACTTTGTGTAGGTCTTGTATGCCTTGAAGTCATTTCCAACTTATGGAGACCCTATTGTGAATCTATCATGGGGGTATTCTTGGCAAGATTTGTTCAGAGGGGATTTTCCTTTGCCTTCCTCTAAGGCTGAGAGAGCATGACTTGCCCAAGATCACCCAGTGGGTTTCCATGGCCGAGCAAGGATATGAATCCTAGTCTCCAAAATCAGAGTTCAACATTCAAAACTGTAAATGGTTTACTAGCTATCAGTTTTCTTTCAAAAGTATATTGTTAAAAGTCAAAGGGGGAATCATACAGGCAAAATTTCAAAATGCACTGAAGATTTAAAAAAATAATGCAGGACTTTAAGAGAATACAGTTTTGTTTTAACTCTGAAACAGCAAGTTAATTTATTGCCAAGTCTGACTAAGCCTGTAAGCATTCCTTGCTTAAGAAGAAATTCCTTGCAAGCATACCGTGCTTAAGCAATTTTCATCTCTGTTTCCATAATACATGACCAGTCATCACAAACTCATCCTGGGAACTGATTCATGTCAGCCAATTGTATATACCTGCTTAGTTGACTATGGGCCTCTGCAGACCGGCCCAAAGGGCGGGCCTGGAGGTACAGTTGGGGCGGGAAAGCTGCACACTGGCCACCCCAACCCCACACCAAAGGCATGCACCGTTATGCATGGCACATGGCGTCAGGACGCCTTTCCGGCACAGTGTTCTGACGCACTGCACCAGAAAGGGTAAGGAAGAGCCACATGCTGGCTCTTAGGGCGGCCTTTTGCCACCCCTGGAAGGAGGGACATTTTGCTGCTCTTTTTGAGGCGGCAAAAGGGAAAATCGGGGCCATGGCATGGGTTAGCCGCGGCCCCGATCCGTCGCTTCCCTAGGCGGCTCAGAGCCACCCGTCTGCATACCTCCTATGTCAGTTGCACTTATACATGGAACTGTATGTGGACATACCTTATTTTCCTGCGTATAAGACTACTTTTTAACCTGCAAAATCTGTGGTTAAAGTGGGGGGGTCATCTTATACGCCGGGTATAAGGATAAGGAGGATAGAGGTGCTAAAACTCTATATTTTGACTGGAAAATGGGGGGTTGTCTTATACGCCGGGTTGTGTTATACACCGGAAATTTGTTTTTCTTCATGAATTCCTAAAGCATGAAAGGCTACATCTTCAATTTCCCTGGTTTTAGAAATTATGGGGAAGGGACAGTCTTCTTGAACAGGTGTTAAAACATATAAGTGACAGACACAATGTTTTTTTCAAGAGTTGTCTTAGCAACATGTCTGTAAATCCTCTCTTCAGTTTTTTCCCTAGGGCAACATACAAGCATAAGAGCCCCTAGTGGATCAGACCAAAGGCAACCAGCCCAGTTTCTGTTCACATAATGGTCCATCAGTTGTCTATAAGAAGCCCACAAGTGCATAGCGCCTTCCTGTTTATGTCCACCAGCAACTAAGATACAACTAATATACAGAAGCACACCAACTCTGGTATTGGTGAAAATATATTACCATCATGACTAGCAGTCAGTGTCAGCCTGGTCCTTAACAACACAGGATTCTTGGCTTAAAGCACTCCCCATTTTCACCTACTGGACATTTGAATTTCATCAAGAAAAAAATTCCAACTTTTAAGGCTCTTCAGTTTTAAACTATTAGGCTCACCCATTAGCCTGCTTACTGGGAATCCCATACCTTAAAGCCACTGTTCTAATTATTAGCTATTTTGGAAGACTGGCATAGGATAGTGGTTAAGACCTCCTTAAATACCACCATATGTCACCTGCAGTTCCAGAGCCAAGATTGTCATCATGCAACTCTACTCACCTCACCAATTTTTTGCACTAGGTTCTCTGTTGTATAGCCAGAATATGTGGTACTCTCTACTGCAGGAAGCAGATAGGGTGGGGAGTTGCAGATCAGGATGCAGACTTTATGTGTTGGGCCTCTGTTGGAGAAAAGACCAAGAGTAGAGACACATGATACAGGTGAAGCCTGGCTAAGGAACAATGGCTGGAATCCTATCAGTCACAACCACCCATTCAATCAACCATTGAGTGGGAAATCTATAGATAGTTACATTAAACAAATTCAATGGCTTTACTCAAGTTGGGACTAACAATAGGATTTCCAGTTAAGCTGTATTTCTGGGTGGGGTTTGATGTAGTGTCACATTATTATGTGTTTTTCCTATCTTGATACTCCAAACTGGTCTATTGGTATGGTTTTGCATGAAGAGATGCCAGATGAAAGTGGAGAACATCCATATTCCTTTAATATATCCCAAAACAGGAAATTCACCCACAAGTATGCTGACTGGTTTTGGATCAACACTCTGTATTTCTTGCACCTGAAGGAGTCAGCTCAAGTTACAAAAGCTCATGCTATCGGCTTCTTTTGGTGGCGCAGTGGTTAAATGCCTGTACTGCAGCCACTCACTCATAGACCACAAGGTTGCGAGTTCAATACACAGTAGAGCTGTGCCATTTTCTAATCACAAGCATCCTGGAGGTAACATGCATTACGTTGTTGTTGTTGTTTCAGAAATCAGAGCAGTTTCATGAAGGATGATTGACATATGATCTCAACCTCATTAAGGGGGGAATGAAAGAGTGTAACCTCATAGCACCAGTCTAACTGCTCCAAACCAATTTGGTAACCCTGACAGCTACTTCAGAGTCAAAGAAAGAAAGTGTTCACAGCTCTATTCAAGGATCTTCTGTTTGCCTTGGCTCTGAAAACTCATTGGCAACAGACCACAAATTGGGAGTTCAGATGAAGTTTGCTGAAACAGGCAAAGCTGTTAGGGAACTTATTCAAGTAATTCTCTACACATGTATTCATATACCCATTTACCTGGAAGTAAGCCCCACTGAACTTAAAGGTCCTGATTTCTAAACAGAAGCTTATAGGATTGTGCTGTGGCAATGCGAGTCAGGTTATGCTATCTACTTTTAGAAAACAACACCATCTGTATCAGATTCCCACAGCACAAATTTGGGGAGCACCTGACATTCTTTGCGTTCTACATGTATATTTAAGTCTTCAAAAGGAAACTGAGCGTAGCTAAAAATGCCCTCCAAACACTGAGCCACTTGGGAAATCACATAATATTGATGTGTTTTTATATTGTTTCTAATTCAGCTGTATTTTAATATTGTAATCTGTTTCATTGTGTTTTAATATTATACATTCTGAATTTTTATTTGATTCTTTTTAAAAAGATAAATCTTGCCATGTGCTTTACTGTGAGTCCCTGTTTTAGGAGAAAGGTGGGCTACAAATAAAATAAATAACATTTCAAAATAGCACACTAACATCAATTTTAAAAACATGTATAAGAAAAAGCCTCAGTAAGTGGTACAGATGCTCCACCAACCCCACCTCTCATTTTTTCATTTTTATGTCATTATATTTTTCCAATGGAGATAGCAAAAAAACCTACATTTGAAAAAAAAAAACTTGAGAAAAAACTCTTTTGCTTCACAATATTTTTTGGCCACTGCAAAACAATTCCAGCTGCATAGAAACCACAAGACAAAAATGAAAGATTTTACAATTTTAACATGAATCATGATAATGCACAAATATTAAAAACAGATGGGAAACTTCACTTTTGCTGGTTGAATGATGACTTTCCATCCTCCCTCTATTTCCACCCCAACCTGCTCTCCACTTACATTTGCTCTCTCATCTTCTTGAAGTCATCAAAGAGTTGCAAGGCAGTGCTGAGCCCTTCCGAGATGAGACTGCAGCTCTCACCGCCTCCACCCACAAACCTTAACATTGGAAGGTCAAAAAACAATACATTACCAGTGCAAGGGCTCAAAAACCACAGCAGAATTTGGAAATATTATTTTTAGGGCCTAAAATCCCATAATCCATCAGTCAGCATGACCACATTGCCTAGGTGATTCTGGGAAGTATAATAATAATAATAATAATAATAATAATAATAATAATTATTATTATTATTTATACCCCCGCCCCTGTGTTAAAACAATTGGGGCAGCTTAGAGCAGTTAAAAATACATCAGTACAGTCTAAAAACCTCAAATTCCCACTCTCTCCCATAAAAACATATTAAACTAACATCCATTAAAAACCAGCTAAATCATAAATAACATAGACTAAACAATAACAAGAATCAAACAGCAGGCAATCTTGTAGCCCAAGAATCTTGTAGCCCAAGAAAGTAACTTTCCCACTCTCTGTATATGGATATATATCAAAGCATTGTGTCCAGGCATACAGTCTATTCATTCACCTCTTCATGGAAGGAACAAACAAACCAAGTTGTCTTCCATTAACTATAGTTTTTCACTTTATTAAGAAAGAGAGGCTAAGGTTAATTCTTTGGGAACAAGCCAGGAGATGAAGCCATGGTTTCCTATCCCAGTTTGTTCTAGCCTATTAGCTGTGGTTTCCTGCTTTGAAGAAAATGAGTTGAAGATAGCTTGACTTATGTCAGGACAGGCAACCTTTTTGAGACCTGGGCCGGTCTCCTGTAGCCCAGGTCTCGGCTGGGCCAAGGGGGGGGGCAATGGCGGCGCGCACGCGCACGCACCCCCTGCCGCCGTGCGTGCCCCCCCCCCACAGCCACTGCCGTAGCATGCGCGACCACAGCCACCACAGCGCATGTCACGGCCGTGACATGTTTGCACATGCGCAAGAGTACTGTGCATGCGCAAACGCATCGCAGCCGCTATTTTGACTTCCAAAATGGCGGCCGCAGTGAGTGCCGCCGAAAACGCACCCCGCCGGTGGCGCGCGGCTGCGGCGCCAACCTTCGGCCTGGGCCGGTAAGTCCGGGGCCCGGGGCCTTAACTGGCCCCCGGGCCGTAGGTTGCTGGTCCCTGACTTATGTAGTCCTCCTATAAAAGAAACAGTAAGGAGACGGCACAGGGCATCTCATTTTATTAAACGGGAATATTAGCTGAACTTGCTCATTTCCGCCCAGACATTCCTCAGGTATATAAGCAGCTCCTATATATGGAGTGAGATCTTTGATCCACCTGGCTTAGGTCCTTTGCAAACCGCCAGAAATAGTGCAAATTGAGTCCACTTTAACTGCCCTGACTCAGTGCTAGGGAATCATGGGAACTGTAGTTTATTGTGGCACCAGAGCTCTCTGACAGAGAAGGCTCAATATCTCAGAAAAAATACAATTCCCATGATTCCCTAGCACTGAGCCAGGGCAGTTAAAGTAGATTCAATTTGCACTATTTCTAGCAGTCTGCAAAGGCCCTTAGTATCTTCAACTTCAGGGATGGAAGACTTTGGCCATCCAGTGTGTTTTAGACTGTAACTCCCAGAAGCCCCAGCCAGAATAGCCAATGATAAGAGATTATTAGAAGTGTGGTCCAAAACATCTGAAGGGCCAAATGCTTCTCATCTCAATGTATTTCAACTATCATTGGGGCTCAAAAAATATAGGACAAAGTATCTCTGCTTCTTGAAATATTTTAACATGAGATGCCCAAGGTTAAATTTGGGGTCTTATAAAATGCATATGAAGTTGGGGGCTCCACCACTGAGCTCTGTAATCTTCCAAACTTTGCCACCCACCTAGACTTCAGATATTTTTCAAGAAACTCAGAAAGGTCCTATTCCAGCCCAAACATACCTCATCCTTGCCATAAATTGCCCCACAAGTCTCCTATTCCATTTCTTCTGAATCATTGTTCAATCTGCTACTCCAAAAATGCCATCATCCACTCAACAGACACACCACATCTAGACCAGAGCATTATACCAGTCCTGAAAGAAAATAGCAAACTAGGGCTTGGGCTCACACTGACAGCAGTCAAACTGGAGCAATAGGTATTATTCCCCCAATTATTTGACATACCAATCTGCTGAAACCTATTTTCTAATCCCAACAATTCAACAGTTAAGAAATGTGATTCCTCTTCTGTTCCATGCCCTTATACACTGAAGTCTCAAATGTATAGCTAAACAGAATGGATATAGAACATCATGTGCATTCCCACACTCACTGAATGCTGTCAAGCCATGTGACAAATTCATAAGCGCTGCTGGTTGGTGCATGGCATTGAACATATGACTCAGGTGCACAATCCACTGTGTTGAACACCACCAAGCTGTACTGGGTACCTCCATACTGAAAGAGAGAGGATTGGGAGAAAGAAGTTGGTTAAACAGGCTTACTTGGAAGCAAAGTTTTTTTAGAGGCAGAACTTATATGAATAAAGACATTGGCTTCTCTTAGTTAAGTCTGTGTCAATCAGGGACTTGGCTTTTAGTCCAGCAACCATCAGATAGGCTGCCTTTGTAAAAGAGCAAGTTATTTGTTTTGACAGTAAAAGAGGCAACTCAGGCAATGATAACACAGGGAAGGGTTTTGAAACCAAAGATCTGGGCAGCCTTCCAGCAGCAAAGCAAAGCACCTTGTTAGCTTATCTCAGTACCTAGAGCAAAATATGACTAAACATCCAATTACAGACCGCTGGTTGAGTGTGCATCAACATGCAGGCTGTAGATTCACTAGTGAGTTGTACATTGATATCCAAGATAGATAATCTTTGACCCTTCATACATTTTAAACTTCAAATCTCAGAAGCCCCAGCCAATATGACCAATGAGTAGGTTTATGGGAGCTGTACTCCAAACTTCTTGAGTGCCAAAGGTTCCTGAACTGGATCTATATGGAAATGCCTGAATTTACTCTAGTCATACAAGAATTAGCTCTTATAATCTGGGCATTATAAACCTCAATATCTACACTCAAAAGTTGCACAACAGTATGCCTGTATATTCATGTGTGCAATGTTTGCATCAATGCAAGTATTCACTCCTTATTGGAATTTTTAAAAACTGGCCACATAAATGATACCATTTCCCTTCTTCCACCCAATCCATTCACCTCCTGCTCACATAGAGACTTCACCTAAAAATAAAAGTGTGACTATGAATTGCAAAGATTTTAAAATCACAAAACATACAAAGCTGGAATCTAAGGCCTCAACAGTGTGCCAGCAATAATCCATCTTGAGACCACTTTAACTGTCCCGGCTCAATGCTAGGGAATCATGGGAATTCTAGTTTTTTCTGAGACATTGAACCTTATCTGTCAGAGAGCTCTGGTGTCACAATAAACTACAGTTCCCATGATTCCCTAGCACTGAGTCAGGATAGTTAAAGTGGTCTCAAACTGGATTATTTCTGGCAGTCTGTTCAGGCCCTAAGCCAGGGGTAGGCAACCTTTCCCCTTTAAGGGTCGAGGGACTTCAGCTCCCAGAATCCCAGGAGCTATTGGCCAACATGGGACTATTGGCCAACATGGCTGAAGTTTCTGGGAGCTGAAGTCCCTCGGCCCTTAAAGGGGAAAGGTTGCCTACCCCTGCCCTAAGCTAATGAAAGTCCTTAGGCAAACCACTGACCATAGGGGATGCCAGGAAAAATATCTAGGGAGGCCTACAAGCACTGCAATTCAGACCATAATGTTCAAGACACAAGCCAGCTTCACTGCATAATTTGTGGTCCTAGTTTGTTTTCTTATAGTTAACACCAACAACTCCTCCTCTGGTCGATAAACTCTGTTCCAGAGGACACCCCAACCCTCTAAAAAAAGTATACCTTGTGTGTCTGTTCAGGCCTGCAGAGGGCAAGAAGAATTGTCTGTTCTGTTGGTTCAAGCTGACACAGCCTGATGCAACAAAAGTGCTGAACTGTGCTTTATTTGCTACTTGCAAAGTAGCAAAATACAAAACATCATAGAACACTTAGAAATAATTACATCTGGAAGTAGAAGCTTCTATTTTGGAATATCTTGATTCTTTTATTCCTTGTTCCAGACAATTAGAGTTTGCTTCTCATTCCAGAAACCCCATGAATTACAACTTCTAGGTCTTGAATTCAAGTCCTGCATAATTCTTAAAGTGATACCAGCTGCTCCCAAGTCCATGCTGTTCTCTCCTTGTTTTTCCAAACAGTGAATTTTGTTGTTTGGAGGAAATCAGTGGGGCAATTTTATTTAGGAAAATATTAAAACCACAAATCACTAAGTGGCCTAAGAAATAGAAATTAATTTTCGTAGCTGTCAAGCTGATCCATGCTTCGCAGCCCACAAAACTCTTGGAGCAGAAAGCAGGCACACCCAAAAAGAGGGGCTCTCCAAAGCCTACTCAGTTCCCTCATTCACAAACATATTCAAAAGCATGTTCATGCACTCACATCTCCTCCAAAGTCTGTCTCGGCAGGGGGACCACCATTAAAATACCTACAAATAAAAGAGAGACTTTTCAGCTGGCCAAAAATGAGGAAAGGTTGCTTCACTCTGGACACAATACCAAAATTTATGAAACACAGTCATCACTACTTACTCAAAAAAGAAGTAGAAAAACCATCAGCTTACTTTTCATGACTGTCATTCCAGTTTAGTCAGTCACCATGTATCATTTTGCAAGAGTGAAAAAGACTGTAAACACGTCAGTTGTCTTCATAGTTTGTTCGCACCTAACTTACATCACGTGTGTGTGTGTGTGTATATATATATATATATATATATATATGTATATATGTGTGTGTATATATATATATATATATGAGTCAATTTATTGCTCCAGTTTAATCCTACAAACTTATTTTCCCTTCAGTTTACTTTCTCTACATATTATGAGACTGCACTTTTAGGATCTGGCACAAAAGAACAATAAGGTTAGTGAGCATGTAGATATTTTTTTTCAATTGAGGAAACACTTTTTGGACTATTATTTTACTCCCATGCTCCTTATATCTAAGCATTCTTACTCATAAGTCTTACTCATTTCAATTGAACCTACTTCCAAGTAGATCACAACATTGTGCATGTTAAACACCACACACTTATGCATTTTTACTCAGAAGGAGGAAGTACATTCCATACAGTTTACTCAAGGACAGGGTGGACAGAAGGTAGGCCAGTTATGTACAGGTTGATCTACAATTTGCAATAAATCAACAAAGAATTCTGATCCCCATTCAAGAGTAACAATTAAATAGTTTTGCTGCATTTGGTTCTTATGTTGACCATGAATTCTAGGGCTGGTCATATGATTAGAGGCATTGTGTTCCTTAATTGTTAGCCAATGTACTTATTTCTTAGCACAGTTCCAACCACCTGAGCCAGTACCTGCACTTGTCTTTGGTTGGTGAACCTCAGGGATCAAAAAAAATGAAAGCAGACTGTGCAAGCCTAAAATCTGACCATTCACGTTCTATCTATATGTGCATAGGAGTGCCACTGCTTTTAAACTAATGCAAATTTATTTGTGAAAAACCACAACCATTCTGAATTACTGTTCCAATTTGTGATAAGTAGTGACCTATTGGCACAATCAAATATTACTGATTTATATAGCATCTTTAGAATTTAATGCACTTTACAATACTTCACTTGCTTATCCAGCATGACAAATAGTTTATTTTACAAACATGAAAGAATAGTTTATTCATGTGCATGCTATGAATATGACTGCCTAGTTTAAGTCCAAACTAATTAACTTGCTTATTGAGTCACACTCATTAGAAGCAGAGCTTCTGTAATTAAACATGAGCAATAGAAGACTTTCCTAAGAGAGTACATGATCAAATTGTCACAACATAGTAATCAAGGCTATCATGAAAACTTTCCCTCAAAATAAAGATTTCCCCAGCATTCTCTTTCCCACAGTTGCCTTTCTAGGCAATAAAGCAAATGAAGTCACTGTTGCATCCTAATATACAAAGAACACTCACTCAATAGCAGGAAGAAGGTAATTCTTCCGCAACGACTCAAAGTAGGGTCCAAGGTTGGCAGTGCCCTCAATGACAAAGACTACATCAGCAACCATTCCCATAGGCTGAGCTGGCATGTCCAGCGTTGGCACCACCATCTCCTCCAGCTGTCAATGATGAAATGTAGATATACAGATCAGCATGGCAACAAATTACAGTAATAACAGAGGCAAGACCAACAATACATAACTATTTAACTTTAATTCAGTATTAAAATGGCCAGTCAACACTGTATAAAAGCACAAGCTGATGCAAGCTCTGGCCAAATGTAAACAAGCAAGTGATAAAGGGGAGAAGGAACTGACAAATGAATAACAGGAACAGAAATGAGTCAAAATGAGGTGGACTTGTAGATAAGGTTAAGGACAGCGTGATGTGTGGAGTGGAGATGGGCCATAAACAATCTACTTTTTTTTTTCAGAAATCCAAGATTGCAAATCCAACTAAGACAAGTGCAAAACAGAGACCATGAGATTAAGGGGACAACTATAGGCATAAATCTCTAAAGCACGTTTTCTGATTTTTTAAAAAAATTAGCCCCCATTCCAAATTGAAAATCATGTTGTTACTTTACGAATATAAATCTGATGATGTATAACACGGTTTATCGTAATTTATGCTTGGTATATTCGAAGTACAGCTTGTTCAGACAATAATTACAAACTGAATTTTTAAAAGTGTGTGTATCCTGAACAACAAACATTTAAACTATAAAGAATACATTTGCTTTTGCTAATTTACAAGGATCAGCCAAAAATCAAATTGAAAAGCAGACACTGAACATTCATCGCCATTAATACAATCAGAAAAGAAAATCAAGACCAAGAATTACAATGACTGAAACTTTACATGATCTTCCGTAAAAGTCTTTTAGAAATAATTTTTGGGGAAATTAATATATGAAAACCTTGCCTCAAACATTTTACCAGTATTCATTATTCTAAAAGAAAACACTCCACAATCATTTTTCCCCAATTTTTCATGGGGGGAGGCTTCAGGGAAGAATGGGGGGGACAACCTAGTTTTTCCCTGAATCTTTCCAGTTTTCCCTCCCCAAGACCTTCACATTTCTAAGGATGGGTGAACATCTGGAATGAAGGCAATCCAGAAATTTGTTCTGAGCAGCACAACCAGCCACATTGCTCTTTCATACAAAAATCTACGCTTGATCTTTCTGCAAGCATTGTTTAGGAAGCCTAAAATGCAAGGGGTGGGAGCACTGGTTTTTTTGCTATTGCTGTTTAACTAGGATCCAAAGTACCCTCTTTCTGATCTATTATAAACAACTCAGGAATTTAGTAATAATTCCCAATCCACCTTCTGTCCACCACTGGTGTCATTAAAAGAAAAAGTCCATTTAGCTAGTCCAGCATTATATTTCCCACAGTGGTGTGTCAGAACCTTCCAGGAAGCACACAGAGGGATAAAGGCAAGAACATTCCTTGTTAGCCTTCATTTTACCAAAGTGACAGCACCAACATCTCGTGACAGTGCGTTCCATAATTACTTATGTACTGTGTGAAGAACTTGTGTTTTTGTCAACATAAATATATTGCCCAAAAACTTCACTAAGGATGCATCTGCATTGCAGAAATAATCCAGTTTGACACCACTGGAACTGCTATGGCTCAATGCTATGGAATTCTGAGAACTATAGTTTTGTGAGACATTTAGCTTCCTCTGTCTTCTGTCAGATAACATCTGGCACCACAACAAACTACAAATCTCAAGCTTCTGTAACATTGAGTCATGGTTAAAGCAGGGTCAAACTGAATTATTGCTGCAGTGTGGATGAAGCTGATGAGTATATCCACACTGCAGAATTAAATTAGTTTGACACCATTTTAACTGCCGTGGCTCTGGCTGCATCCGCACTGCAGAAATAATGCAATTTGACACTGCTTTAACTGCCATGGCTGAACACATCAATTTCTGGGATCTGTAGTTTTGTGAAACATTTACCCTTCTCTCAGAGAGCATTGGTGTCTCAACATACTACAAATCACAGGATTCCATGGGACTGAACCATGGCAGTTAAAGCGGTCTCAAACTGCATTATTTCTGCAGTGCAGATGCAGTCTCTATCCTACAGAATCCCAGTATTCTGGTTTAATGAGGCATCAGAGTTCTCTGAGTGACCATTCTGAGCACCTCACCATATTACAAATCCCAGGATTCCATAGAATTGACCCA
Organism: Phrynosoma platyrhinos; assembly: GCA_020142125.1. Taxonomy (NCBI): domain Eukaryota; kingdom Metazoa; phylum Chordata; class Lepidosauria; order Squamata; family Phrynosomatidae; genus Phrynosoma; species Phrynosoma platyrhinos. Next base: position 20,557,113 of record CM034710.1, read on the forward strand.
TAGCAGTTAAAGCAGCATCAAACTGCATCATTTCTGCAGTGCAGATGCAGCCTCTATCCTACAGAATCTTGGGATCTGTGGTTTCAAGAAGCACTAAAGCTCTCTGACTGACCAGACTGAGTACCTCACCAAACCTACAAATCCCAGGATTCTGTAAGATAAGACCCTGTAGGTACTTAAACCGGTGCCAAATTAATTCTGCAGTGTGGATACACCCACAAATATACAAGCAAGGGGAGGGGGGAGAGGAAAGTCCCAATTTCTCCACACCATGCATAATTTTGGTTTTGCTGAAAGAGAAACAGGTCTTGAGAAAGGATTGAGAGGAAGAGGATCCACCAAATAAAAGGAACAAGGGCATGATTTTTGGGCTAAGGCCTCTATTTCCCCCCCCCCCCATTCTGCCTCCTTCCCCAGCGAATACCACCCACAGGCTTTCTCCCCCCGCCCATTCCCCTACCCGACGCTGACATCCGGATTTCCGCCTCGTTTATCCTCTAGTCGCCGGAAGCGTTCCCTTTCAGGTCCGCCCGTCTCCGCGCATGCGCAGACTCACACCCTTCCCCTTCCCTGAGGGGAAATTTCCCTTCTACTCTGAAAGAGTGGGAACGGGGATGAAAAGTGGGCGGGGCAAGGAAAAGATGAATGAGCCAGTCAACGAGGCGCAACGAGGAGCTCCTGCGGCCATGACAATGGCGCATGCGCAGACATCCCCTTCCCTGAGAGGAAATTTCTATCTTCTCTGAAAGAGAGTGGGAGCGGGATGAAAAGTGGGCGGGGTAAGGAGAAAAAAGGATTGAGCCAATCAACGAGGCGCTCCTGATGTCATGACAATGGCGCATGCGTTCACACCCCCTTCCCTGGGGAAATTTCTTTCTACTCTGAAAGAGTGGGAGCGGGAATGAAAAGTGGGTGGGACAAGGGAAAAAAGAATGAGCCAATCAACGAGGCGCTCCTGCTGTCATGACAATAGCGCATGCGCAAATTCACACCTTTCCCCTTCGCCGAGGGGAATTTTTTCCTTCTACTCAGGGAAAGTGGGAGCGGAGAGGGAAAATGGGTGGGGCAAGGAGAAAAAAATTATTGAGCCAATCAACGAGGCGCTCCTGCTGTCATGACAATGGCACATGCGCAGACTCACGCCCTTCCTCTTCGCTGAGAGGAATTTTTCCGGTTTACTCTGAAAGAGAGTGGAAGCGGGGAGGGAAAGTGGGTGGGGCAAGAGGGAAAAGGAATGAGCCAATGAACGAGGCGCTCTTGCTGCCATGACAATGGCGTTCGCTTGTCTCCCGGCATGCAGCGGGTTCTTCAAAATGGCCGCCTGGAGACGCTGGGAAAGGAGCGGAAGGAGTAGAAAGAGTGGGAAGCGGAGTTCCTGCGGCCCCGACGGTCCTGGACGGGAGCCCCGGGTCTGAGGATGTGGGAGGAAGCGGGAGGAGGAGGCTCGGTGACCCTGCTGTGCCTCACGGCCAGTAGTGGGGTCCCCCTTTACTGCAGGAGCCGGGGCGGCTCTGCCAAGCAGCAGGTGAGGAGGCCCTGGGATCTCTTCCATTGTTGCAGCAGGGTGCAAATAACTGAGAACTGAGACCAAGGTAGGAAAGGGAAACAGACTTTATTTGGCCAAAGGCCCTCAGTTGGAATATTTTCCAAAAGTTCTGAGAGCCCTTTGCTGGGCTCAAACAGCTTATTTCATACTATTTTTAACACTACCAGGCTGGACTTTACATTATACATTATGCATAAGACACAACTTGGCAGTTCATTGGCTAAAGCTTATTCTTTAAGTCAGGGGTAGGCCACCTTTCCCCTTTAAAGGCCGAGGGACTTCAGCTCCCAGAATCCCAGGAGCTATTGGCCAACATGAGACTATTGTCCTACATGGCTGAGGCTTCTGGGAGCTGAAGTCCCTCGGCCCTTAAAGGGGAAAAGTTGCCTACCCCTGCTTTAAGTCAAACTCCTATATGCACTAATTAGCTCATCACCTTTTACAAAAACAGAAAGCTTGCCTCTTGGTTGAACTCAAAGAAAACAGGATGCTTGCTACAGACATGTGAACATACGCTGCAGCGTGGTTAGCTCTGTTGTCTAACGAACTTGAAGCAGCGCAACTCTGAAGGGAAATAGGGAACTGTCTCCTAAGTTCCATTTTCAAGCTTAGCCTGACCTTTTCCACTCAAAGCAGTTACAAGAAAAAGCCATTTTCCATCTATGCCTGCCTCACTTTCCTTTCCTTTCCTTCCTTCTCTCCAGTGGCATCCCTAGGGTTGGTACCAAATAAAGAGGATACAAGATCAAGATGCTCTAAGATGGCGAACTGTTTATTCAGTTAATTCAAACAAAAATCCACCAAACACCGATACCTTTATTGGCCAACCAAAATGCACAATATACTTGTTGCAAGCTTTTGAAGCTCCATGGGCCTCTTCATCAGGCAAGAGGTTACAAACCAAACAGGAGGGGAAAAAATGTAGATGTTAGTAAGATGCCTGCATTTTGTTCTTTCTGTCCTTAGTTAAGATGGTATGGGGAGGACTCCTCTCTTGCAATCCAATCTGTCTCCATTCCTGTGAGGCCACAGGATTTGTTGAAATTGCATTGGTTGAGATGCAAATGGACTTTAAATTTCCTGGACTTTGAAAATCTCCCAATTGCCACATGGCCAGAAGGAGGAGGAGCCAGACTGCAAGAGATGCCCTCCCCATATCATCTTAACTAAGGACAGAAACAACAAAATGCAGGCATCTTACTAACATCTCCAATTGTTTTTCTCCTGTTTGGTTTGTAACATCTTGCCTGATGAAGAGGCCCACGGAGCTTCAAAAGCTTGCAACAAGTATATTGTGCATATTGTCCAGCACAGCTACCCCTGAATGTTTGGTGTATGAAGATTCTTGTTCTAACCATGGTAGCCACACAGCTGCTCCATGTCAGTAATCTACAGTAACCTACATGTCACCAAACCTACATCAGAGTTTGTTGTAAAGGTGAAAAAGAAGACAACTATATAGCATGTTATGAAGTACGTACAAGTATTGCAGGTTACCCACATCTTTATGGTAGAAGAGTACATGAGTTCTGCATGAGGAGCCTATCATCTGTGGCATTTCCTGTTGAAAGATATCTGTTTTAAAAGTAGGACATATCTGTGGTGGAGATCTTGGAAAATTGTGATTGAATAGGCAAGTGAATCAGCTGATACGTATAGCAGCTTAATATGTCCATACGTATTATGCTAATATTTATCTCTTCTTCACTCTATCAACCCAGCTGCCATTCTCTGTGATTGGCTCACTGAATGGAGTTCATATGTTTGGGTCCAACCTAGACGTTCTGCTGACAGCTGCCTGTACAGAGAATACTCGTGTGATCTGGAAAGTTTTTCACAACAGGCGAGTATAGATTCATGCCACATTGTATTCCTGGAATTGCCAGATTTCAAGCAACTGATTGATGTCTTCAGAAACTATGTGAGGCTTATTAGAAATTGAGGGCTTTTCTTCTTTTTTGCCTTCCTGGCTGCAAAGAACTGCTCTGAAATGTAATGGCAAAAATGCTAAAGAGCTGGAAAAAGACATAAGTAAAAGGGAGTTTTGTTTTATTGAGCTTTTCAACTGTTCTCATTTTGTTGCCTTTATTATTTACCAGGCTTAAACTATTTTTCTCTGTTTTATTCCAGGATAACAAATTGAGTACTTCAACATTCTGGTGGTAGACAGATGTTCAACAGTGTAGATAGTAGCTGTTCAACATCACAATTTTTGCCTCACTCTTCAGCTGCCAAAGGATTTCCAGAGTGGCATTAAGAGATCCCTAATATGACAGCCCCTGCCCTTAGCTTTCAATTTAAGACATAATACAAAAGGAACAGAGATTGAGAGTAGGAGAAAAAATAATCTCATGCACTAGTTCTCTGTTACAAATTTATTATAATGTCCACTTGGAATAGAAACAGTTAAAGGAGACAAGGAACCAAAAAGTTGCTGAATTCTTTGTGGAGCTGTTACATTGGCCCTGCTTCGCTTTTTGCCCTCTGTCACCTTGATAGTGACCACACGAGGTTGATGTTGGCACTTCCCTGATGTGTTTCTTTCCCCCTTTTGACTAAAGGTGCAATCAGAATACATCCAACACTGTCTATTGTACATTGCAGGATATGATCAGTAGAGAAGGGCAAGATAGCTTTTTTTTTTTTAAATCACTGATCTTTTCATTGAGGAACAAGATTCAGAGGAACAACAAAGTTCCTCTGAATGCAGTTTGAATACCCACAGGATATGAGACAGACTATTCTGTAATGATTCTTTGCAAAAGGATTGTACTTTTTATGAATTTACTCTCAATCCCTTTGATATACGTATGTTCCATGTTTTGTGGTATGCTATGTTTATGTTCTCAGTATCACCCTCATTGTTTTGTCCTCGGATGAAGATACAAGTGACTTCAGCCTCGGGAGGCTCCTTGACAATGTCTTCAATGCCATGGTGAGTAGTTGAAGGTATGGAATGCTGTTTCAGCCTATATCTGCAAACCTGTGAGGCAAATTCAATTATTGGGGTGACAGATAATTTTGAGAGGGGTAGGTTTTTCCATTGCATGGGGTGGGGGGTCTATTTGACTGAACGTCTTACATAGCTTTTTAAAGTTACACTAAGGTTTGTAGGTATAATCTACTGATTTGCACAAAGGAATTGAGTTTTTAGATTACAACATGGACATGTAGCAGCTTCTGGCAATACTAAGTAACAGAAAACAACCTGGTATTTTTACAGGAAGTGGCCTGCTGAACTAAGATACAAGGAATGGTAAAGCCCAACCTTCTAGTGTCCCTAGTTTCCCCCACTAAAGCTGTCACACTTTCAAAGGCCTCTGCTTGCCCAGCTTCTTCCCTAAAGAATCTGCAAAATGAGTCATGCAAGTTTACTTGCTTGCAGGGCATTAGTTGCCCCATTGCATACTATGACCATTCTTTTGCACATTGTTAGAATAGTAAGTGGGGTAAATCATATTGAGTTTGAGTGTAGATTCTTGTAAGAACAGGAAGGAGGAGAAGGTGCTGGATGGTTCTAGATCAGTGGTCCCCACACTGTGCCCTTTAAGGGATTGTGGATTTCAGCTCCCAGAAGCCCAGACTATTGGCCAAGATGACTCAGGCTTCTGGGAGCTGAAATCCACAATGTCTTAAAGGGCACAGTTTAGGGACCTCTGTTTTAGATGAATGAGGAAAGGGAACATGTATTTAATGCAAGAGACTGTAAGAGTTCTGGCTCCTAAATCTAGATGTAGAAACCTCTTTGGCTTTTGCAGAAACTGGCTACTGTATTTTTGTGTGATGGGGTGGAAGTATAGCCTTTGGTAAATAATCAGGGGATTTCTATGACATTAATTTTACTGCAGGTGCTGATATTAGGCCTGGAAGAACTGGTAAATGCCCGTAATATTGAACGTCTCAAAAAGGATCTGAAGGTAACACTTGACAAAAATGTTATGGGGTGAAAGGCAGGGAGTGTAGATGCAGGTTATATTTGTGAGAACTGAACACAGGAGTATGACATCTTAGGAGAACTGTGCAGTAGGACTGCAACCCACTGATACTACTGTGTTGCATTCTGTATGGTGTGTTGGGGGGACCTCTTGCTTTTGCTATGTATTCTGACAGTAGAGAGGCATCTTGGCTGTATATAGCATCTGGCTTTGGAGCCGTCTTCTTTCAGCCTGAGCCAGAATGCTTTCTGGAAGCATGTAAGACTACATTAGAAAAGCAGTTAATAATGGGGTATAAATAGTGAGTTCATTGCAGATTTTCTAAAATTGTTTTTATTATCTGATCTAAATGTTTGAGAGTAATTTTTTAAAAAATCCTCAATAGTTTAAATATGTAATGTACCATCTCTAGGCATGTTACAAATTGATTGACAGTTTCTTGGAGCCAGGCAAATGCATTGCTGATCTGACCCAGTGTATGGAATGTGCCATGACACCCTCCAGGGCAATACTGCAGGTGAGTTGACCTCGCATCCCACACGCATCCCACCCACATCCAACAGTTTTCGGCTGCTACAAATAGACAAATTATCTTATTGAAGATGGTAAAGATAATGTCTCTTTCCCTTCAAACTGCATTTGCTTCTTCTCTGACTTTATCTTTCCTAATTGTGGCTGGCTTCTATTGACTTTCTCTGCTGCTGACATTTAAATAGTAAACTCACAGAGGGGGGAGCAGCTTTTTTTTGCCTTTGCTTATGTTATTTATTAATACTGTATGTCGGGGTTTGGCAAAGTGTAGCCCTCCATGTGTTGCTGACTGTACTCCTCCCCATTTATTATGCTGGTCAGAGTTCACCTCAGGCTTGATACATGTATTTTGGTGCTTTCTCTGTATTTGTAATTTTCTATATCTACATACAGACAGTGAGGACTACAAACTTGGACTAAGTCCAAGAATTTTCCCCACATAAAGTCCCCTGCCCTGCTTATTTTTATTGCAAGTTACAATACAACACATTGTCAGTAACTAGAAAATAGGTTTTGTAGAGTTGTCAAAGAAGTAACAATGTTAGTGCCTTGCAACACACAGAGGAGGAAGGAAGGGGGAGAGAAAAAAAAGAATGTGGCAACAACTTTAAGACTAACTGGTTTGTATTTATTTTAAAGTTTAGGGCAAGGGACTTCATTTGTATCTTTCTGGATCCTATTGCATTCTATACCACTCCCACAGCTCTATAAATTTGCTTTATACCTGAGGCTTTAATATCACTCTGTACTGCATCTGAAGAATTCTTTTTATATCCATGAAAGCTCAACCAAAAATAAGAGTTCATCTTTAAGGCTCTGCCACATTCCTTTTTTCTTTCCCTTTCCTCCGTTCTGTGCTTCAGACAATGATGGTTGCTAGCGCATTTTACTGACTGATCGACATTCAGCAGAAAACAGGCAGTTTCCCCAAATTATTCTTAATATCTACATAATTCTTTGAAATGCATCAGTTTCTCTCCAGCCACAGGACTTTTTTTTCTGGTAGACAAGAGGCATTCAGAAAAACTGGACACTTCAGGCTGGTGATGGGCTCACAACATGCAGGGAGAGCATACCATGTATGCTGATAATTTTTCACTGTGGTATTAAAGAATTTAATTGTGGTAAGGATTTGTTGATACAGAGTAGTTCATAACAGTATAGATTGATTTGTACCTGTCACCTGTTACTTTCACCTGTGGATATCTGGCACATCTTTAGCTAGTAGGCAGTGTACCTGTAGCTTGTGCAAGTATATATGTAAACCTCTGTGCTCTCTTCTTCGTTCCCTATTCAGGAATGCCTGGAAGCTTTTGCCTCTGCAGCAGAATCACGCTTTGGCAGCCTGCTTGTGGGTGGTCGGGTGCTGTGTGCAACAGAGCAGTGGTGGCAGCTGGCAGCCCAAGAGACTACACTGCTGGTGTGGCTGGTGCAATCACTTCCTCCCCATACCTCCCGGGATCTACCTGTTTATCTTCCTCATGGCAGTCCAACGGTGAGTGGGTTGCTGAGTGGTGGGCTTGGGGGAGCAGAACAGAAACCTGTCTTTTGTGACTCTCCACAGTCCTTTTCCCAATAGGTTCCCCACCGCTTCCTGACCTTCCAGCTTGTGTCTGGTTTGGAAGTGGTGCTGCTGTGTGGGCCTAATCCCTCCTTACAGCGTGTTACTGATGAGGTAAGGGAAATAGGAATTTGGACCTCAAAGCTCAGGTGTGAAACAGCTTATCTTATATTCTTACCAGTTTCTTGAATCAGGAAAGATCAGTCCAGTGCCCTCCAACAATCTGTGCCGACAGACACAGGGCTGGGTGCTGTCTCTCCTTCATCCCACTACTCAAACCTTGGGAAAGTTCCTTTATTAATCCCTCAAGTAGCCTGGACGTTGGCCATAATGGTTGTGCTTTCTCTGAGTTCAAATGCCAAAAAAAACAAAAAAAACCTTTTCCAAACTCTCCTGCCAGTTTGGGAACTTAAATAGGGAGGCAAGCCTTTTTCTAATTAAGAGTATGTAAATGGCAAGGCTGCTGTTAATCCACCTAAGGAGCTGAAATTGGAACCACTGGCAAATTTTCATTTCTTTCCATAGCTAGTGACGCAATTTTGGCAACCACTGCTGGATCTTCTGAAGGCAAGTACCAGAGCTCCTCTTCTGTGTCTGCCTCCAGGCATTGCTCTCGCCCCCGAGATCCTTGGGTGAGTCACAGCAGTGCTCTATAATGGGAACACTTTTGAGGAACCGAACCCCTTCAAGTCATGGGGGTTCGTGTTTGTTCCCCTTTCTTCCTCCTTTCAAAATGTGGCCGCTAGTCTGAGCCACCACTTTCACCTACTTGCCTTTTGCATTCTTTTACAGGCTGTTGCTAATCAACCAAGATCAGAGGAAAAGTCTCTTCACAGTGCATCCTCATGGTAGCTGGACTGAAGGTATGACACAAGCATTATTAAACTGAAGGAGAGAATTCAATCCTCCTTCAGGAATCCTTGCTTAGCTAAGAGTTGTGCTAGTTTTAAAAAATCCCAGCTACCTCCAGAAGCCTTTTGCCCAGGCTATCACATGCCTCTCTCCATCTTCCAGGATCTGAAATGCCCCTGGAGGATCGACTCTGTGCTCTCCGCACCTTCTATGCCTTAGCCATTTCCTTGTATTTCCCCTCTGAGAAACCAGAAGAGAATACTGGTGAGTTTCTGATGTTGCCATTTGGTAATCTGTTTGTACTGTCATTAAAGGTTATAACATATGAATGCTGTGAAGGTGGAGATGGACCACCACAGACATCCTCAGTTCTAAGGAAACTCTTGGGGTAGAATTCCAGTTCAGAGAGTAACACATTTGAACTGATAGTGGCTGGGATGGTATGCAAACCTGCGACTCTTCAATGAGAAAAATGGACTTGGGTGAAGAGAAACTAGAATAAGCCAAAAAAGAAGAATCTGTCCTTGATCAAGGCAGTGGACTTGTTTGTGCAGTCCTCAGAGTCCTCCAGAGGGGGATTTCATTGATAGAAGAGATGGAAAGTCATCCTCTAGACAGAAGAATATTGCCAGTAGGGGAGGTGTGATTCTCTAAAACAAGATGTGCCTTGTCCTTTTCAACCTTTGGGTCATTTCTGGTTTAATTTGAAGAGACTGTCGTGGTCCCGTTTGTCCACTCACCTTAAATGAAGTTTGATTTCATGGTCCTGACTTCCTTCGTCACCTCCTTCCTGACAGGCAAAGACTCAGTATTGTTGTGTAATTTGCACACTGAAATATATCTTACCAGACAATCCAAAGTTGGGGGTATTTTTCGACTAAAAGATGAAAAGCTGTTTTTTCAATGAACAAAATTCTTTGGTGTGGAAGGGCATATTCTGCATCTGTGGGCAAACATGATCTTTCTTTTAGCCTCTCCCGTAGCCCACAGAACTAACCATCCTGTCTCTTCCTCAGCTCCTTTGCAGGAAGAGTTCCATGCTGGTTTCTGTCATTCTCCTCAGCACTGCTATATGGTCTACACCACACACAAGGCCTATGCAATCCATGGGAAAAGGCATCAACTCTTCCTGCTTGTGAAGCCAGATATGCCAACCTTTGCTCTGCGGTCTCTAGCGATGTGTACATTACAGACCCTCACAGCTGAGGACTCAGCCCTCTGAAGGTGATGTATGTGTGGGAGGGTGTGTGTGTGGGAGGGTGTCTTACTGAACTGAAAACCAACAGCTTTGAGTCGATTTCTTCTCTCATAAGCCTACAGAATGGAAATGGTGACAAGAAGCCCCTGGACATTTCATACAAGATGTGATTACCTTGCAAGAGAACGGACTGGATTTGTGGACTAATTTTCACATTAGAATTCCATTCAACCTCAGGCCTTTATTTAAGAGGGAGACAGGCTAATGATGGGTTACAAGTTTTGGCCTCACAGCTCTCCTCCCTTAAAAAATAAATAAAAAGTTCACAGTTGTGCATCTTCAGCTGTTGTCTAGACATGTACAGAGGAAGGCACATGGATTAAAATACCATACAGCATGGGATTGGATTGGATTTCAGGGATTGCTCTTCACTAAACCTGTGGCACTAGCTGAGTTTTTATTTAGATGTAACACACTGTCTTGTATTGGGTAATTGTGCATGTAACTAAAATTAATGTTGCTATATTTCATTACCAACTTTCCAGCATTGCATATTTGATTCCACCTATTCTCACTTGTCGTACCTAGTTCCTCTCTTTCCATTGAGAATCTCTTCGATCGCTTTTAGCACTGAGGTATTTTCTGTTGTTCTCATGGTCTTTCAAAGTAAGCTGCCCCGCTTGAGTTCATAAGCTAAAGATGGCAAAACAGCGCCGGTCTGATTCAGACCCTGCTTTGGTTATTAAGTAATTATCTCAAACCCCGTTACCATGAGAATAGTTATTTTACAGCTATTTTACTAAGCTGTTATAAGCACCGGTAAAATAATGACAAAACACTTTATACAGTGGTACCTCTACTTACGAAATTAATTCGTTCCAGCAGC
>CM034710.1:20567721-20600798 GCA_020142125.1 Phrynosoma platyrhinos
TTTCGTTAGTAGAAGCATTCGTAAGTAGAGGTACCACTGTATATAGTTTTACACTATTCAAATACCAAAACCCTAAAATAGCAGCACTGATTTCTTTGGGATTAGCAGAATTAATTTAGATTTAGGCAGTAATCCTGTGTACAAGGATTTGAAAATAATTCCTATCAAAATTAGACAGTCCTCAGACTCAGAAACAGGCCAGCCTAAGTGCTATTTTGGGAAAGTAGGGCATTAGAAAACACTAAAGCTACAGTTAATTTGTCATACATGTAATTCTGTAACATTAAAAAGGCAAACCTAACTCCTTTGATACTTTAGAAAACACACAAGGCAAAGAAACAAAACAATTTGGATGAGGGCATTTTAGGAACTGTAGTTAAAGTATTGTTTCAGAAGTCTGTTACAGAGTATCCTGGGGAAGGAAACAGTCCAAGAATGGAAAAGCTGGTTACATTGGGCCATTGATGGATTGCCTCCTAGGCATATACTCTGGCTGCAAATTTCAGTGTGGGTGAGTAGCTAGGTGCAATGAAACACACCATACAGCCTGAATAACCTTTTTAAAGAATGTGAGTGGCAGTGGTGAAGAATGCATACTGCCATTTTGATTAATTTTATGCTGCTATTAAATAGAAGTGGGAGTATAAATATTCCAGGGATGAAGTCATCCAATAAATATTCACAATACTACATTCATCACCTCTGCAGCAAACAAAATTGCTGGTTTTCAGCTGTAATGCCTTCTGTTTGGTTCCAATGAAGTGAGAAGCAGAATAACAGGTAAAAATTACTGACATTAAACTGCAAGGATGCCTGTGGGGAAAAAGCTTCCCACCAGTATGTACATAGAGGGGCTCTGGCTTTATCTACATATAAGCATACTTAAATCAGTATTTTCTGTTAGAATGCTTTATTTCAAGTCTTCTAGTTTTGCATTCCAGGAGTCTATGATCAAGCTGTGTTAAGGGAAACAGCAATGTTCCAAAGCTGTGGAGAAAACAGCCATCTGAAAATCTTCTTTTTGCACACCAAAATACCTTTTTCCTAATGCTAACAATTCATGGTTCTGATTCTGCTCCTCCCAGTTTGCAGTCAAAACAAGAGGCATGAAGATGAAACAGATGTTATGCAGAATATTTGCATAATGCACACAACTGAATCTGGGGGTTTCTTAATACAGAATTCAACACCCACCAGAAATAGTAAATGCAGCCTTCTGCTTCTTCTTTAAGCACTTTTTTACCTACAGCAGGGGCTGGCAACCTTTTTACCCCAGGGGCCGGGAGGGGGGGGGGTGGCGCTGAGGTTGGCTGTGCGCTTGTGCCCTGCGTGCATGCGCGTGGGGGGTGCCATTTTGGAAGGCCCAACGTGGACACCAAAATGGCATGCGCGGTGGCAGGACCAGCCATGGGCCGGTTCCAAGGCCTCCACGGGCCGCACATGGGCCAGGGGAGGCCGACCCCTGACCTACTGTTTTAGTTTCTTCAGAAAGGGAATAGATTATAGAGGTTCTTACGGTTGGAAGGTGCCTCTTGTCTTTTCTACGGTCAGAAATGCAGCTAGGGTATCCAGTATCCATGTGCTCCAGGAGAAAGTAAACCATGCTTTATACTGCAGACACAATTACAAAATAGCTACACTTTGCTTGCAGGCTGTTGCCACTTCTTTGCATAGCTACCAATTTTGTACAGTTCAAATTCAGCCCCATTCAACAAGTGTCAAGGCAAGCCACTCCATGAGAAATGTAATGGTTCCAGCCGAACAAAAAATACATCACCCATAGTTATAGAAGTCACACTAAAGTGACTATAACCTGTTTCAGAAACTCACAGCATTTCCTTGTCCAGAGATGGCTGTGTCTCTGCTCCAGAAATGCAATTGGTTGTCTTAATTTATTTACATACAAAGAGCAGCACACAACAAGTCAGTCAGCGGTGTGGGGGTGACCCAGCCTGGCTTGATTCTGGCTCTCCCCCGCCTTCACGGCTTTATTAGAGTCACATGGAGATAGATACAGGCATTCAAAACCCAGATAAACTAAGATGCGCTAGATAACACCTACACAGCAGAGTAACATGGAGCCCGGGCCAGCATGGGAAGCTGGGACACCCCCAAACTAGCATGAACTGAACCTTCATGTTCTCCACCCACAAATCTCTGGAGGGTAGCATTCCAGCCAATCTGCCCCAAGCTTAGAGCTGCCTGAGGTTTCCTTTAAAACACCCTTTCCAGGGGTGGGAGAAATGAGTCAGGAGAGGAATTGGCAAGCCTCTCTTCCTCCCCCAATTTTCACCACCTTCTCACAGTTTTCCTTCTAGAGGCGAGAGACCAGGGGAAGGGGGAGCCCTGCTCTTGCTTCCCACAAACATACGCAACTATAACACTGGAATGGTCCATGACAAAAGAAAGGAGAATTCCCCCCCCCCACCCCACCTGGAAAATACACAAGGCAAAGAAACAAAACAATTCCCTACAAAGCATTTCCACACGCACGTGTGTGCACGCGCGCACACACACTCCTTCCCCAGCAAGCTTAGAAGCAAGGCAGCTGACATGTATATTCCATCTCCTCAACAGAAAGGGTGGAAGTCATGGATGGGAAACCAGGGGTAAACAGTTGTAAACAAAGCCAAAATGCCAGACTAAATCATACAATGTGTGTGGGGGAGGATTAAGACCACAAATCTCAGCCTCATCCTGAGTTAGAACAGACCAGGCTAATGGGAAGGGAGAGATCCTGGCTCTTCTTCCAAGAGCTATCCTCTTGCCAAGGGGAAGATTACTCCTGGAAGAATGCTTTACACTGACACACAAGTCACCCCTCCCCAATTCTACTTTGGCCATCCCAGGGACCATGTTTGCTCCCCCACTTGGTGCTGGCCCGGGCTAGGCAATGAGAACACAGAGGTTATCACGACAACAGGCAAGGAGCAATACAGTCTTTCTGGAGGCCCCTGGTTTGGGAGGGAGGTGGGAGGCGATGGACATACGCATTCAATGTGCAGGAACGGCCTTTCCCCCGCCCCCCTCCTTCCTCTGGTGCGGCGAATGCCTCAGAACTGCTGAGAGAGCAGCTCGCAAAGGTGCTTCGAGACGGACTCCTTGCTGGTACGGAGGGTCAGCCGGTACATCTGCAGGGCAGAGGAAGAAAACAGTAAACAGCCAAGGCAAAAGTTTTTTAAAGTGTCAGTGTTGTTCTTGTCAGTAGGCACTCGGGGTGACTTAAATTTCCCTGCTCCTTTTGCAGTCCTGATTCCTGCCACTTCCCTGTCCTAGTGTTCCAGCATCTCCTGACCTCTTCTTGCTTCCCCCTAGAGCTCATTTTCCCCCACTATGCCAAAGGAATCGGGAATCCTTGGCACCTCACCTGTGCCTGGGCATTGGGCTCCAACCGCAACAAGCATCCAACTTGCAGTGCCTTTGTCTGGATGATCCCAGCTCCTACATAGTTATCAGGGTTTGGATCCACCTTGTCCAAGAGTGCACTGCCAAACCCTAAGAGCTGTGGAAGAAGAGAGAGGCTTAGCTGGTTGACTGGCTTGCAGGGAAGAACTCTGATGCCAGCTATACCCTTTCCTGAGGAAAGGAATCAGTGGGGGGAAAGGTAAGTACGGAAGAAAGCATGATATCTGCAAAAATCATGTAAAGAATTCTGCATCATAATCAGCTATGCAAAAGCTGTGACTGCTACTGCTTAGACCACTCCCCAGAAGGCCTAGGCCCAAGAATATGGGGTCCTGTGCAACTTTAATAAGAAAAATAGGATGTCCAAACAAGAAAAAGACAAACCTGGACATTTTAAACTACTGAGACAAATCACAATGCCCTTATATTTTTCCTCATTGCTACTCATAAAAAATATTCAAATGATCTGAAAACCTAAAATCAGGACTATGACATTTGTCAGATTCTTTTATCTTACTGAGGGTGATAAATTGAAGGTGAAGTGTCTTGCATTAGACATAAACGGTAGGGGCTACAAAGAATGTTAGGTTGTAATTAAAGCTATGGTGAAAGAAAAAAGCTATAATTTAAATCTAAATAAAAATTTAAAACACAAGAGTACCAAAAATGCTCTCATTCACTTAATGCACCAGAATAGAAAATTATTTCAGAAATAAACCAACTCAATACCCACCACTGTTGTGGAAGAGTCAGGTTTAAAAAAAAAAAAAAAAGAGGTGGATGCTAAGTCTATCTAATGCTGACTTCAGCTATGGTTTTGTTCTTTCTTGTAAAAAGAAAGTGGTCATATTTGTTCAACTGGTTTTAAATACACACTGGGGAAAAGCCATCTCAGAGGTTCCTTTGCAAAACCAGAAGTCCCAATGTGTTTGCCTCAGCTCTGTAACTTATTTCAAGAATTTTTTTATCTGCATTTAAAGCTTTAATTAACTCATCACAGTGACTCCCTTGCAGCCTGCAGTTGTCTTCCACAGAAATCCAACAAGCGATTTGTGGGAGGGAGGTTGGAGAAAGACACGATAGAGACTGCTCACCTTGGCCTTAGTCACTTCTGAATCCATTGGATGGTTTGCCTTGAAAATTTTCTGAGCTTCTTGCTGTGGCCTACAAAAGAAATCAATTGGGGAGGGGGATGAAAGTAGTGATCCAGTCCCTACTTCTCTCAAGTGCCTGTCACATGCAATCATCTCAGCCACTGCCTGTGTACTCTAGCTATTAAGAATGAGAAATCTTCAGGCCCTTTACCCCATGTAAGAGTTGTAGCAGCCAGTTACTGGGTACCTCACTTGGATGAATCATTCCACTAGAGCAGGGGTGGGCAAAGTGTGGCTTACAGGCCATATGCAACCCCCCCGGGATAAAAAATGTTTTTCATGAAAAAAAAACTGTATTACTTTGTTCCAAAATGCCATCTGGAGTGTGTGTAGTCCATGTTTGGGGACTTCCTGGACCAATATAAGCCTTTTTTGAAACAAGAAGTGAACAAGAAGTGATCTTTGCTTACTCCTTTTAAAAAAGGCTTCTCCTGGGTCTATTTTAGGGGCTCTGTTTTGGGGCAGAAACCAGCTGAAAATAGGGGGAATGACCAAATTTCTGCATATTTTGCTGTTTTGGTATATTTCTATATATGTTGTTGTTTTAGGGAATGTGTTGGGATTAAAAACCAGATTGAGACCCAGTTGGCATTTGGGAGCATTTTTAAGGCTGTTTCTGACCTCCTTAACTGGGAGAGATCCAGGGGCAGATTGCAACTACAGAAAAGTTGGGGCTATATATAGCTTGTGGGTTGTACTTTCTCCACTCCTGTTCTAGGTTAGACAGCACAAAGCAAAAGAACATCCATCTCTAAATTTAGCCAGGAAAAGTGCAGTTCTATTCCCATCTTGGCCATGAAATCCACTGGGTGACTTTGTGCAAGTCACATAATCTCAGCCTCAGGGGAAGGCAATGGCCAACCTCATCTGAACAAATCTTGCCAAGAAAACCCCATGTAAGCTGGAAACGACGTGAAGGCACACAATAACAACGGAAGAATAAGGGGAAAAAAGGGGAGAATCTTTTTTTTTTAATCCTAATTGGTCAGGGTGATGATAAAATGATGCAAAATGGTGAATTACAGATTTCAGAGGATGCAGTTGATTATTTGGAGGCAAAAAAATATATTGGGGGGATGTGAGAGTGCCAGAGGGGTACAGCAGACAATCTGTGTAGTCCATGAGTTGCATTTTTCCGTCTCTATATTAAAGCAACTCATTAACACTTCATCTTCTAGTCTTTCCCTTGTAACACCACTGTCTTAAATACCACTAAGATCAAAGGTCTGCTTTTGCATCAGAAACCTTAGCAAAGGAACAGCATTTCTATTAGATCAATCTTACCAGTACAAACAGACCAGCCTACTGGGTCATGCTCATTTGAAACAATTTAGCCTAGTACAATTCAGCTAGTTAACTGATCCTGGTCCCTTCCGGGAGAAAGGCAGCATGCAAATCAAATAAATAAATAAATTATGAAGTCTAAAAGATATACAGTGGGCCCTTGGTATCCGTTGGGATTTGGTTCCAGGATCCCCTGTGGATACCAAAATCTGAGTATGCATGAGTCCCACTGTGTACAATAGAATGGTAAATGGTGTCCCTTATATAAAATCGCAAAATCAATATTTCCTTTTGGGAATTTATGTATATTTTAAATATTTTCAAGCTGTAGATGGTTGAATCCATGGATGAGGCATCTGGATATGAAAGGCCAACTCTCCATATACTTCTTGAAGAATTGAAATGTTGCTGGGGACAGAGGGATATCCAACTGTCCCTAACTATGGTTGCGAGACTGAACATTGCACTGAAAATTGTTTGCTGCACCTTTAAAGGAGTATAAAAAAGGGATTTTCAGCAGGCATTGCTTGTTACCTGCTTGCATAACAAGCAACACCTGCTGAAAATCCTTATTCTCCACAATGCTGAAGATACAGGAACTCTCTCCAGTTTTTAGTCTTACAACCCTATCCCCAACACCTCTCCATGAGTTATTCACTTGGAATTAAAACATTTGTGTCTTCACACACACACAAAAAAAAAAACCTACTACATCATACTAAGCATCTGGCCAGAAAACAAACTCATCACTATCATCATGCTGCCACATTTTTACCCTGCATTTCCAGTAAAAAACACTTAAGATAGTTAACAAGCTTCCTTAAATACAAATTAAAATTATCACAGTAATCAAAAGCTATTAAAATCATCACAGTAATAAAAATGTGTTTTATCAACAGGCTCAACAAAGGATGGTGAAACATGAATCATGCATCTCAGTTGAGTTCAAGCACATTTTGGAAGCATGATGGAGGCTGCAAAAAATGGGGGAAGTGCCACAGGGTTACTGAGGGAAGTCTCACAATCCCTTTGAAAAGCTGATATTACTGCCCAAATGCATACGCATATACAGTACCACTTACAGGCTGAGCTGTTTCCAGCGCTGGAAAAAGTCTTGTGATTGCATTTCTGTTGCTTGGAAAAATTTGTTGACCGTTATAGGCAATTTGAGAGTGAGGTTCTGCAGAGTTCCACCATATCTGATAAAAATGAGAGGGAAGAGACAGACATTAGACATGGTAAAAAGAACGCCACTTCTTCACTGGCATTACTACATTTCACTACTACAAAAACTAGGCTGCATCCACACTGCAGAAATAATCCTGCTTGACACTTTAAGTGACACAGAATCATAGAGTTGGAAGAGACCACAAGAGCCATCCAGTCCAACCCCCTGCCATGCAGGAACTCAAAATCAAAGCATCCCCGACAGATGGCCATCCAGCCTCTGTTTAAAGACCTCCAAAGAAAGAGACTCCACCACACTCCGAGGGAGTGTGTTCCACTGTTGAACAGCTCTCACTGTAAGTTCCTCCTAATGTTGAGGTGGAATCTCTATTTTGTGGTTCAGTGCTATAGTTCAATGCTATAGAATGGTTCAATGCTATAGAATGCTGGGAATTGTAGTTTGTTGTGGTACCACTAGTCTCACAAAACTAGTTTCCAGCATTCCAAAGCACTGAACCATAGCAGTTAAAGTGGTGTCAAATTGGATTATTTCTGCAGTGCAGATGCAGTTGTAGTGACAAGCAACCAATATAGGACAACTTTAAAAGGGGAGAGAAGAGCAGGTTGCTTGCCTGTAATTGTGGTTCTTCGAGTGGTCATCTGTGCTCTCACACAATAGGGTTTGAGCCTGTGCAGAGACTCCACTTGGAAAGCTGAAAAGTTGAGCAGAGTGGCAGGAGCCCTGCCCCCTCCTGTGTACTGAGCATGCCCAATCCCAACAATTAAGCTCTTCCTTCAGTTTGAGTCCACTGCAAGAAATCAGCAGGGACCTGACTGAGGGGAATAGGATGGGATTGTGTGAGGGCACAGATGACCACTCGAAGAGCCACAGTTACAGGTAAGCAACCTGTTCTTTTTCTTCACAATCTCTACCTCACACAATAGGGTGACTAAAAAGCTTACTTGTGGCAGGTGGTAAGACTGCTGCAGAACAGAACAGCACGACCAAAGCTGGCATCCCAGAGAGCCCTGGAATCAAGCCAGTAGTGCCGGACAAATGTGGAAGGCTGAGACCACATAGCCACCTTGCAGACATCAGGCAGAGGGATGACTTTGAGGAAGGCAACAGATTAGGAGACAGCCCTGGTTGAGTGTGGGCACACACCAACAGGAGGAGGATGTTTGGCAAATTCATAAGCCAGCAGGATAGTCTGGGCAATCCACTTTGCAAACCTTTGAGAGGAAACTGGGTGGCCTTTTTTAAGTCCACCATAACAAACAAACAACTTGTTGATCAACCTGAACTCAGCAGAACGTTGAACATAAAACACCAAAGCACAGCAAACATCAAGGGTGTGCATTGTCTTTTCCAGAGGTGTGGAAGGATCTGGATAAAAGGTGGGCAACACAGTATCTTGAGAAAGGTGGAAAGGGGATACCACCTTAGGGAGAAAAGAGATGTCTGATCTGAGGATCACCTTTTCTCTGTGAAAGATCAGAAAGGGCTCATCCAAGCACAGTGCAGTTAGCTCAGAGGACCTCCTGGCTGAAGTAATGGCCACAAAGAATGCACCTTGAGCGTGAGTAGTCTCAGATAGACCAAGCCCAGAGGTTTAAAAGGTGGCCTAGTAAAGTGCATAAACACTAATGAGAGTGACCAAGAAGGAGCCAGCGGAGGCAAAGGAGGGTACAGGTGCTGTAGACCCTTGAAGAATCTCTTTAGAGTAGGTGAGGTGAAGAGCTTAGCAGATGGTGAACCAGGGGACTGATTGGCCATGATGGCTGACAAGTAGACCTTGAGGGATGAGAAGGCCAGTCCTTGGCCACGCAGATGGAGAAGGAACTGTAAGGATGTGAAGAGTTGAACAGGTGAAGAGGGCTCAGCCCTGGCCTTGGCAAAGGCACAGAAATGCTTCCATCTGTAGGAGTAAGACTGCTTGGTTGAGTCTTTCCTGGACACAGAGAGGACCTGCAGATGTTCTGGAGCAGTCAAGGCCAGATCCTCAAGCGGTCACATGAAGGCTGCGTAGGTCCGGGTGAAGGACTGCGCTGTTGGAGTGAGAGAAAAGGTCCAGCCAGTTCAGGAGCTTGAGGTACTGGCCCCCGGGCAGGTGGAGGAGAGGGGCAAGCCAAAGGTTGTTTCGGCCAGTAAAGAACCACTAGAATTGCACTGGATCTGTCCTCAGTCATTTTGGCCATAATCCTCACCACCAGTGGGAGCGGGGAA
The DNA here is from genome assembly GCA_020142125.1 of Phrynosoma platyrhinos. Classification (NCBI taxonomy): domain Eukaryota; kingdom Metazoa; phylum Chordata; class Lepidosauria; order Squamata; family Phrynosomatidae; genus Phrynosoma; species Phrynosoma platyrhinos. The sequence goes on from CM034710.1 coordinate 20,576,959, forward strand.
AAAGCATAAAGGAAGCGACGGCTCCAATTCAAAAGGAAGGTGTCTCCTAGGGAGCCTGTCCCTAAACCTGCTCTGGTGCAGAATAGTGGACACTGCACATTCTCTGAAGTGGCAAAGAAATCTAAGCAAGGTGTTCCCCATCAAGATGTTATCAGGTGAAATACCTCCTGTGATAGTGTCCATTCATGTTGAAGAGCCTTGTCCCGGCTGAGACATTGTCCTTGCCAACCAGATGAATGGCCACCAGATGAACGGAACAACAATGGCACTACGTCCACAGCTGTGTAGCAAGATGGAGAAGCACAGAGGAATGGGTTCTACCTTGTTTGTTGATACAACAGACTGTGGTGGTATTGTCTGTTACAGCTTGGACGACCCTGCGATGGAGATGATTCTTGAAGGCTTGAAAGGTCTTGATGGCAGCCAAGATCTCCAGGGCATTGTTGTGCATCTCTACTTCTGAAGGGGACCAGTGACCTTGTACGCAGAGATCTGCATAATGGGCCCTCCAGCCCATCATGGAGACATTTGTGGTGACCATCCTGGAAGGTTCCGGAGGTTAGAAAGGCATTCCTCTGAGGATGTTATTGGGGACCAACCACCAAAGAAGGGAGGAACGCACATGTTGAGCAAGTGTCAGCTTCTTGGACTGTCTGTTGTTGAGATGGTCAAACACAGAACGAAACCATTCTTGTAGTGGGTGGAACCTTAGGTGCACCAAGTAGGTCATGACTGGTTGCAGCCATGAGGCCTAGAAGATGCTGAAAGTCTCTCGCTGTAGGATGGGCCATGTGGAGAACAGAGTGAAGGTGGGCCCAAAGGGCTTCTGCCCATCTGGTGGGCAGGTAGGCTCAAGCTTTAACAGAGTCCAGAAATGTGCCGATGTACTCTATCACTCTGACCAGTTACAAGACTGATTTGGAGGGATTCACCATGAGACCCAAGTCGGTGAGAAGGGAAAGAGTGGTATGGATGTCTTGAAACAAGTGTATGCGAGAAGATGACACCAGTAACCAATCATCCAAATAAGGAAATATTTTGATCCCTTGGATGCAGGGGTGAGAAATGACCACTGCCATGTATTTTGTGAAAACTCAGGGGGCAGTAGAGAGGCCAAAGGGCAGGACGGTATATTGATAGAGATCTCCATCCACTGCGAAGCAAAGATATCTGCAATGCTGAGGCTGATTGGCAATGTGAAAGTAAGTCGATTGACATGAACCAATCCCAAGATGGAGATAGGGGAGGATGGACTGAAGAGTCACCATCTTGAACTTGCATGGTGATATGTAGCAGTTGATGCCTCTGAGATTGAGGATGGGATGCCATCCTTCTTTAGTACTGTGAAATATTAGGAGAAATAACTGTCCATCCTGCACCTGTCTTGATATGTTGAATGGTGCCTTTGTCAAGAAGAGAGGAGATCTCCTCTTGAAGAGGAGGGGAGGATGGGGTAGAATGAAAAACGCAGAGAGGTGGAGTACTTACAAACTCTATGGCATAACTCAGGCATATGACGGTGAGGACCCAGGTATATGTGATGATTTACCACCAGTTGTAAAAGAGGCGAAGTTTTGAGAAATTACAAGTTGGCACTTGAAGAAACAGGTGATGGTATCATTTCCATGGATCCCTCAATAGTGTGATTTGGAGGATGAAGATTATTTGGAAGACTGTTGTTGTTGTTGTTGCTGCTGTTGTTATTGGCCTTTATAGGACCTCTGAGAAGATTGTTGAGAAGAGCCCCTGTATTGAGTAGAAACTACGGAGCGAGATCGGGAGTAGTTGGATGAGGATGGCCTAGAGTGCCACTGCTTTTTGTATGGGTGATATTGTTGTATTTGGCCAGCAACACCCAACCTTTTGTGTGTGAGATGGGCTTTGGCTAAAGTGTCCAGAGACTGATCAGTTTTGGCAGCAAGGAGGCCCTCTCCTTCAAAGAGCAGGTCTTTGATACCCTTCTTAGCCTCCTCAGTGAGATCAACAGATCAGATCCAAGCTTCCAATCTGAGTGGATTTGCTAGCTGACCAGAGAGAGAGCTTCAGTGTAGAAGTCAAGGACTCCCAGCAAGAAGGGATGAAAGCAGCCATCTTGTCCCACAAAAACTTCTGGTAGGCAGCCATACAAGCTTGCAAGTTACCCACCTTGGCAGAAAGGGCAGCTGAGGAGTAGAAATGTTGCCCAAAAGTATCAACCTTCTTTATCAACTGGGGCAGAATGTATTGTGCCACAAGATTTAGAAGCAGACTCAGCCATGAAGGAGTTTGGAGTAGAGTGGGTGAAGAGATAAATAAGGTACTATGTCAGGCTGAACCTCAACCTGGAGTCCTAGAGCCCGAGCCATCCTCTGAACCACATCGGAGAACAATTGAACACCCTTGTTAGAAGATTGGGGGGCCGTGGCATATCCTTGCCCTCCTCCTGAGGTGAAGCAATTAGAGGAGAAGGCAAGCTCTGTAACAGTTCGGTATCATAAGCCGACTCTTCAGTAAATTGTTAAGGCATGGCAGGAGTGGCAAGTTGAGGAACCTGTGTGGTGTTAGGAACAGGCATGATCTGAGGTATCGACATTGAGGAAACAATTGGAATGACAGCGGAATCGGCATCAGGATCAACGTCATAAGTGGGATCTGAGCTGCCAGCTTCGGTGGCTGAACTGGAGATGCTGGTGGATGGGAGACCGTGGTAGTATGAGACAGTGGTGAAGGTACTCTGACAGAATGGTAGTCTAGCCTAGGCTCAGATCGAAATCAAGAGTGAGAACGAGCTCGGTATCTAGAGGGAGAGTGATAATAAAGCTCCCTATGATGATAGAGACCTCTGTAAAATGGAGAGTAGGATCGATAACAGGATAGATGTTCCCTCCAATATTCTTCGGCTTAATAACAATTAATATAGGATGCCGAGGTGTAAGGCAAATCTCTATAGTATAGCCTCGATGATGACATCAACAATTTCATGTGGTCACGTGATGGTGTTGGGGAGCGATGAGTTCAAGCTAGAGATACTTCATGGCGTCGATGGGTCGAAAGCAAGAGCGAAAGCCTGTAGGCCCTAGCTGGAGAGGCAAATATTTGTGACAGCACCGAAGCAGGTACCGGTGGCAATAGAGAGACCATCAGCAACAAAGATGGAGTGAGTAGCGAAGCCGGTAGCACAGAACCACTCAACAATGCCGAGGTCAGGACCTCTGATGTTGAGTCCGTAGAAGGGACCGAGATGGGGGGTTGAGATGTCGGAGTCGTATAGAGGCCAGCAACAAAAGGGCCATAGTAGTCTCCAAGGCTGCAGCCAAAGTCAAGGCTGGTGTACAAGCTAGTAACAATACTGAGGCCAAAGATAGTTCAACATTTGTAGAGAGCAGAACAGAGGCCTTAGACTTGTGCTTCTGCTTGGTCTTCTTGGCGTCACAGTCACCAGAAGAATCAGGCTTCCTCTTAGCCTTGTGAGGTTGCTTGTCCTGGGAGACAGAATCGAGTTCAGCACTGTCAATGCCGAAGCTTTCGGAGGACTCGACGTTGGTGAAGAAGAAGGAACGGCGCTGATTTTTAAAAACATTTTTTGGGGGGAGAGCTTCAGGATCCAAGGATGTTTTGAAATTCACACCAAAGTCAGAGGATCCTTCTGAGAAGAAGACTTTTCAGCAACAAAAAAGTTTCAAGCAAAGAGTCACATTGGTAAAGGAGCGGCAGATGGAACAACACTTGTTAACATGGCCCTCACCCAAACAAAAAAGGCACTTTGAATGTCATCAGTGAAGGGAACCTTACGGTTGCAAGAAATGCAGAACGTAAATAAAAAGTTAGAGGCCATAGGAGGCCTAGAAGCGAGGGGCCCAGCAGGGTGGAAAAACGGGCAAAAATCTTGCTTCCAAGCTCTGCTAGGGCAATGCTCACAAAAAAGAAAATTAAGAAGAACAAAAAAATTAAAAGAAAATTAGAAAAAGACTGAATTCTACCGTACGAGAGGAACTCAGCTAGAGAGTGATCCAAAAACAGCTTCTCTTGCAGCAGATAAAAGAGAACTGAAGGAGGAGCTAGATTGGCACGATTGGGTATGCTCAGTACACAGGAAGGGCTGGGACTCCCACCAATCTGCTCAGCTTTTCAGCTTTCTGAATGGAGTTTCTGTGCAGGCATAAACCCTATTGTGTGAGGCACAAAGATCAAGAAGAAGAATAGAGGTAACTTCCTATATCAGAAAAAAAGAAGAGCAGCTCTACATGTTTCAGAGAGGTTTTTATTCTATGCGCCTATGAAATGAAACAAGACCAAGTAAGCCTTTCATAAGTAAAGATATGTAGATGACACCATAATACTAGCAGAAAACCTCACCATAATACTAGCAGAAAACCTGGGACACCTACTAAGGAATGTCAAAGAAGAAAGTGCAAAGGAAGGCTTAATGCTGACCACAAAGAAAAAATAATAATGACCACCGAGGACCTTCACAACCTAGACAATGAAGAAATAGAAATAGTAAAAGAATTCCCATACCTAGGATCAAACATTGATAGAAATGGGGACTGCAGTCAGGAAATCAGAAGAAGACTAAGAATGGGGAGGGTGGCTATGAAAGAACTAGAAAAGATTCTAAAATGCAGAGATATACAATTGACCCCAAAAGTTAGAATCATACAAGCCATTGTATTCCCTATTACCATATAAGGATGTGAGAGCTGGACAGTTAAGAAAGATGCTAGGAAGAAAATCAATTCATTTAAGATATGGTGCTGGATAAGAGTGCTGAGGATCCCATGGACAGTCAAAAGGACAAAAAAGTGGGTCCTAGAGCAGATCAAACGGGAAACCTCCCTGGAAGTCAAGATGACCAAACTGAGACTGTGGTACTTCAGACACATCATGAGAAGAGAGGACTCTGAAAAAAAAAATAATGCTGGGGAAGATGGAAGGAAGCAGGAAGAGGAAAAAGGCCACATGCTAGATGGATGGACTCTATTAAGGAGGCCACGGGTATGGGATTGCAGGAATTAAGTAGAACAGTGGAGGACAGAGGGTCTTGGAGATGTTTCATCCATAGGGTTGCCATAAGTCAAGATTAACTCGAGGGCAGTTAACAACAAAAACAAAGTAAATTAAAAAATATTTTGAATCTTCTAGAGACCACCTAAAGGCTCCCTTCAAAAATGCATTCAGGAGTTACTTTAATTTCACCAGCCTCCACTTTTCTTATGATTTCCATTCTGTGGCCCAAACTTACAGATTTATGCTTAATATGCTAGCAGTAACTCCACAGGCAAGCTGGTTTGCTCTCCCTTTCTCTCTGTTATTCCTACATTTATGTAGGCAACTGCTGTTTACCATGTTAGTTATACATGGGCACGCTCAGCTACAGTAGGATCGGCTAGAACAGAATCTTGCTCTTTTCCAACTCAAATTTTACAGTACTGATTACTGCAGACATGCTGCTACAATACAACAGTATGTGGGACTTCTCTAGCTCATCTTCACTATTCTTCTAATGCCAATGTTGCTAAAAAAATTCCAGTTAGTCTAAGGAAAAAAAGAGGCGAGCTGAGAGGACACTAAAAGACACTAAAAGAGCTTCTTTTTCAGACTTTGTTAACCGCATTATAGTACAGCCTGCTAGTTATAACAAATCAATGAGGGAGGAGTAAAGTTCAAAAATGGGGGAGGGAAGACAGAGTCAAAGGAAAGGACAGATGCATCAATGCAGATAACTACTGGAAACATTATACTGCTCTTATTCAGTTTGGCACATATACAGATTTTAAGTTCTCCACAACAATGAGGAGTAGAAGGTAGAGTTTAAACAATGCAATCTCAAACTCTCCAACTTCTCAAACAGTTAGCAGACTTTGCATCAATACTCTCTGCTCTAGTGCAGAGGTGGTAATGAGGTGTCATGTAGATTCAGATCTGCCTTTGCTTCAGCCATTTCTGATCACCCAGTACCAAACAGCAAGAACACTATTCCTCTACTGTTTGACAGCAGCCTGAAATATTGAACAACATACCGGAATTTGATGTTGATGAGGGGGGCCTCTGTGAAGTCACTCAGGCACTCAATATTCAGGACCTGTTGGACTTGAGCACCACCTTCCACCAGTGGCTCCACTGCTTTTGTCTGGATATTGAGCTGTAAGTGGCACTAAGGAACTAGGCACTATCCCCACCAAGGAGTGAAAGAACAAAACCAGAGCGCCTCAAACCAACCATCTACAACTTCTCCAGCCCACTTGTTCACAAAAAGGATATGGCTCTGCAAGTCTCCTGGATAGCTGACTGTAGGAGTAAAGCTCTGGAACTGGACGGATGTTTTGTTCCCATAGAAGAGATACATCCGGCCTGAAGAAGCAAAGAAAAGATTGTTTAATGGTATGGAATTTCTTAGTGTGTCCTAACATCACTGGCTGATCTTAAATGGGAAGGGGAAAGATCTGGATCCATTACACTTTCCATTTCAAAAATGGAATAAAATACCACAGCTCACAGTTTCTATCAGGTCTCAAAAATCAAGTGAAATCTGAAATCAGGAGTGGAGTATCTTTTTTTCTTAATGACCACATTTCTTTAGGGCTGAGATAGCCAATTTTGGTGGCTCTAGGCCAGCGGTGGGCAACTGTTGAAGAGTAGGGAACTGCATTAGCCCACTAGGAGATCTTGGAGGGCCATACCCCACACACAAAAAGTGAAATGTTTGCCCTAAATGCCCTCTCTAGAGGTAACCTGGAGACATTTACTCCAGTTTTGCTGCTCCCCCCTGCCACAGTTGCCATCAAAATTTGGTGGGAATTCGAAAAACTTCATTTTGTTTACTTACATGGATGTTTCTTGGTTGCTACAAAATTTCAGTAGAATAACTTTCAGGATGGTTTAAAGGGCCCTACAAAATTGGTTACAAGAAATATGCTACCCCAACTCTACCTTAGGAGTAATCTGTCATGGTCTGCATTTCAGCAGTGGCCAGGATGGAATCAAAGTAAACTGGAGCTTTCTCCCTCAGTCTTTCACTATGCCATTCTCCTTTTTGATTTCTGCCCACCCACACCCTGCACATTCTTCTCCCCCATTTTCCCTCCTTTTCAGTATTTATACGACATTAGGCTGAGGGCATGACATTGTAAAAACTAGCTATTGCATTACAGCTACTTTGTTTCCAAAAGTTCGCCTGCAGGATGAATAGCTCTTTAACAAGCCACAAATAAGGCAGTCTCACAAGGATTTGGCTAAATGGCCTTGGTTCCCTTTCGTAATCAATGATATTGTTTGGGATGGAACCACAGTTCCAAAGAAGTATAGTAGGTAGACTGTAGGAAACCAGGCAAAGCCCAGGAGATATCTAATACTAGGGCATTCCAGTATATTGCTTGAGCACTTTGCCATGGGAGGTAAGAAGAGAGTGGATGCCCAAGAGGATTTCTAGATGGCACACACCTGTTCCATTACAGAAGAGAGCTAGAGAAAGCATGGTAGTTTTAGAGTGACCCTGGTACATGTTCCCTGCAATGTCAGTATTACACAAAACCAGTTTTGGTCCCTGAGACTAGACAGCACCCGGGAATTGGAAGACCCAATTCCTAGTATGTGGTTCTTTGTGGATCCAGTACAGGCCTCAACCTGCTTAAACACACTCACCCAAATTCTGCCGGAATTCTGATTTCACTCCGATTTGGAGCAACTGGTTCTCGAACAGCACTCCATTATTCTTACACACAAACCTATAATGAGCCATAGGGGGTCAGTTAGGTGCATGTAGAATCCACAGGGCATTTTTGTGAGCAATCCAGTGATTTTGATTTGTCAGCAGCTTCACCACACTACAGGTTCTTAGTACCCATATTTTGGTACACTGTTGGTCAACTCCTCCTCTCGCTCTCTTAAGATCTCAATAGTGACTCCCTCAGTCCCAGTGGACTGGTGCACCAAACAAAAAAACAAAAAACACCTTGCTACTCAGGGAGACCCTGTGATTCCCCAAAGCAGGGTTACTTTTTTCAACTACAACTCTCAGAATTCAGAAACCCATGCTAGTTGGGGGATTCTGAATGTTGTAATCTAAAAAGAATTTTTTCCAAGCTCTGTTTTCACATCTCCCATTAATGGAGCTGAACTACAGGACATAGTAGAAAAAGGTGCTGGGTGTAGTAAGTAGCAAAAGTAGAACCAGGCTGGTGAGGATACTTTCCCACTCAAGTGTCAAGGAGGAGCTGCTTTCAAGTTGCTCCATGGCCGCCACCCGCTGTCCACGCCACCCAGTGTCTAAGAACCACAGCCCTACCGCAGGATCTTACTTGTGAAGCAGTTCATCGGCCTCAGCAATAGGCAAAGCTGGGTCCTCAGAGACAGAAGCAGCAGCCCCTGAGCTGAAGGTGGTGGCCAAGGGACATAGCAAAGGGGCCAGTAGGGGAGAGAAAGAGCAGAAAAGATGAGTCACCAGGGCGCAGCACCATGTTAGTACCAGAAAGAGGCAGGAAAGAAACAAACCCAAACACACAGAGAGACACAAAAGCAGCATGCAACACAGCAAGCAAGGAGGCAGAGGGGTGGGCACCATTCCTAAGGACCTCTAAAGCAAGGGTTGGCAACTGAATGCCCTCCCAACATTTTGTATTATAATCCCATCAGGCCCACACAGCGTAGCCATTGGTACAGAATTATGCCTACCCCCTCATTGAAGCAATGATTCCTGACTTTCAAGTCCCCAGATACTACTGGAGTAAACCTCCTACTACCTCCTCCAATAATGCTGGCTAGGAATGGTGGGAGTTTTAATCCAAGAACATTTGGCAACCCTGGGTTGGGAACCACTGCAAGGGATGACAGCAAATAAAGGTTTACATTTTTCTCATATTGGAGAACATGCACATGCTTCCTCTCCTTTTCCCTCTCTTATGCACAAATATACATACCTGCTCCAACCATCCAAGAATCCTATCAACAAGCTATCCAAATCTCTGACCTTTTAAAACATTCATTTTACTGGAGTTCCAAGAACTTCAGAACTACATACTTCCTCCTGATTCAAAAGGCTCTTTCCTAGAAATCCTAGAGTTCTGTATTCAAGCACTCACATCTGTGTGAGGTACTCAAACAGTAGTCATTGAGAGCCCACCAGTTTTGGCCATCAAGGACTCAAATGTGGGCTGGGAAAAGTGGTTTTGGACAAGGATGCTCAGAATCTCCAGCTGATATGGTTTTTTGAAGCCCTGGCTCTAACCTACTCTTCTTTCCTACACAATGTGAAATTGCATACACCCTGCACTCTAGATCCCAATGTCTCACTCACAGAATGCAAAAATGAATGTCTCAGACAATTATGCTCCCTACCAACCCACCTGCAAGCTGCAAAAATCTCTGACAACAGTAGTCTAGAGGCAATTTTTGTAGCACTGGGAATTTCCTTTTAGCTGCTCACTTTGATTTCATGTCACCATTACCTGAGGATACAGCACCATCCCCTGCCTCAAGCAGCTTACCATCCAAAGTTTCACACAGAGAAAATAACAAAACAAAAAGAAAGAAAGAAAGAAAGAAAGAAAGAAAGAAAGAAAGAAAGAAAGAAAGAAAGAAAGAAAGAAAATGGAAGTGGAAGTGGAAGTGGAAGTGGAAGTGGAGAAAACAAAGAAATCATGTATGGGGGGCTGAATTACAGGAGGGCATGGGAACAAGATGGCTGTACCTGTGGTGCCATGGGAAAAGACAGGATTTGAGGAAGGATGTGACAGGACTAAGCAAGTTAGCATCGCACAGGTATTCAGGAGGCATCTCCAAGCATATGGGGCAGCAGGTAAAAAAAGTAGTTTTTTTAAAGGATCAGGAGACTTTTTGGATGGTGGAGCTGAAGGACTGAAGACCATGTCTTGGGGTGTTATCTGTACAAAGTGCTAAAGAATGGTGAGGGAAGAATGGCAAGGACTTGGAGGGTTCTGATGGTAAGGAAAAGGAGCTCCTGCTGGAAAAAGTCTCCATTATTATCTACACAAAGGGTCGGGAATATATAGGCCTCCAAATGTTTGGAGCAACAGCTCCCAGAAGCTGTAGTCAGCATGGCCAGTGGTAAGGGACTATAGGAGATTTAGTCCAAAATTGATCTGGAGGCTAAAGTATCCCTACAGAGACACAAAGCCTGACAGAATGCAGTCTTGCTTCTTTTTAAAACTTGTGGAATTTTACCTATTATTATCATTATCACTATCATTATCATGCCCTTCTGCTCTCACCAAGTACTAGAGTCAAGTCAAACTCAGACACTAAAAGCATCCATCCATCCCACTGTCAGAAACCCTAATGAAAGAACAGGGCTCATCAAGAGGCACCACTGAGACAGGGAATCAGGATTGCAGGGTGGGAAGAATCAGTCAAGGGAGAGAGTGTTTCAGCCCCTTACTCTGCAGGCAGGCCAGCCTCCACCAATAAGGACGCAGGACTCTCAGGTGGTGGCTCCAAATCACTGCTTCATCCAAGGGAGAGCAAGAAAGAGAAAGGGAGAGAGAGAAAGAAAGAAAGAAAGAGGAAACCATTCCCAGGAGGCAATAGAGAAAGAAGAGAGGCAGATAGATATACACATACACACAGAGGGTGAAAAAAATGGCAAGACAAGACTATGAGGACTAATACATGCCTCTCTCCCAAGGAGACAGAGAAAGCCCATGAGGTCCCCAACCACTTGGGAACCAGAACCCAAAAATCCATAAAAGCTACCCAATGAAAAGAAATATCTGGGGATGGGGGAATACCCAGAACTCCAACTGGAACAGAGGAAGGTGCCTTTTATACCAAGTCTGTCTATTGATCTCTCTCTCCTTGTATTATCTACTGATATTGCCAGGGGTCCTTCCTCCCATCCCTGGCTATTTGGGTCCTTCATAAGAAGCCAGAAACTGAACCCCTGATCCTTCAGCAGGTGGTTTACCACTAAAATATTGTTGTCTCCCTCCTCCAAGATCTCTAAACCAGCCATGCAAGGGGGGGGGGGGACCAACAGTCCACTGGGCAAGCTCTTACCCCAGAAATGGCTCACAACTCCTTGACAGAGGAACTCCAGAAACTTTGTCCTGACTTGCAAACTTCTGTTACTTGCTCCTGTACACTTTCTAAACTGTTGCTCTGCTCTTATTCCATTCAGGAAAACAGAGGGAGAAAAACAAAAGAGGCTATATCTGAGTGACACCATTGCTCCCTCACCTCAGGAAGTTTTCTTCAGCCCCAGGCACAAGGCCTGTTGCAGCTGACGGGCTATCAGAGAAGACATCCACCAGGAGGTTGCCAGCACTGGCTGGGGCACCAGAGGCGGTGGCTGGGGCTGCTCGAAGGCCTAACAAGTCAGCAGATGGGGATGGTGTTGACTGAAAGGAAGAAAAGGGAAAAGTTTAAAAAAAACAGGACAGTGTACCTGCTTCCATGTTCCAGACTTGAGAACTGATCCCAAGTACCTATCTTGAGCACCAAGGAAAAGATGCCAATACTAGTAATGTGAGAGCATGCTTTTTCTCTATTATTGCACTAAAATGTGTCCAGAAAAACTCAAATTCGGCAGTGGGACTAACTGGACAAATTGGACATGTTTATATCAATTTTATCTCACTTCCTTTCAGGAGTTGAAGGTGAGCCTAGCTTGTCATATTGGTTTTTTGACTAAGCTGAAATGGCCTAAAATATGATGGAAAAGGAAACATAGCCCAGCATATCTTACATGCTCCAGCTTAGAAAAAAGCTGGTATACAGCCTAAGAGGTTCTAATTTACAACAAATATACTTGGGAGTAAAACCAGGCCTTTAGTTCTCACCACTGCTGCCCAGGCTCTTACTCCCGAGATCTTCCTTTTTCCAGTAAGTAGTGATCTTACCCACAAAGTGCCACTTTCTCTCAAAGGACTTCCACCTCCCACTCTCTTCCTTTTACTCACAGCAGTGCTGGCTGAGGGCTCCATGCCCCCATTGATCTCAGAATTGGGGTCCTTTTTGCCATCATCCAGCTCACTGCCTGCTCCAGGGCCCTTTTTCTTCTTGAGTTTAGCCAAGATAGATGACTCTCGTTCAGGGAATGGAGGCATCTCCTCTAGCACCGTTGCCTGTGTAAGAAAGTAAGAGAATGGGGAATAGTCATTGATGTTTGCCAGGCAACTTTATGGCTCTGGTACAAGGCTAAAACCATGGGCATTTTGAGGGAAAGAGCTTGATGACTGTAATTCACCAGTGAAATGGGTCAAAAGATTCAAATGGTCAAGCCCTGTATGGCCAAACACTTTTCCCATGACAGCTGTGAGGCAGTAGCTAAAATTTTCTTTTATTTTTTTTTCAGAACCACCAAAGGTACAGAAATTTCCCCTCCTAAGAAGATATACTATGGCAGAAGTAGACAAAGTTAGAGTTTCTTTTTTAGTTTTAGTTTTTCTCCCACCATCCTACTATTGACTTGCAGCAGCAGCAAACCTTCTGTTAAGGCAAGGCACAAAGGGAGCATAGACCTTGTTTTCAAAATGAATTGCTCTGCTGGAAGTTGGCTTGGAGTACCAGCCTGAAGCTATCTTTTGTTACTGAAGCAGAACACAAATTGGTTTACTTACTAGAGTCCCCACAACCTCCAGACAGAAAACTGGAGGCTGCCTTTTGTTCCTGAGGAAATGGGACATTACCATGATAGCTGGTCTCCCTCCTCCCAATCAAGGAAAGTCAATTCAGCCTGAAAACAAGGTGCATGCTCCCTGTGCACCTTGTTTTAAAGAGACATTGCAGCACACTTTATGATCACGATGTGTTTAGTATAGCACCACCTTTAAGTTTCTATAGTAAGAAATCAAAGATGGGCCTCTGACCAAAAACTCACTGATTTAACTCACGGAGAACTCTTGTCAACTGCACACCCAACTTTTTATTTTATAAGCTGCCCAAAGAATACATGTTTATGAGGCAGCTCTGTAACTGTCAGAATTCTTAACAAAAGAGCCTTCCATTCTCTGAAGCAACTTCTCTCAAATGAAGGTTGAACCTGAGTAGCTCCTTGCCCAGCCCACACCTTATCAACACTTCTAGGCCCCTGCCCTGCCCTTACCAGGACATCAGTGCTGGCAATAGAGCTGAGCTTGAGGTATTCAACAGCACGCTGCTGGAGCTCCACATCAGCATTGCGGATCTGGCTGTCAGAACGCAGCACTTCCTGGATGGTGCCCTTGGTCTCGGGGAAGAGGTTGATGAACTTGATGTAGGTGGAGAGAAGCAGAGCTCGTGTAGAGACACTGCAGAGGTGGAATTTGGAGTGCAGGAGGTTGAACTGCACCAGAGGGCTGGTGGAAGATACAGAAAATGAATGAGATGGCACAATCAGTTGTGACTTAGGAGTTTAGGTGACAGGCAAGTGAGAGTAAAAGGATAAAATTTGAACTGAAGCATTGTAATATGTACTACCTAGACAAGAAAAGATTGAGGCTTTCTCAGCAGAACTAAACTGTAGTCCTTATAAAGTGGTAAACATATGTTTGGGTTGTACCACTGCAGATAGCAGCTTGCATGGCTGAGTTATTCTTCATAAAAAGCAGTTCCTTGTATACAGAAAGCTAGTGTACCAGTAGAAGGTCTGCACTAGGTTGTTTGGAGGATAAGAAAAGGAAGAAACGATGAACCAACACCCACAAGCTTCCAGTTTCCTCCTTCCAAGGCAACAAATTTTTATTCACTTTACTTCCTCCCACAATTCCCTACCTGGAGCGAGGATCTCCAGCAATGAGGTTCCCAAACTCCCCTAGGATGTAGCCTCCAACCTTCACCATGTTCTCATGACAAGCGGGAGCCTGCAGGGCCTATGAAAAACAAGAGCTCTTTCATTGTGGATGAAAAGGCAAGGAGAGAGCAGCGTGAAAAGATCCTTCCATGTGGTATACTGTACAATCATTGGCTGTATGATTGAGGGACCTGCTAGAACTGGGGTGGAGAGAAGGTAAATTTCTATACAATTTGCCGTAGTTCACAAAGGATTTCCAACTTCTTTTCCCTTTAAAGTAGACTCCTAAAATCAAGGAAGATGGGGGAGGGGCAGGAACATATTTGGTGTGAAAGGATTTTTGAGTGAATTCCCATACTGAAAACAAGCTCCTAGGCTAAGCATACACTCAAAGACACCTTTATTTTTGTTTCTGGTTTCCTGAGACACTTCTGCCCCTGTCTTCAGTTGGTGGACAGCAGAGTTCTAGTGAAAAACAATGTAATCCCTGCAAATCTACCCATTCCTATGCTGGAATATTATTTAGCCATTTCCTTGACTAGTTCCATAAGAAAAGAAAAAAGAAAAGAAAAGAAAAGAAAAGAAAAGAAGACCCTATAGATTCTGAATGCCTCAAGTCTTTCAATATTTCTTTTAAATATCCAGTCCACAATATTGTGGCAGTGGCCAGACAGATACAAATGCAGCAATAAACCTACAATGAAACCACATTCATGACATGTGTGAAACATATATAGCCATTTCTCTAGAACTGGGCTCATGGCAAAACCATTCCCACTTCATACCATTTGCTAAGAGATTTTAACAGAGATGGTTGCCTGGTCCATGTGTCAACCACTGACCACCACTAGGTGAGTCAGGAAGCCACCATCCTCATTCTCTTCAGGCAAATTTCAAAGAGCAGAAATGGGGGCAAGGGGACAGGACTAATAATACTAAAGCAGAAGAAACCTTAAACTGAACATAACACACCTTTGCTTCTGACAAAACTATAAACAGAACATGCTGCTGAATGGAGAACAATCTGCTTATGCCCTGGAGCCAGGTATGTGCATCAGCAGAGGAGAAGAGGATTGGGAAATCTGAACTCTCCTCGCCTCCACAGCTGCTCCTCCTGGAGAGGACATCTGGATGCAGCCTGTCTGGAGCCTAGTGCAAGATTTCCAAACACCTTGGGCCAACTCTTAGTTATATGTATTAATATTATAAATAAATGGAAACCAAAAAAGGAGAGCCCACCAGAGCCACTGATCAGACTACATGGGGAATTCTGGAAGCTGTAGTCCAAAAAAGGAACTCTCTCCACATGGCAATGTGCTCCAGCCAGCCAGCCATGCCCACCTCCAGAAAATTCCATTCCATTCCATTCCACTTCCATCAAGTTTTCCATTCCTATCACCACCCAGCATTCCATGGCTGCCATTGTGGGGGGGGGGGTTCCCCTCCTTTGGATTTTTATCCTCTAAAGAGCTTTTTGTACCTGAGAACCTTGGGATTCCCCCAAACCTAATGATACTTTTAACTTGGTGTATGGTGTTTTCCCGGCAGAAACAGTAACACATACAGTCTAAACCAGGGGTAGGCAACCTAAGGCCCGGGCCCCCCTGAGGCCTTTGGACCGGCCCCAGGCTGGTCTTGCTGCTGCCGCCCCCCCCCCCCCCACCATGATGATATTGATTATTGTTGTTATTATTTGTTCTTGGGGTTTTCTTGGCAAAATCTCCACAGGGGTTTTGCCATAGCTTTTCTGGGGCTGAGAGAGTGTGCATGCATATTTTTTAAATTTTTTATTTTTTAAAAAAATTTTAATATTTATTTATTTATTTATTTATTTATTTATATTTGGTGCTTAGGCCCCCTCAATTGTCTCAGGGACAGCAACCTGAGGTTGCCTACCCCTGGTCTAAACCATGGATACAGACAGAATAATTCATAGATCATCTACAGAAGCATTTCCTCTGAGGTTGCTTCATGTCTGTTAGCATTCCTCAAGTAAAGAAGCTGCACACACACAGCTCATGCTCTCATAAAGAAAGGAAAACAACTCTTCTCTCTCCTGTGTGACACACAGGTAAGGAAATGGTGTTTAGGTTCCCTGATCTGTCCCACCCACCTCAAAGACTGTCTTGGCGGCATAGCCTTGGACATCATCCCGGTTGATGACAATCTGGATGACACGATACCACACCTCCTCGCTCACATAGTCCCCAGCAATACGGATCAAGTTGAGGATGGTGTCCACATACCAGCTGTAATCCACTGCATATTTCTCTGCCAGGATAGCCACCTTCAGCACCTGAGACAAAAAGTGAAATATTCTCTGCCAACCTCAATCTGCCTTTCAGCTGCCAGGAACCCTTCTCTATTTCTGCCCCCACCCTCCTCTGCTATGAGAACTTGGAAATCCTGCCATTCATCAGTGCTTACTTTGTTTCTCAGAAATGCACTAAGACACAGAAACAAGCTTTGGTTTTCAGAACCTTTTCGCCACTCCCTCCTCCTGCGCTCTGAGCCCCTACTCACAATCTCCTCACGGATAGAATAATCAGCAGTCTCCAGGTAGCTAAGCATCTCTGAGACAATCTGTTTGGCATTTGTTCGGTCACACATGGCATAGAGGAGGTCAGCAGCCCGCTGGCGCACACTTACATCCCGTTCCGTCTGAAAAAGAGCAGAGAGTATGCAGTGAGAACCAAGATTATACTATAGGCAGACACCTAGCCAGGATTCAATCCCAACTTGGTTCATAAAGAGAGTGGCAAAGAGCTACTACCGACTAGCCCAGTGTCACAAAGTTAATTTCATGGCTGTTATCAATTTGCTCTGAAAAGGGCTTTAGGACTTCTGACCTTGAGGGCATTGATGACTGTTTCAATGTGGGTCTTGACTGCCTCATGAGAAAATTCGGAGCTGGCAAGGGTGCACATACTCTCCAGGGCCAGGTATCGCAGGTTGGTCTCCCTATGCTGTAAGAACTGGCCAAGTTGATTGCATGCCCGCACCAACAAGTTGGGTTCACTGTGGGTTGAGAAGACAGGTTTAAATCCAGATTAAGCCACTGTAAGTTAAGGCTAAAGGCTAAGCCACTCAAGTCTCCCAAGATTGAAACCCAATCCTTGTTATCTTTTATACTATCATGGGTTTGCTCTCCCTCTAATTTTCTTCCATGGGCCCAACTAAATGGATGAATATTAAAATGCTCACTCCAGATAGACAAGTTCAACAATCTCAAACCATGCTTTCTCAGTGTTTTGTCCCCTCTGAAGGCAAGTCTTTCCCTTTCCTAGCTTGTATGTGTTGTAAGATCATCACTTTTCTTTAGGGGCCCTTCATACACTCTCTGGCTAGAAGGACAAGGGTGCAACTGGAAGACTGACGAACTCTGACGTTATCTTCTTGTAAGTGCCAATCTGTTTACTGGTACAGGCATGCTAGATTGGTTTATTTCTCTGGGCAAAACCAACAAATTTCTGTCATTGCTGCCTTTCATTATTATATGCTGCGGCAGCTTTGTTAGGATAGCTTTCTTTGGCTACAATTTGTTAGCTGCCTCTGCGTAACAAGGTGAAATATAAGTATTTATATTTTAATTATTAATTATGTATTAATTATTAAATAAAGACAATTTAGAGGGCCTGTATAGCTAAGGAGAAATAAGTGTGACTGTCTGCTCACCTGTCATAGTGGATGATGAGACTGATGGCTTCAAAAAGGATAGCATTCTTGGCATTGGAGTGCTGGACTTTCTTGGACTTGGGTGGCTCCTGGGCCTTGTTGAGGATAGTCTCCAGGCACTCGACCAGGCGTCCTTTCACTGCTGCATCTTCTGTGGGGAAAGCAGAGGGTATGGGGACATACAGCAACATATCAAGGTATTGGTTCCTAGTACTCAGTGCTGCTTGGCTATGGAAACTAACTAAGGGCCTTTGCAGACTGCCAAAAATAGTGCAAATTGAGTCTATTTTAAGGGTTAGGGTTAGTGCTAGGGAATCATGTGAATTGTTGTTTTTTTCTGAGACACTGAGCCTTCTCTGTCAGAGAACTCTGGTGCCACAAAAAATACAGTTCCCATGATTCCCTAATCCTAACCCTTAAAGTGAACTCAATTTGCACTATTTCTGGCAGTCTGCAAAGGCCCTAGGTGACCTTGGGCAAGTCACACTCTCTCAGCACAGAGGAAGGCAATGGTAACCTCCCCTCTGGACCACTTGTGCCACAAAAACTCCATTACAAGTTTGCCTAAGGTTTCCTGTAAAAGGTGCACATAACAACAACCTGGTTCCCAGCAAGCATCCAAACTGCACTCCACTTGCTCCATCAGATAATACCTCATTCAGGATTTCCAGTTCCCTCAAATTCCTAACATCTATCATTCTTCATAAGGAGAGGAAACCAAAGTTATGCCAGTTAGTAAAACTATATCAATACTGAATACTGTGGTGATGGTTTTTCAATCCTCTTGCAAAGTGAAAATAAGAAAGAGAGGAAAGGCAAGTGCATGAATCTAAGGCTTGTTTATATTGTAAGAAACCATGGTTTCTTGCCACATCTGAAGTAGACAGGAGATGCAAAATAGATAACATCACACACTTTACTGGACCAATTATAGTCAGCCAGTTTTCAAGTTACAGTCCTGTGAAAAGTCTTATTAGAACTAGGAACTTCACATCTTCCTGTACCAACCTTCACTTGTTCTTTAGTATCAGAAATTATTTCTGGAATTGAATGAGGTGAAAAGGAAAGATGATAGCTTTGTAATTAGGTAATGAACATCATTCCACTCAAAGGGAGATAACACAAATGACCTAGCTGCCAGTGCCCATTAGTGCACCAGACTCTTCCTATCATATAACCAGGTGTCATTGATTTTCAGTTACTTTTGGGTTGGTGGTGGTAGTGGGTGATAATGTATTGTATGCCCTTCCAGATATTGCTAGACTACAACTGCCACTGTACTTAACCATTAGGTATGCTTGAGGCTGGCGGAAGTTGGAATTTCATAGCATCTGAAGGGTCACATTTTCCTTAACTCTGAGCTATCTGGTCTGAGTCTTCAGGAAGCCTGGGCCAAATCACCCAAAGATGATAGCAAAATTGTTGAACTTAATTGTGCTCATATTCTATTGAATATATAGCAGGGGTCGGCAACCATTGTTGCCGGGGGGCCGGGGGGGGGGGGAATGGCACGGGATGCACACTTGCGCTTGCGTGCGCTTGCCCCCTCACACACTTGCCCTCCGTGCGTGCATGCACACGACGCCCACCATCGTGCGCATGCGTGCGCATGTGGGGGCGCCATTTTGGAAGGCGCCACCACATGTGCGCTATGCAAATTTGACTTGCACAGGCGGCTGGAGGCTTCCCAGGGCCCAGGGAAGGCCTTACGGCGGCTGCGCCATGCAACCTTCCAAAATGGCACCCGTGCTTGTGCGCAGGGCGGCGGCGGCGGGACTGGCCACGGGCCGGTCACAAGGCCTCCACGGGCCACACCCGCCTGGCGAGCCATAGGTTGCCAACCCCTTATATATAAGATTTGTGGCACAAAGGCCACCCCAATATGTTAACAAAGGAGGCAAACAACTATTCATTGGTTGTACTCTTCTCTGAACATCTCTCTCTGTCTATTCCAGGCATCTTCCTACCTGGAGGAGGATAACACTGCAGCAGCCGCAGGAGCTTAACTGAGAGCCAGGGGGCTGGCACAAAGTAATAGGTGTAGTCCTGTAGGTCTGTGGAGGCTGAAGACACAATCTGTGGGGAAAGAATATATATCCTGTAGCCCAGAGTGCAAGTGAGAGAACTCACAAAGAGCAATCTTAGAACACCCTCTCTTACCACTCAGTCTCCATTCTACTACCACAAAAGCTTTACGTTTAGTTCCCAGGATCAAATTAGATGGGCTTAGAAACAGTCCAGAAGGAAGGTGGTTTGGATCAGAGCCACACTGCTCAAAGTGGTCAATTCCCGGCAAGCTATTTTCCCTGTTTAATTCTTCCCTTCCCTCCCTCTCACAGTTGCTACCAGTCACAGAGGGGAAGAAAGACAGGTGTGACACAGCAAAACAACAATGAATCTTACGGCAGAATTACAATTTCAGGCAGAGAAGTCTCTGTGGACAGAAGCTAAGAAAGTGTTGTCCTAAACGCTAAATGTGACATGCCCATAATGGCAGGCACATGAAAGGGACCATTTACATGTGGCATGTTTGCTGGGTAAGATTAAATACTTACTCTCTTGTCCTACTGGTTTCCTGATAAAAATCACTGCCTCACACCTGCTCTTAGCCTCAGGAGAGGAGTTCCAATTGGCACCAGTGGGAGTGTTCCTTCCAGGACTAATAGCACCTGGCAAACTGAGGTGGGGACGGAGGCTCCAGAAGCAATTCAAGAAATCCTTTTCCAGTCTTACAAGGCATTCTGTAGAGTCTCCTTCTTTGGAGATTTTTAAACAAAGGCTGGATGGGCATCTGTTGGGGGTGCTTTGATTGTGTATTCCTGTATGACAGAGGGTTGGACTGGATGACCCTTGTGACCTCTTCCTACTCTGATTCTATGATCCTCCGAACTCTTTCCATTTGTGCTGTTCCACTTCCTCACTTTTCTCCACATGAACAGTTCTCTAGTCCAAAGCAGGCTATAGCCACTGCTCCTGACTGAGAGCATGATTTATGCCCCAGTATCTATAGATTCAAACTCCTTTGCATCAGATGACAAAAAGACAAACCTGTTCAGCACCTCCATAGGTGTACTATGATAGTTTACCAGAGTCATCAAAGTCAGCCCCTCATTCCTTTGCCTCATCACTTTGCTCTCTTTCCCAGCATGTGCCTATATCCCATGTCATCAATGCAATGGGGAATGTCACAACTTATCCACAGCAAATATCATGATGCAAACTGGGAAAATAAATGTATTTTGCCTGCTGAATATGAATGTTTTCATCAATTTGTTCACAATCTCTCTATATCCACTCCCTCAGAATTCTTTTTCCCATATACACAGCCTCTGTGAGTTTCAACCAATCCCAAGCATTCCCACAGAAATAAAGTAAATTACATGGAAACTAATGACAAACAAAATGGCTCCTAGTTGTTCCTAAAAGTACAGGACTCACCCTGCTAAGCCTGGACACAGCCAAGGAGACGCAGGTCTTGAAATCATCAGGATTCTTCTTGCAGAGGCAGGCAATGAGACTGACTGCAGCTGTGACCACCCCCTGTATTGTAAGGAGGGAGAAGAAAGAGCAGAAAGAGAAAGAAATCCTCCAGTGATACCACCATTTTAGTGGGGAGGCTATAAAAATATTCAAGATGGATCACTGTCTGGCTCTCTCAGGGAATATGGTGTTAGCTATCATGATAAGGATGGAAATGCAGAAGGTCCAATGTGCAGTATTACCACTGAGGAGCATTTGGGGGAACTTTTGGTCCTCTGAATATTTTGGGCTGGAATCCTTTAGCCATGAAATCTGGGGCTGATCAGACCTGTAGACCAAAACTTCTGGATGTCTGACAGTTCCTCAACTCTAGCTTTTAGCATGTGCAGAATGCATCAATGAGCCACCATAAACAGATCAACAGGAATCTGTGCTCCTGTCACTGTGGAGTTGTAGCATATTATTTTGAATAAACTGCAAACTGGATACAAGGGGACTGAAAAGTAATAAATGTTCCCAGAGGGATGTATCATGCGAAAGGAACTGGTGGTTGGGTAGGATAAGCAAGTTAGTACAGGGATGGCAAAAGCATTCATGCATTGGCTAATTAGAGAGGGGGAGGAAGAACTGAGAGGGATGTACCATATGTTGATCATTCAGAAGGTGCACTACACGTGACGTCCACTCTCCCATGGGCACCAGGTCAGGTGAGGTCTTGTACAAGCGCAGCAGGCAGAGGGCAGCACTCTGTTTTACACTATCCATGGTGTCTCTGAGGTACAATTATAGATAAATGGGTAGGTCAGACAGCTGGATACCTTAATGGGGAGACTATAGCTCAGAAGCAGAACACATGTGACCAGGGCTGGTTATAGGGAACACATAACTCCACTCTTGCACATAACTTACTCTAACTACACTAGCTATTAGCCTCTTTCTGGGGATAATTCAAAATACTAGTTACTAGTTATGACCTTTAAACCACCACTCTTCCCCCTTGGGTCCAGATTATCTGAAAGACAGTATCTCCCTCTGTGAGTCTGTCTTACTTTTAATTTCTTTGGTGGAGGATATTCTCTCTGTTCCACCATTACAGGTATATTTAGTGAGGACAGGGGAGCAAGCCTTTCCTCAATGGGAGGTTTGGTTAGGCTCTTTGTATGTTCTCTTTCTACTAGTAGAAAAAGATCTTTTTATTTAGGCAGGATTTTGACTCTCATCTCACTGTGGAAGAAGGCTCTTTTAATGAGGTGTGTTATTTTTTATCCTTTTTACTATATCTTAATGTATTTTAAAATGATTTAATTTTTTTTAAACCTATATATATATATATATATATATATGCAGTTATTTTATTTTTATTTGCTGTGGGCCATCTTGGATTCAGTACCAAGGAAAAAGCAGTATGTTTATTAACTAACTAACTAAATACTTCTGTCTGCCAGAGAACCTAGAAAGCTACTGCTAATCACTGTAAACAAGTGATGGGGAAGGAATTGTTCTCCAGATGTTATAGGGCTAAAACTCCCATAATCTCTGAGCACTGGCCATGATAGTTAGAGCTAAAGGAAGCTGGAGTTCATCCCCATCTGCAGCACCATGCATTCTCTGTCCTTCATGTAAATACTAAACTCAAGAGATAAAGTACTGAACTTTGTATAAGGCTGCTTTCTCTATTCCTATACATTCTTGTAAAAACACACACACATACACACACACCACTCTCATACAGCAAGCCCTTTCTCAACAGTGCCACCTTACCCAGCCACCAGTATGCGGGGGATCTCAGAGGCAAAGGCCTCAGCCATCTCACGGCTGCCTACGTTAGCGATGCAATGCAAGGCCAGGCACATAAAAGTGGGGTTGCGGCTTGCCAAGTCATTCTTGATGGCATTGTTGATGAGGCGGATCAGCTCGCTGTTAGAGTTCACCAGCACTGAAATGAATAAGTAGCCCTAGAACAGCAAATAGAAAGAGACAAGCAGGCAATGAATTGAGAATTGTGGGAGAAGCATGGGCAGGCAAACAGCATATCAAGGTACTTCCAGTGTCACCATTTTGCACTTCAGCAGAAAAAGATCAGAATAAGACCAGACAGAGCCTTCAAGAGAGAGAAAACAGTGTGCTGCGCAGATCAGTGAATGTGATCTTCCTTTTGTCTTACCCTCTGCTTTACAGATTTTACAGTTGTGGCTATTCTGGCACATTTCGTTGGGAAGCGAAATATTTTCACCCAAAGTATCTGGGGTTTAATTGTAAAGTGCACTGGGTCACTGTTCTGCAGCTGCCAGAAAGTGGAGTCCCTATATTATTTAGCAGGAGGGAGGTTTCCCATACCCTCACAGATACAAATGATTCAAAATAAAAAGGCAAAAAAAAAAAAAAAACCATGAGAGGGACATGGAATATAGAGAAACAAATTCTAACACCCACCTAGGTTTAGTTCAAAAACAATTACAGATAAGATGGTAAAGTTGCATCTGAATGACATCAACACATACTGCAGGACATTAAGGACCACTGATCATAGTAACTATGGGCCTGAACAGACTGCCAGAAATAATCCAGCTTGAGACCACTTTAACTGACCTGGCTCAGTGCTAGGGAATCATGGGAATTGTAGTTTATTATGGCATCAGAGCTCTCTGACAGAGAAGGCTCAATGTCTCAGAAAAAACTACAATTCCCATGATTCGCTAGCACTGAACCAGGACAATTAACGTGGTCTCAAGCTGGATTATTTCTGGAAGTCTGTTCAGGCCCTATAAGACTGATGGTAGTATGAGTCCAACAACATCTGGAGAGTCACATGTTTCCCAGCTATGAGCAAAAGATTTTAATAAATTTAAAAGCAGAACAAGTAATTAATTGGCTTTATGATGTATACTACATTTACTGCATTGTAAATATAATTTGATCTGCCTGGTGTTAATTTTATTATAACTTATTTCTTTTTTTTTTTTTTAATTTTTTAAAATATTTA
>CM034710.1:20600898-20615416 GCA_020142125.1 Phrynosoma platyrhinos
GATTTAATTTCAAACCCACCTTTTTCCTCTCGCAACAAGTCCTGGTATTATAACTTATTTCAGAGTCACTGTGACACATGGAGTTGGACGGGGATGTGAGAGACCAGGGTCAAACCCCCCACAAAAAATAATGACACTCACTGGAAGACCCCGAGTTGCTCTGTATGTGTGTACCATCTTACATCAGGGGGGAGCAGCTACAGGAGACTGTGGAGGGCGGGGTACATTAGTCCCCTAGGAGACTTGGGAAGGAGTACCACCACACCCTCCACGGCCAAAAAAAAGTGCTCTCAAATGCCACCCAATATCTTCTGGGGCTGTGGGAGGCATTTCTGCTATTTTTCTAGGCTTTCCTGGGCCATTTTCCAGTTACTTGCCTTTAAAAAAATTAAAAAGAATTTTCTAAGCCTAAACTAACCCAGGGAGGCTTCAAAATTTGACAAAAATGCCCTCCACAGTTGCATGGCAAGAGTGCTCCTTCCACAAAATAGCGCTCCTTCCACAAGTCGCCGAAGGTGCGCCGCAAAAGGCTGGCGGCGCACCTTCGGCAACTCTTCCGCCGCAGCGTTTGCGGATGCTGCGGCGGGAAAACATCGTCGGAGCCCCAGCCATGCAGAGGGGCTGGTGCTCTGACGATGCCTTCGGAAAGGGGTTGGGGCGCCCACTGTGCGGCTGCTCCTCCCCTTCCTTGCCCCCAAAACAGCCCTTTGAGCCATCTGCTTCCCCCCTAAGTTATCTATAGATTTAGAGCAGTAGTTGTTCTTACAATAAACTCTGGGAAGTAGGTTACTACAGGTATTATAGACATTTTGATGTGAGAAAAAGAAAGCCCGAGCCTGTTATTTGAAAGGAAACTGGCCCCCTGCCACAATAAGCCAGTACATCACACCTACTCACAATTTGTTTCTCTGTGTATTTGTTGGAACTGAGCAGGTTGACAGCCTCCATGTGCCCAAAGTCGATGTCATGGCCCAGCAGGAATATGAAGAGCAGCTTACAGACATATTTCTTCTTACTGTAACCATCCAAAGCTTTATCTCCTGAGAGGGGAAAGAGTGACACAGGGAGGAGCCAGGTCATTGATGGGAAGACCAAGGTGATTATAAAGCGGCTGCAAAGGGGAAAAGTCAGCACCAAGGGCTGTCTGGCCCCAAATGCTTTCACATTTAAAAATGGGGCAGGGGGGAGCAGGGACAAAGCAGAACATCTCCCAGCTTCCTCATACTCCTGTAATTTTCCTGTAGACCATTTAGTCATTTAGTCCCATTCCCATCCCAGGATAGTGTTTCCTCTAGTTCTGTTTCACTAATGAGTACTGTGCAGGCTTTAAGAGTAAACCTACATGAAACAGGTGGGTCCTGGAAATTCTACCTAAAGGCCATCAAACCAGAGCAACTATTTCAACAGTGGGCAAGTAGTTTGATAAACAACGCAGACTGAGGAAGGAAGACTTCATCCCTTTCTAGGTTACCCTAATCAGAGGTGCAGAGAAGAATGTAGAACAGACCGTTTTTGGATTTATCCTCTCACCAATAAAATAAAATGTGTTTAAATTTTGGCATCCATCTTTATGTAAGCACTTGGCAAAGTAAGGAAAACAATGCACACAGGAATATTATAAGACATATTTCTAAAGCAATATACAGGTCAATTGTAGAATGGCAAGAGAATCTCCCACTCTGATAGATATTTGGGCCATTATAAGTATATATAATAAAACTTACTTAATTTGGAATTTAAAAAGAGCCAGCCTTAGTGTTCAAAAGGCCAAACTGCTACTCCATTTTGGTTATATAATTAAATGTGCTTTCCCATCATTTAGACATTATATTTTCTTGACCAGAATTGAAGAAAAGGGGTAAGAATTCATCAAACCTAGGAAGAAAAAACTAACAGGGATCAAAAGAAATGCTGACTAAAGAAACTGCACCCAGCTATCACAGTCAAAATTGACTGAGACACTGTCTAATGGTAGAAATTTTGTCCTTTAAATGTTAACATGGCAGTTAAAAGCTATAGAGAGATCCTAACAACCATATAATGCCCTACTTTGACAGAACAGTTAAGGTCTAGCAGAGACTGACAACATAAGAAAACTACTAAATTTTCTGGGAGAGTGTGCCAGGAGCCAAAGCTTTGAGGTTCTCGGGAAGTAGATTCAGATTCTATGAAGATAGCATGAGCCAGTGTGATGTAGTGGCTTGAATGTTGGACTAGGACTCAAATCCCCACTCAGCCATGGAAACCTACTGGGTAGCCTCCTTTGAACAATCTTGCCAAGAAAACTCCATGACAGAGTTGCCATAAGTCAGAAATAACTTGAAAGCACATAACAACAGATAAGGGTAGAGGGAGTATGTTCTTCAGAGGCCTGGGGATTTGGGCAACATATAAGCCAGGTGTAGGCAACCTTTCCCCTTTAAGGGCCAAGGGACTTCATCTCCCAGAAGCCTCAGCCATGTTGGCCAATAGTCTCATGTTGGCCAATAGCTCCTGGGATTCTGGGAGCTGAAGTCCCTCAGCCCTTAAAGGGGAAAGGTTGCCTACCCCTGATATAAGCTTTAGCCAAACTCAAAATGATTTGCCTCATCACAGACTATGAAATAAATTAGCTGGCTAAGCTTCAACCAGCATTACAGTGGAACTGTTTGTTCTGGAGTAAGTCAACTCTGTCTTAAGATGCATAGCTTGCATAGATGTTTTCTGCCATCTTTCTAACCCAGCCATGCTCCTTTAAAAAAAAAATCCCAAAACAAAAGCTTGGCACGAGTTGCATGACAATTTGTTTCAAGCAGCAAGGGCTGATCTCCCCTTCCTGCCCCATTTAACTTTCTGATTACACAGAGAATTGTGGAAATGAGCTTGTGAACTCCTGCTGATTTTAGCTGAAGATCCAAATACAATGGTTTGGAATTTCAGCTAAGCATTCTTTATGGATGGAGTTTGATAGTAGAAGCAGGAGAAAAACTCTAACTCTCTAACGTGCATCTTCCTGAAAACCTTGTGAGGCTGGAAACATGTTCCAGAAGCCTCAAAGCTGAACAGATCTACAAATGCTCTCTGGACCAGGAGCAAAGCAAAGGGAATTCAATACACACGCACACACAAAATAATCCCAACTTCCATTGGACCAGACTGGTTTCGACAGTAGTGTGTACAGTGCTGACAGCAGTAACTGCTAAGCTCTTTGAGGAGAGGAAACAGGAGCCTACTGGTCAGAATGGAGGTCCTGGGAATCAGACCTTTTCAAGTGTGTTTCTGCATCCCAGCTGGAACAATCCAGCTGTTTTAGTGCCTCCATCCTGAGGACAGGGGTCATCCTTCATCTGCTGCCTGTGGATACAGACCACACTGTACCTTTCTACAGAGCACTGCAGACAGGGGATTAGAAAAGATGGACAGCAGAAGGTAAACCAGCCTGGACAGCGACTATAGATAAGCATGGCCATCAGGTGGGTGGAGAGGAAGAGAGAAAAAGAAAAATGAAAGGCAGTGAGTGAGTAAGCTGGGGTGAGTCATGGAACCGCTTTAGGGAGCTAAAGAATGAAACAGCTGAAGTATCCTGCAGGGTCAGAGAAGGGGGAAATATGTGTGTGTGTGTGTGTGTGTGTGATAGAGAGACAGTTAAGAGACAGACAAAAACACACAAGGAAACTCACCTTTAAATTTGGACCGGATATTGGCCAATTCCTTGTTAATTCTCTTAATTTCAGCCTCTTTGCTCTTACCTGAAATCAAAGATAAAGGCATTCAAATAAGGAAGACACCAGCTTTCTCTATTGATCACACACTCAACCCACTTAGATGTGCTTGGTACTGAATACTTACTTACTACATCAAGAAACAAATCAAGGAAATCTGGGAATTGGAACAAGGATGGGAAATTTCATCACATCCATAGACCAATTCCCATCTCCAAGACCAACCAGAGGCTGCACCCGCCCCCAAAATGCAGAAATAAGTGTATGGAAGGTATAAAAAAAAACAAATGTAGTGGGAATCTCACTTCTGCTTTCAAGGCATGGTTTAGAAGACTTGGGAGGAGATTGTTGTACAATTAATGCTCCTGGAGGTTTCAAAAACAGTGGAATATCATCTTTTTTGTGTATGTGGAAAATACAATTTTGGTATAGAAGGCAATGATGAATGAGTCTGATAGCAACACAGAGACTGTAAAAATAGTCCTGGGACCACATGCAAGCTCTAGATCAGGAGTAGGCAACCTAAGGCCCGGGGGCCGGATACGGCCCAGCAAGGCCTTTGGACCGGCCCCAAACCGGTCCTGCCGCCGCCGCCCCCCCCTGCCGCCGCCCCCCCATGATGATATTGATTATTGTTGTTATTACTTGTTCTTGGGGTTTTCTTGGCAAAATCTTCACAGGGGTTTTGCCATGGCTTTTCTGGGGCTGAGAGAGTGTGCATGCATTTTTTAAAAAAAAATTAATTCTTTTTTAATTTTAATTTTAATTTTTATTTATTTATTTATTTTTGGTGCTTCGGCCCGTCAATTGTCTGAGGGACAGCAACCCGGCCCCCGGCTCAAAAAGGTTGCCTACCCCTGCTCTAGATCATGCATTGACTATTGCAGGGTTGAAAAAACACACCAATAAATGGAGGTAATCCCTGCCACACTAAGGATGGGAAAAGCTCTTAGTTTTGATTTCCTCTATAGCCCAAATTTTTAAACCTCTTGCCATCCTGATTATCAGGTCTGAGAATGTTGGTAAATACTCCAAAAACAAACTGAAATAAATTCTCTCTCATTTGCACCAGCCAAATTCCACAGAAACAATTAATCCCAGCGTGGAAAGGATCATGTTGTCGTTCCTGTTGAGCATATAGTTTTTAAAGCTAATAAATTGCTGAAAAAGAGAGAAAAGAAGTGCAGCAAATCTAATTCAGCCTCTCAAATGTGGCTGAATACAGAACAATTCAAACCCAGGCTTTTAAGTATTAAGCATTTATAGCCCTGGGCCTGGAAGGAAAATTGCAACAAAAACTTTTGTCCAGCTATATACCATACACAGCGATGCTTTGTGAACAGAAAAAGTAAAGGTATTCCCTCATGTACAATGTTGTCAAGTAGTGTCCAACTGTAGGAAGTGGTGCTATATCCGTTATTAAGCTGAAGAGCCAGCATTGTCAGAGACTACTCTGTGATCATGTGGCCAGCATGATTGCACAGAATGCTGTTTACCTTCCACTATTTAGCTACTTACATTTGCATACTTTTGAACTGCTAGGTTGGCAGAAGCTGGGGCTAGTGACAGGAGCAAACCCCATCATGCAGCACCCGGGCCTCGAACTGCCAACCTGCTGATCTTGTAATCAACAGAGTCAGCGTCTTAACCACTTGTGCCACTGCATCCCCTCTTTGCTTTGTGAACAAAACAGCATGAAAAATAAAACAGGTCATTTTTTAAAAAGCAACTAGAACCCATCCCTGCCTATCCCAGGCTGCCCCCCCCCCATCCTCAGTACTACTTTGGCAGAACTCAGAAAAGTTACTGTTTTGGACTGCAGCTCCCAGAATCGCCCACATAGTATGCCCAGTGGCCAGGCTGGAGGCTGGAGGATTCCAGAAGCAGAATTTCAAAAAAATAACATTTCTAAAATTCTATACAAATGTTGTATGATAACACTGAACATGAGATGTACACTCAGAGCACCCACCTTTTAAAAAAAAAACACACACAACAAGTTAAAAGCAAAAATGGGCCTCTGTTTCCAGCCTGAATAGCAATGCTGGGCATAGAATTTAACCTCCATTTCTTTTTTCACGATATAAATCTCCTCTGCCATCCTTTCCCAGCTCAGGGATGGGAAGGAACATAGATGTGTGACTTACTACATGGGGGAAGGATTAAGACCCATACAATGCACGAAGCCAAGTGCTGCTCTTTACTGAAAATCAAAAAGAGAAGATCTAGTCATGAATCTCTCAAATCTTACATTATTTGGCCCTTACCTAAAGGTCTAAAGCAGGGGTAGGCAACCTGCGGCCCGGGGGGCCGGATGCGGCCCACCAAGGCCTTTGGACCGGCCCCAGGCTGGTCCTGCCGCCGCCGCCGACAACCCCTGCTGCCACAGCCGCCCACCATGATGATATTGATTATTGTTGTTATTACTTGTTCTTGGGGTTTTCTTGGCAAAATCTCCACAGGGGTTTTGCCATCATAGCTTTTCTGGGGCTGAGAGAGTGTGCATGCATATATTTTTTTTTAAAAATAATTTTAAAAATTTATTTATTTTTGCTTCGGCCCCACAATTGTCTGAGGGACAGCAACCCGGCCCCCTGCTCAAAAAGGTTGCCTATCCCTGGTCTAAAGGTTCATATACATCACCTCTAAAGAGGACAAAGTGTAATGTACCCCTTCCGCTATAGCCACAGGGACTTTTTGTTGTTAACTGTCCTTGAGTTGATCTCGACCCATGGATGAGACATCTCCGACCCTCTGTCCTCCACTGCTCTGCTTAATTCCTCAACCCCTTAATACCTGTGACCTCCTTGATAAAGTCCATCCATCTGGCAAGTTGCTTTCCTCTCTTCCTACTTCCCTCCACCTTTCCTAGCATTATTGTCTTTTCCAATGAGTCCTTCCTTCTCATGATGTGTCCAAAGTACGACAGCCTCAATTTGGTCATCTTGGCTTCCAGGGAGGTTTCCAGCTTGATCTAAGACCCATTTGTTTGACTTTTTGGCTGTCTGTGGAATCCTCGGCATTTTTCTCTTGCACCACATTTCAAATGCATTGATGTTCTTCCTATCATCTTTCTTAACTGTCCAACTCTCATATCCATACATGGTAACACGGAATACAATGGCTTGTATGATTCTAACTTTTGTACTGAGTTGTACATCTTTGCATTTTAGAATCTTTTCTAGTTCCTTCAGGGCTGCCCTCCCCATTGTTAATCTTCTTCTGATATCCTGACTGCAGTCCCCATTTCTATCAATGTTTGATCCCAGGTATGAGAATTCTTTTACTATTTCTGTTTCTTCATTGTCTAGGATGAACTTGTGAAGGTCCTCAGTGATCATTATTTGTTTTCTTTATGTTAAACAGTAAGCCTGCCTTTGTACTTTCTTCTTTGATCTTCTTCAGTAGGTGTTCCAGGTCTGTGAGGTTTTCTGCTAGTACTATGGTTTCTTCTACATATCTTGGATTGTTGATATTCCTTCCTCCTATTTTCACTATTCCTTCTTCTGTGTCCAAACTGGCTTTTCTTGTAATATGTTCTACATATAAGTTGAACAGATAGGGTGAAAGGATACAGCCTTGTCTGACCTCTTTGCCAACTGGGACCATTCTGTTTCTCCGTGTTCTGTTCTAACAGTAGCCTCTTGTCCTGAGTACAGATTCCTCATCAGGACTATCAGATGGCACTCCCATCTTTAAGGGCATTCCATAGTCTTTCATTATCCTTGCAGTCAAAGGTTTTGCTATAGTCTATAAAGCACATGCTGATTTTCTTTTGGAATTCCCTGGTGCACTCCATTAGCCATTGTATGTTTTCAATGTGGTCCCTAGTGCCTCTTCCTTTCTTACTAATCAGTCCTATATCAGAATTGCAAGAGAGAGCAAATAGAACTGTAAACTATAACAACTTGAGATGCCCCTGATAAAAGTAATGTTGAACTATAAATAGTGTCTTCTGCAGAGAAGAGAATTCTGCATCTTATTCACTAAATGGTGTAAACTGTTACTACATTTGTTTGGAGTAGACCTATTGAATCAACAGAATCTACCAATGTGCTGACTCACCATGCAACAACTGATTCAATTGGTTTATTCTGTTTTGGATTAACCAACAGGATTCAGACTAATGCCCACTTTAAATGACAAGAACCAAGATGAAATCTGACCCAATAGGTGGAAGACAACCCAAAAACAATTTAGTTATGAAAAAATATCAGGAGGAAGTACACGCAGATCCTTTATATATGCAACTGATTCTAGTGTGGGTTTGCTTTATGTATTGGGTACAATGACTGGCATCTTAGGGAGTGAGAAGCAAGGAAAGAGGCTAATTATATAAAGTTTCTTTGCCAAAGGTGTGGAATGCAACATGCTCAAGAGTAAGAACAGCCATATACTGGAAGGACATTGGGAGGTAGCAACTTTGTGCAATTTAGTCTGCAAAACAGTCTGAGGACATGTTTGCAAGTTAATTTAGGACAGGGTTGAATGACCTGTGGCCCTCCAGATGACAAGTCCCATCATTCCTGCAACTGGCCATACTAGCAGCCATTGACAAAAGCTGGAGTCCAACAGCTTCTGAAGGGCTGCAGCTTCCCAGTGCCTGCTTTAGAAGTGGGGAAAAAGATGACATAATAAACCAGGATGTAAATAAAAAGCATGCTGCTTCATGCAGTCCAATTATTATTTTTTATTTATTTTTTATATTTATTTATAGCTTGCCTTTTTCCCAGTCCAGGACACAGGCAGCTTACAAAGCTAAATCAGATACAGTTAAAAAAATTCACATCATACTAACGTTAAAAATAGAACTGAACCATCAATAGAATTAAAAGCAGTTAAAAGCCTGATCATTTAAAAAAACACCAAATAAACAGTACAGCACATTCTGAAAGTCTCTTTCCCCTGGAACAATCCACTCTTAAAGGTCTGCAAAAACAAAAATGTATTCACATGCCTACAAAATGATAGCAAGGAGAGCACCAGTCCAACCCATCTAGGAAGGCCATTACAAAACCTGGGACCAGCCACCAAGAAAACCCTCTCCTGCATTTGTACCAGATGTACATGCAAGGATAGTGGGACAGAGAAGGGGCTTCCCAGAAGATCTCAAAATACAGTCAGGAGCATATAGGAGAATATGCTCCTTCAAATAACCCAAATATGAGCCATGTACCGTAAGTCTCTACAAGTCTTATATAAGATGCTGAATTGTGCCTGGAAACAAACTGACAGCTAGTGATATCAACAAGGGAGTTCTGCATTCCCTGTAGTCCTGTTGAACAATCTGTCTGCAGCTCTTTGGAACAGATGAAATTTCCAAACAGTCTTCAAAGACAGTCCCAGATAAAGCACATTTCAGTAATCCAAACAAGTTGTAACTAAGGGCCTAAGCAGACTGCCAGAAATAGTGCACATTAAATTGAGGCACTGCCCTGGCTCAGTGCTAGGGAATCATGGGAATTGTATTTTTTTCTGAGACATTGAGCCTTCTCTGCCAGAGAGCTCTGGTGCCACAATAAATTACAGTTCCCATGATTCCCTAACACTGAGTCAGGGCAGTGCCTCAATTTAATGTGCACTATTTCTGGCAGTCTGCTTAGGCCCTAAGGCATATATACTACCAGTGTCTCTGCAAGTGGACACAACTGGCACACAAACCTTAACTGTGCAAAGACTCGCCAGGTCACTGCCAAAACCTGAGCTTCCAGGCTTAGGGTTGAATCCAGGCATATACCCAAATTGTTAACCTGGGGAAGTATAAAGCTGAGTTTAATCCCTATTCCCTGATCTGCCTTTCAACTGACCAGAGAGTGGGTAAAATAACCAGGAAGAGAAGAGATTCTCATGAATTCTCAACTCAAGATTATAGTTTAAGAGTCCATACAAATCAGGATTGTTGATTTACAAGTTGCAGCTAGTCTGGGGGCACCGAACTATAATTCTAGTTTCAGACATTATGAAATGCTATCCGCTGCCTGGTTGCTCTATCTGCTTCCATGAAAGGGAGGGGATGAACAGGCTTCAGGTACTCTACCCATTCACACCCTGGTTTGTTAAACCATTGTTTGGGGCTTAAAGCAAAATGCCAACATGGCTGGAGAATTATCTGTTGGGTGGAGGCAATGATTTATATTAAACAATCGAAAGTGTTCTTTTTTGAGAGGCATGGATGTTCACTGACACGCCTCCCCTGCATGTTTCAACTAAAAGAGGAGACTGGCCTAAAATATATTCTCCCACTCTTTCACCTACCACAAACAGAAGACTACAAATACAGCATACATACCACACTGTGTGTGTTGAGACTAAAGCAGAAAAACATACTTCTTAAAGGGGAAAAAAAGCTTTCTCAAAAGTGAGGCTTAAAATATCACTTTCACAGAATTAAATAGCCTGAACTGATCCTTCTTTTTGTCCAAATAGTACCCTGTCAAGATTACTTCTGAATCACTGTCGAATACTGTCATATTTCACAAGGTTTGGGCAGCATAAACAGTTCTTTGAAATGGTCAGTTCTCATCATTCCCAACCTCTAGCCAAGCTTGCTAAGGTCTGATGGGAACTGAGAGCCCAGCAACAGTTGGAGGGCAACACAGGTCCCAAGCCCTGGCTTTACATGAAAATCCATCACTCCAACTGGAAGACTGGCTGGAACTTCAATAGTGGCAGGTTTGGGGTATATGAGAGAATCTGTTAAAATGAAAGATTTTATAAGCAGAAGGCCTCTGAAATATGTTTATTTACTGTATTCCACAAGACAACAATTTCCAGGTATCTTCCATCCAGGCACTAGTCACAACACTTTACAGGATCCTTATTCATAACACTTCTACAGGATCTGAAATATTCAAGCCAAAAAATGGACAAGATACAAATGCATTATGAAATTCAAGCGTCCACAGGTCTTCAGCCAGTAAACCCCATGCATTAACACCAGAAAAGACTCCTACCTCTCTCTGTAAAGTGGCACCAAGACTCTGCCTTCTCTGGCTCAGGCACTGCGATGCCCACACATTCCCCAAAGCTTACTTAGCTCCTTTCAACTTCATTTACTGGTGCTAAAGAGAGAAAGACCATCCTGAGCTGTTGTTCCTTTGAAACTTCTTTAGAATTTTCTCCACCTCCACAACCACCAACACTCACAGCTGTCATTTCAGAGAAACAGACATCTGTGACTTAAACATCTTCCATGCAACATCCCATCTCAAAATATTAACCATTAGGTCTTAGGAAACACTTCTCAAACACCTTGCAAACATATCTACCTCATAACTAGTGGCACACTGAGAATGAAAAGGGGGTGGATGTCTTTAGTTATTTGACACCCCCTCATTTGTATTTTGTGCCTGTTTCTCAGCTGGAAATGGAGGGCATACAGGTAATTTTTACAAAGAGGGATCTGAAGTTTTCCAGGACAAGAGTGGCTAGCTGCCAAGGTGGACATTTTTTTTTTTTTGCACCTTTAATAGTTGTACTCACAAGGATGTTTTGGCAGTTGCTGCAGCCTTTGTTAGTCTTGAATGACAAGCTGCAACTAACAGAATTACCTCTTACATTAAAACTGGCCATCATAGAGCACCACAATTTTAAAGGTGTGTTATCACTCCCAGCCCAGAAAGAGAGCTTGTTCTGCAGTCCCAGGCATTTTCATCTGGAGCAAAACCATCAAAACATTAGAACCTCTAAGTGATCCGTCATGATAGGTAGGCATGTGAACCTTGTATCAGTATAAAGCAGCCTCGAAACAAACCCAAGTTGAGCCCTGAGCTGGGATTTGATCTTGCCTTTCTAAACCAGAAGAGGACAGAATGAACATCAGGATCAACAGGTAGATCTCTGGCTGTTATGCAGTAGAGACTGACAAAGATTCTTGACTTCTTGTTGTGAAGAGAGAGAGAGAGAGAGAGAATACTCTCTCTGCATCCCCTCTACTGTTGAAATCTGGGTTATCAAGAAGTGAATACTTGTGTGGAAGGTCTGTGAAGACAGTTCTGTTCTTGTACTGGAAACAAATTTCTGGGCACAGAATTGTTTTTAATTCTAACTTTAGGTCTTTTGCTCCAGCCTCCAGTTGGAGGTCCTTGGGATTCCAAGAGTTACTGGAGTAGATACTGCAATCCTGAAGTCTGCCTGTTTAGAATCTGAAAAACATATGAATCTGGCTTATTCAATTTCTGCTATCTGTTCAGTCCACCCAATATTAACTTTAATTTGACTAGCAGCAGGTCTCCAGGTTCTTAGGCAGGGAGACATTTTGCCATCCCCTTCTAACTCAGTTTTTTGAACCAAAGATGCTAGAATCTGAACCTGGGACCTTTTGCATACAAAGTGTGTGTTCTACACCACTGAGCTATAATTCCCCCTCATATTTCCAGAGGTTTCAAGGCTAGCAACAGCAGTCAAAGGCAGCTCCAAGATAGCAACCTCATGTATTGAAGCCTCCATCTCCAAACAGAACTGCAAGAAAAAAGCTTATATGCTCTCCCCTGATCCTGCAATGATTCTTTACCTATGTCAAATTCACCACACAACAATCTTTCCCTAAAATTCCAGTGCAGTGAAGTTATCTTAAGAATGCTCCAACCTATGACATAATTACAATTTCCCATAGACTCAGCAGATTCATTTTTTGGATGTTTTCTAGGATAGCTTGTGCTTTCTCATTCACTTATTCACAGACTCCCCCAGGGGTGTTTGGGTGGTGAGGGACAACAGAGAAGAATCAACTATGGTAGGATCAAAGTCTAAAAATGATTGTGTGAAATTAGCCCTGAAGGCTGCCATCCATGGAGAGTCACACACTGACAATCACCCTACTGCCTTCATGTATAATCCTTGCAAAACTGATGTTGCACAATACTATGTGCGTGTGCACCAAAGAGAGGAAGGGTGGGGGACAGAGAGAGACCAGGATTCTTGAGAAGGAAGTAGGGAAAGTGAACGGAAACAGACACTTCTGGCCACACTGGAACGGCCCCGCGAAAATCTAGAAAGAAAGACTTGGTGTCGAATGCAAATCTCCTGGATTTAAAATGTAACAACATCCTCATCCCCTCAACCACTACTAGCATCTTTTCTATTAATGCAGAAGCAGGCTGAAAAATGACAATGTTCCTATTTACATTTGCTATGGTCCAAAACAAATTGCAGAAATAATCCAGTTCGAGACTGCTTTAACTGCCCTGGCTCAGTGCTAGGGAATCCTGGGAACTGTAGTTTCTTGTGGCACCAGAGTTCTAACAAAGAAAGAAATGTCTCACAGAATTTCCCCAGCATTGAGCCAGGGCAGTTAAAGCGATCTCAAACTGGATTATTTTTGCAGTGTGTTTTGGACCTATTAAGCCCAGTAACTGCCAACCTTTTTTCAGTACCACATAATGCTGAAGGTTATGAATATGTACTTCTTATCAGGATCATCCATTTGACCTTCTGGCCAGCACTTGCTACATTAGGCTCTAGCTGATATGAATGAGGAACAATTCCCATGGGGAAAAATGATTTCATTCACACAAGGCAGGTGCCTTTCTCCTATTAATTTTGTCTTCTCAAAGCAGAACTCAGTTCCCCCTCCCTTTTTATACACAGAATGTAAATAGCTGTTTCTCACTTTGCTGTCAACAGCATCCCTTCAGGCCCTGCCAATTTCTGAATATCATTTTTAACCCTCTACACCCCTCTAACACCAACAGAAATGCTTTCCAATACTTCATCTGCACTGCAGGAATAATTCAGTTTGACACTACTTTGACTGCCATGGCTCAATGCTATGGAATTCTGGGATTTGTAGTTTATTGTGACACCAGAGCTCTCTGACAGAGAAGGTTAAATGTCTCCCAAAAACCACAATTTCCAGAACTCTATAGCCTTGAGCCATGGCAGTCAAAGTGGTGTCAAACTGAATTATTCCTGCAGTGCAAATATAGTCCAAGAGAAGTAATTCATATAGGGCCTAAACATGCCCTATCAAGTGTGTCCATCCATCCATTTAGTCTTGTTCAGGCCAGGATTTTTGTGCACAATTCACCCACAATGCCCTTGTTCTTGGGATATGGGAAAGAAGGAGGACACTGAATCCCACACCTGAGCAAACCAGGATGCAAGGGACCCTCTGCTGTCCTCCAACACCACCTTTTCCCTTTCTGGTTCCCTCATGTGCCCCTTCTCACACCCTCCTTTTACAACTTTTTCACTTTTTATTGTGCTCAAACTTTTTCTTCCTCCAAAAATCAGAACTCCCAAGGGTTACACAAAAGACCTCGAAGGTTTACAGACTTAACAGCTCAGCCGGCATCTCCCCCTGGTACCCCCAACATCCTTCAGCACCACTCCCTAGCTGAACTCCACACATGCTGTTGCTGTTGTTAAATGCCCTCAAGTCAACCCCGACTCATGGTGACCCTGTGGATGAGACATCTCCAAGACCCCCTCTCTTCCACTGCTCTGCTCAGGTCCTGTATATCCAGGTGTGTGACATCCCTGATTGAGTCAAGCCATCTGGTCTGCAGTCTTCTTTTCCTTCTATGTTTTACCTTTCCTAGCTTTAGTCTTTGCTAATTATCCATGCCTTCTCATGATGTGGCCAAAATACAACAGCCTCAGTTTGATCATCTTGGGTTCCAGAGAGATTTGAGGCTTAATCTTTTCAAGAACTCATTTCTTTGTCTTTTTGGCCATCCAAGGTATCCTCCACACTCTTCTCCAGAACTACATCTCAAATGAACTGATTTTCTTCTTATCCACTTTCATCATTGTCCAGCTCTCACATCTGTTATTTAACATTTATATGAAGCTGCTGGGTGAGATCATCCGGAGGC
>CM034710.1:20645367-20673805 GCA_020142125.1 Phrynosoma platyrhinos
TTATTATTATTATTATTATTATTATTATTATTATTATAACTGTCCATGGCTTGAAAATATTAAAAAAATATATAAATTCCCCAAAAAATAAACCTTGATTTTGTCATTTTATATAAGGGAAATAACACATTTTGGTATTCCTAGGAGACCAAACAGCAGAGGATACAAAGGGTCCCTGTATGTTGGTGGCAGGTTTCTAGCAAAAGCCCAAGCAATCTATATATAGGGGTAGGAAACATGCAGTTTGACACATGTTGTTGGACTGCCACTCCAAGCATTAATCACTATTGACTATGCTGGATAAAATTGATGGGAGTTGCAGTCCAAACACCCAGAGGGCTGCATGATACCTAGCCATGTATTAGTGTAACATCAGAGCAGATAGTTTTTCTCTTCCAAATAATTGGATTTTCCATTTCCCAGGAGTTAAACTATACTATATAATGTGGATTATTTCCATAAGCAGTATGGTAATTCTTGTTAACTTACTCTTTCATACAAAATCTGATACATGCTATACAGTTTCTGGATTCCTGAAAAGCTTCACTTTAATTTTTTTAATTTAAAAAATAAATTCTGAATCCTCATATCAGCATGTATTATTAGAATACTAAGAGGAGCAAGAGCTGCTCCATCTTCAGTGGCTAATTGGTTTTCTCTTATAGCCTCCTGGTCATATTCCATGCATGCAAGCTTCATTTTCCCTTTATTCTGCTTACCTCCT
Organism: Phrynosoma platyrhinos; assembly: GCA_020142125.1. NCBI lineage: Eukaryota > Metazoa > Chordata > Lepidosauria > Squamata > Phrynosomatidae > Phrynosoma > Phrynosoma platyrhinos. Next base: position 20,646,092 of record CM034710.1, read on the forward strand.
GCTCACATTAATGTTTCTTTCCCTGGTTTTACAATCTCAGATATTGGATTTATACCAAAAGAATACAACACTAAATTTTGTGCAAAATAAGCACCATTTTGTAGAAGTAGCTGATGTGTACCACTTGTTTATCACTGCAGAAATCTATGTCTTTGTTGCACTTACTTGGCGATTTCCTTGATGCCTTAACTTGGACTGGTTTGGAGTGGGGTGTGTGTGTCTTCTAGCTGGACATGGGAAGGGGTAAACAAGTCGTGAGTGTCTGTATCTGTCCCTATGTAAAGTGCATCCTCTCTTTTCCCCCTGCCTTGTTCCTGGCCACAGCTATAGCTTTGTGAACACAGAGTCACTGCGACAGATGGTTGAACAGGCTGTGGCACCCATCTTGGAGGAGCTGAAGCAAAGGGCCCCACCTCCAGGCACATGCCCCAGCTGCCAGCGTTTGCAGAAGAAGATAATGGTACCGTGAGAAACATAATATGCCAACCCCACTCTCCTCTGCCCCCAATAAAAGAGATATCAGAGTGCAGCCTTGCTAGAACTTTCTTCTGGCCCAAGCTGACATCAGCCCAGATAGATAGGGCAATACTTCAAAGATTTGAAATCAGCTCTCACCTCAGTTATGGCTATACTCATATGAAGCTGTCTAAGGACGTTATCACATGGGGAGTTGCGGGGAGAAAGTGGAAATAAACCGGACGAGCGGAAGACCTTAATTTACGGGATTTGTCCCATTCTGCCTCGTCTGATAATTAAATTCAAATTTTAAAGGGGGTTAATTCAAACAAAAACCTGATATTTTCAAATCCTCAAAAATCCCGAAAATGAAAAGATCAGGTTTGCGTTCGAATTAACCCCCTTTTAAATTCGAATTTAGTTATCAGATGAGGCGGAACGGGACAAATCCTGTAAATGAATGACTTCCGCTCGTGCCCGTTTATTTCCACTTTCTCCCCACTCCCCGTGTGATAACGTCCTTATACTGAATCAGACCATTAGCTCACCTGGCCTAGTATTGTTTCTTTGACTGGCCAGCCTGAAAGCTCTCCCGAATCTCTGACAGAGGTTTGTGGAAATCATCTTTACCTAGAAGTTTCAGGGACTGCATGCAAAGCACATGCCCTCTAACTAGCCTATGGCTGTTCATAAAGCACAGCTTTTCCAGTAACCACTCAATGGGTTGTCTCCCCATCCATGTCCTATTGCCTTTCTCATTTTCTCCCCACCCCTACCCCAGGAATAGTAGTAGGTCTGTCTTATAGGAAGGATATTGGGATCATAGGGAGGAGAATAAAAGGTCCTTTAAATTTAACTTTCTGGGATGACAAATGTGTACGTGTTTGGAGGAAAAAAGATGCTTCCATAATATATTCTCCTGCTTGGTCATGTGATGTAATATTCCACATGCACACTTTCAGGTTTCTGGCTTTTATATTCTCTATAGCAGGTTGTTTGCTTTTATGTAAATTACTGACATGAGTCTTTCTCCACTTTTCTCCTCCCATGAGTCCTCAAAAGGCTCACTTTCTGAATTGTTCAGACTGCAATCCTATATACATTTACATGGAAATAAACACCACTTAGGGCAGTGGAACTTGCTTCAAAATAGACATATGTAGGATTGCACTGTAAGTTTTTTTGTTGTGCCCTATTCATCATTGCATTGCTTAGGCAGTATGTAGGGTTTTAGCTTTAGAAACATCTTAACTTCAAATACCTCATATGTGTTTACTTCAAGATGATTGTAACTAGAGTATGGGAGAGTAACTTGTCCTGTGGCCCTTAGTTTAATTTCAAAATCCCTTTTCAAGAAAATACTTTAAGCCTCTCGTAAAAGCAGTCTGTGGGAGGAAAGAAGGGGAAGCCCTTCCCATCTACAGATTATCCCTCAGGAAAATGTCCCCCTCAACTGAAACAAGGCTCCTTGCTCAAGGCTTACAGAGCTATTGTGGCAGTTGAATAATAAAGATGGGGTGAGGAATGTGTGAAAGCACAACTGCACAAGAGAAATTTAGCTCTGCTTGCAAGCTTTCAGTTGGTAACTGTGGGAACAGAATGCTGGATACAGAAAATGTTGGTCTGATCCAATGGGACTCTGCTTTTGTTTTCTGCAGTTGTGCATTTGAACATTTGTCTCTATTCCAGCAGTGGATGACATGCAAATAAAATGACCAAGTGGAGGGAGAAACTGCCTGAGACTTGGAGTGGCAGATTCATTTAAATCCTTGCCCAATCTTATGGCTCAACAGGTGGTATTTAGCAGCTCCTCCAGTCCAGCATTCTTGCAGCAGGGATGAGTGGGTTATAAGCATCAATTAATTACATGTTCGTCCCTTAATAGTGATGGTAACACCTCTCCTTGACACTATTATTAAAAGACAATGTACAATTGCATCTGTATGTGCTTAGTAAAAGCTAAGCAGCCTAGCTAATTGTTTTTTCTGTGCCTTACACTAAAGAGATAAGCATACCCTAGGAACAAAGGAAACTGCCTGAAACAGAGGCAGGCCCTTGATACACCTTGCCCTGTATTGTCTACATGACAAAGAGCTTGGAAAAGTTGCTTTTATGGACTAAAAGTCCCAGAGGCCAAGCTGATTGATGGATTGTAGGCATTGTAGTCTGAAAAGATCATTTTTCCAAGTTCTACATAAGGATGTTATCACACAGGGAGTCGCGGGGAGAAAGTGGAAATAAACAGGCACGAGTGGAAGTCTTTAATTTACGGGATTTGTCCCGTTCCGCCTCGTCTGATAACTAAATTCGAATTTAAAAGGGGGTTAATTCGAATGCAAACCTGATCTTTTCATTTTCGGGATTTTTGAGGATTTGAAAAGATCAGGTTTTTGTTCAAATTAACCCCCTTTTAAATTCGAATTTAGTTATCAGATGAGGCGGAACGGGACAAAGCCCATAAATTAAAGTCTTCCGTTCATCCAGTTTATTTCCACTTTCTCCCTGCAACTCCCCATGTGATAACATCCTAAAGAGATAGGGGATCCCTTTTGAAGCCCTACCTTCTTAGAGAAGACCAACAATGAGCTCCAGGCATACTCCTCAAGATCTCAACTTGTTGGCTTTCCTTCCCTGTGATTTTTCCGATATTAAGTGCATTGACACACATGCCAGCAGTGCAGGGAGCTCTTAAAATGCTTTTCTGGGACCAGTTCAGCCTCAATGCTATTATAGGTTCCCTACTCCTAGTCTTTGCAGACTGGCAGCTGCTTTAAATAGGCTTTAAACAACAGTTTCGCTTTGTCCACCACATTTTCAATCTTTATGAGAGGATTTTCTTTCAATCTGTCTCTTGGTAGGGGCACAGCTGATTTCCCCTTTGCTGCCTGTAAGGCCAAGGTGTTTCACTTGGATCTTTTCTGGCAGGCATATATCCTCCTGCTGTATACTGAGATGGAGGTCTGTTTTCCCCATTATCCTGACAGGTGGTTGCCATGGGCACCTCCCTGCCATTAGCCATTTGTATGATGAAACACCCACACTCTCTTTTTAAATAAGCAGAACCATGCGGGCACTGCTTCACACAAGCAGGTAGCTGGACAGAGACAGCACAGGGTTTGGGTACTTAGCCATAAAATGTCCAGCTGATATCAAACTAAGGAGGTTTCCAATTATTTCTGTCCCTCTACTGCCATCTGTTCTGGTGGCAGTCCTTCATAGAAGCTGCCAGACTGGTGGCCTTTAGCAGCTGTATCCTGGGAACTGCAGTGCTGGCATTAAAATATTTTTAGCTGCCAGGCTGTCCTGCCACTAGCTTCCCTGCACCATCCTATGTCCTGTGCCCCTTCTGCTTACCAAAGTCTATCCCCTTTTGCTTACAATATTCTACATAAATGGCCACCAGAGACATGCAGGGACTAGAGACTGTTAAGGGGCTGAAACTCAGTGGGTTGTATTTTTGTAGCCAATATTCTTTTGCTGTTCTGAAGTTAATGTCTGCGGTATCAGCATCACCCAGTGAAGGAGGGCCCTCAGATGTTTTGGACTATAAATCCCATGATCCTATGCCATTGGCAATGCTGTCTAGAGCTCCTAGGAGTTGAAAAGCCAAAGCATCTGGAGAGCCAAAGGTTTCCCACACCTGCCTAAGAGCAGCAAGTTGATCTTGCTTCCCAAACTGATGGCTGAAATGGTTCGTATTATTTGTGCTAAGATTGTACATTGTCCCAGTTGGGTGATTGGCTCTGTAGTCTTTCCTTTTTCTCTCTCTCTCTCTTTGTACTCCAAATTCCTCCAATCGCTGAGAGGCAGGATCTGGAACAGTCAGCCTTGGATATTCACGCTCGAGCAGAGGCCATGAGCTCAAATGTACGTCTGGCCCAAGATGAGGCCTTGAGAGCCAAGAACTATCTGGAGCAAGCAAGAATCAACACAGAGTGAGTAAACATGAAAGCATCCCCTGATGCCATTTCATAGCCCATGAGGAGGAGCTCTGACCTACCAGAGCCAAGTTTTTAAAATAAAATAAAATCTTGCCTCCGTCAATTCAAAGGGTGACTGTGGGCCTTTGCAGACTGCTAGAAATAGTGCAAATTGAGTCCACTTTAACTGTCCTGGCTCAATAATAGGGAACCATGGGAACTGTAGTTTTTTCTGAGACATTGAGCCTTCTCTGTCAGAGAGCTCTGGTGCCACAATAAACTACAGTTCCCATGATTCCCTAGCACTGAGTCAGGGCAGTTAAAGTGGACTCAGTTTGAACTATCTCTGGCAGTCTGCAAAGGCCCTGTGTTACCTATAGCCAGTACCAGAGTAAAGATGTGTTAGTCAACAGGAACTCAGTGTGAGTTTTAATCAGTAAACAAGCCAAAACAGATTTTGGCTAAACAATAGGAAAAATTAACTCCCAGCAGGAGTGGAACAAACTTCCTTGTTTGCAAGGGGGAAGGTTTTTTCCTTTGCTTGACTTTTCAAGCAGAGGTTGGATTCGGACAGATGTCTGACATCATCCTGCTTTGAACAAGGAGTTGGATGAGGTGAACTCCAAGGTTTGATGAAACTTTTTATGATTCCAAATCTGCACATGAATATAATACTCACTGTGAGGTGGGGGGCATTGTTGTTTTTGTTAACTGCCCTCCAGTCAAGATCAGACTCATGGCAACCCTGTGGATGAGACATCTCCAAGACTCCCTAATCTCCACTGTTCTACTTAGTTCCTGAAAATTCATACCCATGACCTGCTTAATACAGTCCATCCATCTACCGTAGTATGCAGCTTTCTTCTCTTTCTACTTCCCTCCACCTTTCCTAGTATTTTTTCCAGTGAGTCCTGCTTTCTCATGGTATGGTCAAAGTAAAACAGCCTCAGTTTAATCACCCTGGCCTGCAAGAGTTCCTGCTTGATCTGTTCTAGGACTCTTGTTTTGTCTTTTTGGCCATCCACAGAATCCTTTGCACTCTTCCCCAGCACCACATCTCAAACAAATTGATTTTCTTCCTATCCACTTTCTTAACTTTTAGATCTATACATGGTAATAGGGAGTACAATGGCTTGTACAGTTCTAACTTTTGTGCTTACTGGTATATCTTTGTTCTTTAGGATTTTTTTCTAATTCTTCATAGCTGCCCTCCCCATTCTTAGTCATCTTCTGATTCTTGACTGCAGTCCATGTTTTGATCAATGTTTTTGATCCTAGGTATGAGAATTATTTTACTATTTCTGTTTTCTTATTGTCTAGGTTGAATTCATGTAGATTCTCCATGGTCATTATTTTTGTTTTTTTTATGTTCAACAGTAAGCCTGCCTTTGCACTTTCTTCCTTGAACTTCCTTAATTATTCCATACCTGTGATGTTTTCTGCTAATAGTATGATGTCATCTGCATATCTACTTAGATTGTTGATATTCCTTTCTCCTGTTTTCACTTCTCCTTCTTCTGTGTCCAAGCCTGCTTTACATACAGTATGTTCTGCATATAAGTTGAATAGATAGGGTGAAAGGATGCAGCCTTGCCTAACCCCTTTGCCAATTGGGAACCATTCTGTTTCTCCATTTTTCTGTTCTGACAGAGGCCTCTTGTCCAGAGTAGATTCCTCAACAGGACTATCTGGTGGCACACTCATGCCTTTAAGGGTGTTCCATAGCCTTTTATGATCTATGCAATCAAAGGATTTGCTATAGTCCAAAGCACATGCTGATTTTATTTTGAAATTCCTTGGTGCGCTCCATTAGACATTGTATGTTTGCAGTATGGTCCCTAGTGCCTTTCCTCAACCCCACTTGGACCTCTGGGGGTTCTGTCTCCATGTATGATTGGAGTCTATATTGTAGAATTTTGAGCATAATTTTGCTTGCGTGGGAGATTAGTGCTATGGTCCTATAGTCACTAGAGTCTTTTGCAGCTCCTTTTTTGTGGATGGGGATGTATATTGATCGTTTCCAATCTGTTGGCCATTATTTTGTTTTCCATATCTGTTGAAATATGTTGGTTAGCACTAGAGATGATTTTGTCAGTGTAGGGGGGGGACGACATACTGCACTGTTAATACAGCACATATCTTGGTAGGAAGGCCAGATTTCATAAACTGTGACCAGAGGGACATTATTCTTTCTCCCCAAAGATCCTGATCCTGATGAAAATTATCCTTACTCACCCACCCATCACACAGCAACTATTAATTTAAGAAAATTTAAATTATACATTCAATATCACATCAAGCATGGCACTAAAGTAGCAGTATGGCATTGGGCAAGGGATGGAACAAAAAGAAGTGATGGATAAAGAGAGGACTGGGGAAGAATAACCATTTGGAAAACTGAATAATGAGGCTGTCAGCTGGGTGGCTTGGATGGCAGTGCCAAGCCACCTTGGAACCCAGTGCCTTCTGGATGTGATGAACTACAAGTTGCACTATTGCCAGCCAGTATGGCTATTGGTACCAGATTGGGGAAATGTGACATCGTCTGAGAAGCTTTCTCATGTGCTTTCCCCCCTCCTTTTCAGCAGGGATAAAACCAGCAACCTGGATAACCTACAGAACAAGCTGAGCTCCCTCCACTCACAGCTGTCACTGGTCTCTCAGGAAGGGGTGCCTCAGTCCCCAGCAACTTCCCTTGCTGCTAATGTCGCTCTCACCAAGCGAAGTTCTTGCCCTGCTGAACTCAATCAACAGCCACAATAAGAAAGAGAGATGCCCACAATCTGCTGCTGCACTTTCATTTGGAAACCAGAGGGTGACTCCAGGAAGAGACCTACCAGTTGAGATTTGTTAAGCCTGGAAATTACACATTACTTTGCAGGCATAAAGAGTTAACATTATTTGTTGTTTTGAAAGCAATTTCTTTGGGTCGTTGGGGACCATTTTTAAGTGTTTATTTATAAAAACCACAGCTTGGTGCTTGATATTTCTCTAGATCGTGATCTTTTTCTAGCAAAATCAATCTTGCATGCCTCACCAGTTTTTCTGTTAGAAACATTCAGATACAGAGAATGTAAACATTAAATTGCCAGTGGGACTGATTCCATTTGAGGGTAAATCCATTCTTTTTCCCCCACCTCAAACTTGCTTTACCCATCTAAAAAGCACTGAGCTACTGTTATACATTTCATGTGACATGCAATTTGGTCTGCCATGAATGATGCTCTGTCATGTTTGGGAGATGAATTGTGATCTGGACTTTTTTTTAATTTGCATGTCACAATTCTAAGCAATGTCAAACCTACTTTGGGCCATGTGAGGCAACAGCCTCTTGCAGCACAATTGTGGCAACTTCCAGCTGTTCTATCTAAGCTCCCTAGCCATTCTCTTCTCCTTGTGGAAAACAGAGCTGAGTATATCAAACAGCTTGTCCTGCACTCCTTATATAACCATGCTGCATATCGAGGACCTTATTCTGTTGCCACTGCTGAAGAAAAATTCAACTACTGGTCCAGTTGGCTTGCATACATGGAAAAGATGGGGGGCATTTTGCTGTCCTTCACCTTAAGCAGCAAAATGTCTTGGGCCCTGCCTCTAAGAGACCCTGCCTCTAAGTGATTTACCTATGCCCAAGATCCAACCCTGCTTTAAACTCCCCCCATACACACACAACTTGGTAGCTGTCAAATTCCAGGAGGGGACTCTGCTGCTAATTGTGTTGTGTGCCTTCAAGTTATTTCTGAATTATGGCAACCCTAAGGTGAACCTATCATGTGGTTTTCTTGGCATGCTTCTTTAGAGGGTTTGCCAATTGCCATTCTCTGAGGCGGAAAGGGTGTGACTTCCCAAAGGTCACCCAATGGGTGGGTGTACATGGCCAAGCAGGAATTCAAACCCTGGTCTTCAGAGTTGTAGTCCAACACTCAAACCTCTATACCATGCTGGCTCTCTAATGGTGAGGAGGGAGCAATTCAGACTGAAGCAGCAGCTGGTATTGGCTCAGAATGTAGAAGAAATGAGGGTGTACTCATAGGTGAAGGGCATCTTCCTTTCCTTCCCCTTGGAGCCCAGAGTAGTAGCATCTTCATTATCTGAAATGCCTCCCTGCTAGTAAACAGAAGCAGCTGCCAGTGGGAAGATTTTGGATCGGGTGCAACAAGCTAGAGAATAGCTCCCTGGATCCTATCCAAAAAGAGACAAATGCACAAAAATATGGCTTATATGTGTTTTGTGGAGGGGGGGGAGGCAAAAGGCATGGCAGCATGAGCCAAAACACTAATATTTTCTTCTTCTCTAGCATTCTTAATTGAGGGTTGGTTCTTACTTACCATAAAAAAAAGTCAATGGGACTCCTTCACCAAAATTTTATGTGAAGTCTATTAATAGCCCATTTCCTATGTTCTAGGATCCAGTCCTTGTATCAAAAATAGGCTTTTTCTCAATCTCAGATTCTAGATTGTAGAAGTGGTGGACAAGGATGCTTACCAACATTGTTCTTCTGCTAGGTATGGGAGCAGGTTAGCTGGCAGATTTGGTTACACCCTTTCCATAAAAAGATTTAAATAAGCCAAAAGTTTATGTTTTCAGAACTGAACCAGACATTATTCTCCTCCTGGCCTACAAGCCCAGTCAACGTTCTGCTCCAAATTGAACCACCCAATGCCTCCCCCATCACAGCTGATCAAAGCCACACAGACTTCCTTTGTTAAGTTCTCCCACCCTGTGGTTTTATTGAAGTCAGATTCTAACAAACAAAAAAAGAAAAAGACCAAACTATTCTATGTCACCTTGCAGACCCACATCATCCTTCCCAAAAGTGTATCAAGCTATACAAAATCCTGCAATACATTATGACTACTTTCCCTGTATTATATTTCTGTGGGTACATCTTACACTTCTTGGGAAGGGGAAGAGGAAGAAAAATTAGATTCCTTCCACACCTTTATTCTATGATCAGTTCCATTTGAAATATCTCATGGGGACAAAGTGACAATATCAGCCACATAAATATTATCTGTTGAAAGTGAAGCGCAAAAGAGATGCAGCCAGCTGCTGTGGATTCAGGAAGGAGATGCTGAAGTGCAAGTAGAAGAGATTCTGAGCTTGGGAGACACAAAGTTGAAGAAACATCACTTTCAAGTATTCTGGACAGGAGCCTAGAACAACCCATGTTTCTGTTGTAACCCAATCACAGCCCTCCATCCATCCATGTGCCCCCAAAGAAGCACAGGATATTTGGCTATCATTTCCAACTGTTTGCTGTCTACTACCAAAAAAACAACACAGAGATATTTGGAGGGGTCTCATTTCCTTAAAGAGCTGTGATTTCCAGTCCAAACCTGCTGAATCCAAGAGCAAGAGAGTATCTTGCCTATCCACTGTACTTGAAGGAATCCTCAGGCCTGTACTGTGTCCATTCCTACCCCAACCCCTTTCTGGATGTCCCCGCATATCAGAGAACAGAAAAACACCCTCAGTGTGTTTCTTGGTGGCTGGCTGTACAATTCTGCTGACATTTATTCAGTCACTGGTAATCTCTAGCAGCACTTTTTATGTTCACTTTGAACAGGACCGCAATGTCTGTCATTGCATTCCGGATATTTAATCCAAACCGGTGTGCATCCTGTAAAAGAAAGAAAGAGAACATAAAGAGATCTAGAAACTTGGCACATGTGCAAACCTATCTTGCACGGTGGAATATGTTAAAGCTTAAGCCAACATAAAAGGTTCAGGTTCTCGCTTTCAGTTTCAGGAAAAATTCTGATTTGCTAACAACACATATATTATGGTGGGGAGACTTTCAAGGAGTCATGTTCTATACTATTTTACTGCTGGAAAACAGTAAAGAGGTTGGAAGACAGCTCTGTAGCTTTTCCATACTGTTCTCTCTGTAGACACTAATACCTACAGTGTGTGTATATATGTATATATATACACAAACATGCACACAGCCACCCCATTCTGTATTTTGCTCCCATAAGGTAGCCCACCCATACAATTCAAAGCCCCAAAGGTGCTGGAAGTGGGAGCAGTAAAGAGCACCACAAACCCTTTCAGATGGCTGTGTGAAAAAGGAGAAAGTAAAACCACAAAATGAATAAACAATCTGATCTAAAGGAGAGAGCTTTCCCGAACTCATGGCCATCCCGTCTATAACAATGGCTAGTAGAAAGCTCAGTGTTGATGCACCTCTGGCGCCTGTGCCCTAATCTCATTAGCACATTTTCTTCCCCTGTCCATGCAAACCTAGACATCCTGCTATCAACTCACCGTCTCTTGGCTGGAGACTTTACAAGACACATGGAAGTTGATGAGATCTTCACCAACAATGATGTATGAAACACCATACCCGTTATCATCAACCTATAGTAGAGGATGGAGTATAAAGCAACATGAGATGGATTTCTTCCTGGTGTCCACCATCTGCCATATCAGACAAGCATTTCTACAGAACTCAGCCTGGTTCACAGATCCCATCCCTCAGCTCTTTAAGTTCACCAAGCCTCCACATTCCTTTCCCCAAAGAATCCAAGAGTCCTGACTCTCAGGTCTAACTCCAGCTCTAAATCAATAGTTTTCTACCTTTCTTTCCCCAGAAAACCCAGCAGTACCAGACTCCACTCACCGGCCCAAATCCACCACCACAAGAAATGTAGTCGGGATGGTTCTCAAAGTCAAACAGTTCCAGCTGCTGGATGGGAGTCTGGCTAGTGGATAGACGCCACGGCTCAGACAGCACCTGACCAAGTGAAAAACGAAATTGAGACTCAGACATTGAGGAGTGGTTTTGGTGGTGCCAGTACTAACTTTCATTCCTACAACAGCCATGGTGCTCTTCCATAGAAACTCTGCCCTCTCCTGGTACTTCCAGGGTCATTCAATGGAGCTCTGGCTTGTAACACAAACCAATCTTTCCTATGTCTACAACTTGCAATTCTGGTTCATATTCATCTTTTTGTGACTTCTGAACTAAGGGTAACTATTTTCAGCTTTCTCCAACCTTTCTCCACCCTCATGTGCTAGACAACAACTCCCATCTTCAACATCCAGCATGGTCTAAGTTGTTTTAAGGTAATGCAGAATAAGGGATACAATCTGATGTCCAAGTGTATAGGTCCTGATGGGAAGCATGTAGTATGGTAAAAGAAGGGGAAGGGAATGTTACAAAGTGTTTTCTCTGTAACAGCATCATATACATATGTGCAGGGAGACAAACAAGTTTATATCACTTGCAGTGCAAACTGTAGAACTTACACCAACTCCCATGAATCCCAGATATTATTCTTTTTTACAAGTCTTAATCTTCAACATTTCTGGGAAAGCAGTTTTTATGACTTTGGCCCTAATGACCATATAGGAGAATTTCCTCTACCCTTTTTCTGGAAGACATCCCATTTTCCTACCTATTAAACAGCCTATGTGGCAAAGGCCCCAGCTTTCTGAACTATGTGTGTATCTGCTCAAAAACAGTGTATTTGCTCAAAAACACATGAGAATAGGCATGATCTAGTTAGTTCCCACTTGCACCATTAGGTTTAGCTTTCTATTACTAGAACAGGAGTTGAGAAAGGAAGATTGGCAAGACAAAACAAACAGTAAACTGTTCCCTTGCCCTTAATTCTCAAAGAATCTTTTAAAAATCCCTAGCTTGTAGTGGAAAAATCTGTATAGGAGGACAACAGACTGGAAAAGATTCAGTCTAAAGAGTCTACTGAACACTTGCCAATCCTCACCTATAAACATAACCTCTGTATTCTTCCATACTTCAAAACAAATGCAGGGTTGGGACCAGATAGTTTGGCCCAGACTTTGACTCAACAAAAATCAGGAGTTCAGTATGAAAGATTGTGATTTCCACACATCGGGGAGGTACACAAATTCTCTAGATACCTTAGACCACCCTTTCCTACTGCTGAGTCGTCAGATTATGTTGGACAACAAATCCCAACATCTCAGCATGGTCAGAAATTATGGAAGCTGTAGTCCCACACCATCTGGAGACCTAAGGTTGGAAAAGGCTGCTTTTGAAATGCTTCAGCCATTCTGAATACATCCTGCTCTTACAAAGGTTCTTAGAGACTCTGGTAGGTTTACAGAGTGAATTCACAGACTGTGAACAGTTAAGTCCACATTGTCTCCAAACTAGTGGAAGCTCATATTAGAGAAAAGTTAGAAATGAGCAGAGTCATCAGCAGTCCAAATATGCTACAAATTTATCCAGAAAGCAAGTTCAGTCTGCAGAATTCAACACTCATTGACAGTAAAATCAATAATGCCTGAAGAGCAGCGTACTAAAATAATCATACTGATGACTAAACAGAACTGCCCCAGGCAAATAGATGCCTGACAGTGTTCAGTTTGGGCAAGGAAGTAAAAAAGGAAGGAGTAGTAGAATAAACAGTAGGCACAACGTATTTTAAAACCTGCAAGAGATGGAACAAGCAAGCAGAAAGATAATTAAAAAGTGGATTGAGGGATTAAAACATTTAACAACAGAAAACAGTTCCAGTCAGCAAGCATAGTGAACACAGCTTCCTGTTTCTTGACTATGCAAGAACAAATGACATGAGAAAGAGGTGGAACTTCTGAGCAACTGTAGAAAAGTTTTTTCAGCTATAGTTTCCAGAATCTCACATCCAGCATGGCTATGTTTTTGAATCTGTGAGCTTGCTTTTGAATCTGCTGTTGTTGTGTGCCTTCAAATTGTTTCCAGTTTAGGGCAACCCTAAGATGGCTCTAGCATGTTTTTTTTGTTTTTTGTTTTTTTTGGAGCTGAGAGTGTGTGACTTACTTAAGGTCGCCCAGTGGGTTTTCATGGCTGAGCAGGAATTGAACTCTAAGTCCTAGTCCAATGCTCAAGCCACTACACTATGCTGGCTCTCTTTTGACTCCATTTGGAAAATGGCTGAAAATATACCATGGGAATAGAAGACTCCTGAAATTTTCCCAACAACTTCCTTAGACTGTCTGTACCTTCAGAGACCCTCTCTTTCTGGATAGACAAACAAGCCACATGACCATGCACAAACCCAACCACCGTAGCTCAACAGCACTTACCTCACGTAAGAAGGGGGAATCCAGGCCAAGATATTTGGAGACAACATAGAGACAGAAGAGGTGCCTGTCAATGCCAGCACCTGTCATGGCTTGCCGGTAAAGTTTCTGGTGTTTCTCCGCTGCCACACGGAATAGATGCAATCTTGTGTTATCCTGGGATGAAAAACATATTGTCATGTCTAGAAGAGGTCTTGTTGCTCTCTCAAATCTTCTAGAGCAGAGATTGGTGATATACAGCACCCCCCAGGGCCCTTTTGCAGCTCTTGAGAACCAGAACTTTCATTGTAGTAAATAATACTAATTGCAACAATAATCTAAACCATTTTATTTAATTTGTTTGTAAATTCAGGGTTCTTAAAATATCACATTTTAAACTGACTCCTACTTGCATTTCAGGACTCACATCTTGGGTAGGATCTATCATAGCTCTGACAAAGTTGCAAGACTCAATTGTGCAGGAACGGACTGTTTCTGTGCGGCCCTCCCGAAAGAGACGGGTCATGGATGCCTCATATGTGAGGCAGAACTTTTTCTTGTCCTAGAACAACAGCAGGAGGAATTCTGGTTAAGGAGAAAGGAACCCTCAGATGAAGATAAGAATGAGATGGTCTCTGCATTAACAAAGTGTGAGTTAGCACCCCATACCCAAGCTGACATGAACTGCAACTGTTATTAGTGGGAATGCGTATAACAATCATTCTTCCTAGGAGACAGAAGAGCTTGGAAACTACCGGTACTTTTTTTTTTACAACAACTCCCAAAATTCTTCAGCTAGCATGGCCAGTGTAGGCTAGAAGAGTCTAGAAGTTGTATTTCAAAATGATTTTTTCAGGTTCTGGCTGAGAGGAAGCCCAATCGCATGACAGAAGCATGGAACCCAAATCATCCTATTCCCAGAATTAGAAGCCTTTTCAAAATCTGGGTCACAATAAAAGAATGGTTGTTCAACTGAAAATGCTATCTAAAAGCCTTTTTTCACCTCACCTGACTGCTAGATATATCACAGTTCTAGGGCAAGCCATGTCATTTATAACCGGGGCCACAAACCAACCTTCATCTGATTGTATCCACTTGCCTGCCTATCAGGGCCTTCCTCATGCCAAATGCCCTACCCGAAAATGTGCCAGCTGGAGGGCAAGCTGAATGAAGCTGTCCGGACTGGTGCGGCATTTCTTGATGAGACCTTTGCCAAAGTCCTTGAATGTGAAGGCGTGGAAGTCTACATCATTGGCAAGGGCATGAGCCACCCTAAAGGACTGCATGATCACTTCCTGGCACTGGAGACAAAGAAGAACAGGAGGTGAATGAGCAAAGAACAAGGCAAGTTTAAATGAAAAAAACCATTTCCCCCCATTTCTCTGATAAATTTCCCATCATGAAGAGTTACAAATGCCTCTACTGAAAATGTGACTCTACATTTTAAATAGAGAGTTACGAATGCATACCCGCCATAGTTACACAGCTACGCAGATACTCCAAGTCTGATCCCTACCATCCCAATTAATGGGCAGCAGCTGCTGTAATCAACAGAGATCCATTCCCTTATTCCTTTGGAAGCATTTGACTGATGTTCTCAACCCTGCCTGTGAGCATTCCCCAGTGCAACAGGAAGAAGCAATCCCACTTTGCACCTGAGAGCACTCACACAAGAGGGAATGGGAATGTCAGTCAGCTGCTTTCCCAGTGACAGTGGAATGGACCCCATTGAGTGCAACAGCCATTGGGAGACTTTCATGGTTCCTTTGTTGTTGTGTGCCTTCATGTCCTTTGCAACTTATGATCGACCCTGAGGCAAACCTATTACAGGGTTTTCTTGGCAAGTTTCTTGAGAAGGGGTTTGCTATTGCCATCCTCTGAGGCTGAGAGAGTGTGACTTGTCTAGGGTCACCCAGTGGGTTTTCCCAAGCGGGGGATTTGAACCCTGTTCTCCAGAGTCACAGCCCAATGCTCAAACCACAACACCATGCTGGCTCTTATGGGTTTCTAAATGTAAATACTTAGGAATCATGAATAATAAACAGTTAGGAATGTATAACTCTAGGTTATGCATTCTTAACTCCCCAACAGGATTCTGGCCTCCATTTCTACCCAAAGGCTACACTTTGCCTGACTCCATACCAGGTGTCCAACAGTGACCCCAGAATGGACCTTGGAAAAGCAGGCATGCTTCCTGGGTGGAGGATACTAAAAGTTGCAGTTCAAAAAAGAAACTTTCCTGAGCTCTATCAAAGGAGTTTCTCTTTATCCCCATCAGCGGTTATAACCATGGGATGAACAATGTCTCAGGTTTGTCATCTTATCTGCTTATGTTCTTTTGGTCATTATCTGCTCCTGCCTAAATCCATAATAAAAACAGGAAGCGGAAAAAGGGCCTCAGTAGTGACCCTAAATCTTTGGAGCTCCCTGCTAATTTACCTCTGCCTTGCCTCTTCAGCTCTAGCTTTAAGGCTGGCCTTAAAGATCTTTCTTTTTCATTATGCTTTTGTTTCTGTGTCAGAAAAAAACACAGCTTTGCAAGCAATTCCTGAATGTGATCATCCATAACTGGTACTTTATCTCTCAGTTCTATTGCTTAGGGAGGCTGCAAGCCTAACAAAGTGGCTTTAAAATACTTTAAAGAAATCAAGAAATTCCAAACTGTTGAGGCCTTAAGGTGGTTTCAATAACCTATAAATGGAGTCACTCCAGCTAAGATGGCTCTCATGCACAGAGCTATGTCTTTGCAAAGGGCAAGACTCTGTTTCTGCTTTCCGTTTTTATTGTGTCTGCATATATGCTGCCCTCTGAAACGAACCCCACAAATCCAGAATTTCTTGTTCCAATATCTTTTTGTCACCACCCTGACCCTGTACTCACCTCTGGTGGGATCTCCCACTGCAGCTTTTGGGGTGGGGCGATGCTGGAGTCCATGTCACCCTTACAGTTCCCATTATCATCATAACCCAGCTTGAAAGCATCTGTGGCAAGGGTGTACTATGGAAAAAATTCAACCAAGTAAGATGTATCACTGTATTTTGCCTCCCTTTCTGCTCCTCTTGTTCTAGATCAGGTTTAGGGACAATGCTTGGAACTACAACTCCCATAATTCTTTACCTTTTGTCTTATTGGCTTGAGGTTCTGAGAACTAAAGTCCAGAACAGTTGAAAATGTAAACGTTTCAACTCCTGCTCTTTTCCCACCTCTGCTCTAAGTGAACACTTCCTACTGCACTGCCACCCCCAGCAACTTTAGGAGTCCTTGCTTTCAAGTCTTTCCCTACCATCAAATCTCACTGTAGTAGATCCAAGTGGAACTTACTTCCCAAAGATGCCCCACAATGGGTGCATCAGCCCATGAGTGCTCTGCATTCATCCCACACTTTCCGTTGCGGTAAACAATCAATGTGAAAGATTTATCAAACCACCTGTTAGAAAAGAAGGGAAAGTAAAGATTTGCCAAGTCAACTGCAATTCTGAAATTCCTATTAAGTTGACATCCTTCCTACTGAGATTCCAGAAGATCTTGTTTGTGAATTTCAATTTTTCCATCTTACCACAAGTGATTGAGGAATATGGTCTAAAACACACTGCAAAAATAATCCAGTTTAAGACCGCTTTAGCTGCCCAGGATCAGTGCTACCTCTGTTCCTCATTCAAAATCCCAAAGAGAAAATTATTATATGCTTTTATGTGTTACTCAGATTACCTGTAGATATATTCCAAAGGGTACATCTACTGAAAAACAACCCTGTTATCACCTACAGCCGCACTATTTGCTGTAACTGTAAGGAAATCACTTACTTATAAAAGATTGCCAATGTCAATTGTACCTTATCTCACACAACTGTACTGATTATTTGGTATCTCCATCTACCAAATGTTAATGGCTGTTGACAATATGCAATAGAGATGGACTCTGGCCAAGGAAGAAGATGGAGACAATTCTGTAGAAATACCTTCAAGAGGCATCACCTTACCAAGGCTAAATCTGCATTGCAGAAATAATGCAGTTTGGCACCACTTTAACTGCCATGGTTCAATGCTATGGAATTTTGGGAATTGTAGTTTTGTGAGTTATTTAGACTCTGTCAGAGAGCTCTGGTGCCACAACAAACTACAAATCCCAGGATTCCATAGCATGGAGCCATGGCAGTTAAAGTGTTGTCAAACTGTATTAATACTGCAGTACAGATGCAGCCCAAAAGGAAATCAACCAGAAAACAAGAGCATATGGTAGCATGAAGGAAGTGAACTTCTCTAGCATACAATGTGTGTATGGGTCCCTGTTTGGACTTAGAAAATCTACTTTGGGGACTACATCTACCAAAGGACTCTATGTAGCATCAGCAGTGACCAAGCTGGCTGGAAGATTCCAAGAAGCTATAATCTAAAAAGTACAGTTTCTAAGCTCTGGTCCCTATGCACATGTCTTATGCATATCCATCTTACACATCTGTATTTTTTCAGGGGAGGCATATTCTTGAGAATTTTAAGGCTTGAACTTTCCAAGTCCTCTTTGTGTCTTTTGGAGAAAAGCAGATGAGGACCTTGCAAGCTCACAAGATCAGATGTGAAAAGTATGGAATGCATTCAGGCAGCCCAAGAAAGTACCAACCTGTCACAGCAGCGTCCATGCAAGAGGGACTTGGCATAGGCATCCAAAGAATGACCTGGATTGGGCTCTCTCAGCCCCTGCTCACTGGTGTCCAGAGTAACAAAGAAAGCAGCTTTCTCCACTATGTTCAATGACTGCTTGTTCTCTCCTGTTTGGAAGTAGGTACTGCGGGCCCTGGCCCAGGGGTCTCTGCAGAGAGAATTAGATAGCCATAAGCAAGTAACTGGTTAAATAGCACTGGCCACTCCAGGATAGCATTTCCTCAAGTTAAGGGAGGAGTTAGCCTACCATTAACCATTTGCAGCTTATAGCTCAGGCATAGGGCCCATAAGATCCTCCACTTGATGTTGTATTGCAGCTCCTATCAGCCCTATCTACCCAACATGGTGAATGGTAAAGGCTGTTGAGACCTACAAACTAGTAATATCTGGAGGGGGGCTCATTCCTCATTCCTGCCGTAGCACTTAGTGGTAGGCAACAGAGGCAGGGGCAACAACAGTGGAAGTGAGAAGAGAAAAGCAGGGGAATAGAGGGCCACTTGGAGTTGTTTGATAGGACTTATTCATGGAAAACAAGACAACAGCCTCTTTGCACCAACAATCTAAAGAGCAGCAGTTGTTTGGTTTTTTTTTTAACTGCTATTATGTGTGAGAGCTCATGCTCAGGAGCAGAAGGCAAGCAGCTCATGCTCAGGAGCAGAAGGTAAAGATAAGTCAGTTTTGAATCTGTCTCTGATGTCATCTGAAAGAACTCCCTCTTGCAAGGGAGTCTA
Organism: Phrynosoma platyrhinos; assembly: GCA_020142125.1. Lineage (NCBI taxonomy): Eukaryota > Metazoa > Chordata > Lepidosauria > Squamata > Phrynosomatidae > Phrynosoma > Phrynosoma platyrhinos. Next base: position 20,664,890 of record CM034710.1, read on the forward strand.
CTCCTTTCCTCAGGATAACACAACAGTGAGTATTTTATATGTTTGAAACATGTATATCAGGCCTAGCCACTGTAAGAAGAAGGTCCCTCCCTTCATCCACCATCATCGAGGGAGAGAGGGCAGGCCAGATCCACTGGATCTAGTCTGAACAAGAAGAAGGGTCCTCCCTCCAGTTCATCTGCCTTGGTCCAGGCTTTTGAGGGAGAGAAGATCTGCTGGACTTATTCCCCTTCCCCATCACCATTCCCTTCTCCTTTTGTGTCTTGTCTTTTTAGATTGTAAGCCTGAGGGCAGGGAACCGTCTAATTAATCCATTTGTAAGCTGCTCTGATAGCCTTTTGGTTGGAGCGGGGTATAAATACTTCATAATAATAATAATAATAAATACATTTCCATGTTAGTAGAAGAAATGTATAAACCTGCCCCAAGGTGGAGACACAGGAGTGCTCATCCTGGAATTGTACTACTGGAGAAGGTGTCCCTCCTCTTATTAAAGAAAGGAACACTTGATGCTTTCTCAATTGATGTTCTGGTGCTGGCATTTATAGCCTGACATGTTCCAGAGCTCCTCTAACAGAGAACCAAGTTCCTTTCTCCTTTCTTTAACATGATTTTTTTCCCTACTGAATGCTTCATTTGCTCAAGGGGAATCTGTTGGGGGTCATTCATAAACAGTGGATGAGTTCACAGCCAAAAGCGAGCAGACTGCAACATTACAGGTTTACATAGTGTACTCTGTGGCACCTTACCTCTTTCCTCCTTTCCCTCCATCCGTCCCTCTCCATGCCATCTCACCTCTCTTTTCTCTCTCTCTCTTCCCCTGTACTATCCTACATTTCTCCATCTCATCATCCTGTTTGTCTCAGTCTCTCCACACCATCTCTACAAGCCTCATGATATTAGGACAATGGCGATTAAAGACTAGTCCAAAGGCTCCATGTGCCCCTCAATTGATTATGCCTTTCCATCCCTATCTTAATTTTTAAGGGAATATGACAGCTTGCCTCAAGTCCCTCCCACCTCAAGCACTTCAGGTGGAAATGTGCATTGTGCAAACACACTCAAGCATTGTTCAGGAGTTGCTACTGACACAAAGAGTTGAGGTGGTCTCTCACCTGTCAGCTGCAGTCAGGGAAGGCAATTTCTCCTCCCCAGGTGAAGGGGGTGTGGGGTCACCGAGGATGGACTGGAACTGTGCCTGAAGCTCCCGTGGACGGAGCAGCCTCCCATTGTGGTACAGCAAGACCCGAAAGAAGCGCCCAGCATGGTATACTGCAATGTGCTTGCTGTCCTGCAGATGCTGTATGCTGTCTACAGAGAAGGAATATAAGGACATAAGAGCTCTGTTGGGGTTAGACTAAATGGTCGCCTAGCCCAATATCATGTTTCATCCCACAGTGAGCAACCAGGAGAAAAGGAAGGAGAGGAAATGGGTCATAGATTGATGGACTAGCAATTGCTCTGTACAAGAACCCAGAAATACTCTCAGTATTTCTGACTAAAGATGACAGTGGGTAACAGGCTGGCTCCTTACATAAGGAGTAGCAACACTGCCATGATAGAGCCCTCCACTGTCAAGGTCTTCTTGGGGTTGAAGTGGGACTTTCCTATTTCAAGGGGCAGGGAGTGAATCAAGGATTCTGTGCACAACTAAGTAAAGGCTGAAGTTAGAATCCATTTTTTTATTTTGCAATTCTCAGTTGCCTGCTTGGTTTAAAGGTATAGACAAAACCTGGCTGGGGAACTGGGTTTTAAACTACATGTGTACGCTGAAAGACATGGGACAACCATCCACACACCAGACACTCTCACCACTAGGGAGTGTTCTCTACACATTCTTATAAGCACTGCCTGGTCCAAAACCCACCTGGAGTGCAGCATGCTCTCCAGAGGATTTGCCCTCAACTTTCATTTAAATCATTACTACAAACAAGGAATAGGAAGAATGAACACAGATAACTACTTGTCACTGGCTGAAAAGGAGCCAGAATCAACCATTCTGGGATACAGGATTTTAATGGGAGCTCTAGGTATGTATGTGTGTGGTCAATCAGCCTTCCCCAATCTGGCACTTTAGCTATCTGAACTACAATTCCTATCATCCCCAACATTTGTCCATCCTGGATGGGACTGATGGCAGCTATAATCCCAAACAGCCAGAAGGCACTAAGTTGGGGGAACGAACGCTTGCTCAAAGGTTGTTCATCAAGGAAGGCTGATGCTTCAATGGCCACTTCTTTGTGTGGATCCTCAGATTTTTATACTGAAGGGTGTTTGGGATTTCAGCAGCCATGTCCTTCCTGGCAATCATGCCTTCATACTTTCCTCCACCAAGCCCACTCTCATCCATTAAACACGACCTATTGATCAACTCTGATCTTCCCTTGAAGCAGCCCATTTTTGGCTCAATCTTCCATCTGCCTACTTTGTCTGCAGAACTTCCCCTTACTTCTGTCCACTACTCAAAACCCATCCAAAGTCTAGCTAGGTGGGGAACTTGAAAACACAGGGGACAGTTTACAGAAACTTTGTGGGTGGTGATGCTTAGGAAGGGGAGCAAGTTGTGTGCGAACATCCTACCTTCCTCCATGCCTGGTATACGGGTGGTATTAAATACGCGTTCGTACTGAGCTGAACACATGGGCACACAACCTTGGATCAACATCTGAAAGGGAGGAAGTGAGTAGAAAAAGAAAGGGAGGGGGAAAGAGAGATAGAGCAGTCAAGAAGATATGTCTGCAAAGCTGCTGCAGAGGAAAAGAAAAAAGGAAGGAAGAAAGAAAAAACCTCAGCTCCAGCAGCATTAAATATGCTCCCAAGCACAACGTCTCCCAAAACTGTGTGAGAATCCCCAAATGAGGCAAGCAAAGCTCAGAATACAGAGTCCAGAGGGTCTGTCTGTATGCCTACAGCTTGAAAACATTTTGGACTACAGCTCCCAGACATCATGATTAAGAAGCTAGATTCAAGGATTTGCAGAATGCATAAGTGTGGGAACCAGAGAACACATAATATTTTTTAAAAGGCATCCTAAGTTTATGGACCAAGTTGGAAAGGCCATCAGGAGACTCCATAAAGCAGACACATCAAAAGGACCCATAGTTAGGGGTAGGGTGGCATCAGTTGTTTTATTACAGCCCCTGTTTCACTTACCAAGACCCACACCTGGCAACCGGGTGGTATTGAAGAGACGTTGCCACTGAGCCACACAGAGAGGGATGGTAGAATTAGGAACCATGCTCTTTTGCAGATGGGAGAGAACCCCAGGATTAGAGAGATGGGGGAACAAACAGAATTGTTGTCATGTTTAAGACACTTGATAAATCTAGTACAGTGAAGGAATCTGGGATGCTCCTGACAAAAATGCAATTGTTGTATAAACAAAGGAGCCATATAGAAATTCTATGTCAGGAGTGGGAAATGTGTGACCCTCCAGATGTTGTTGGACTGGAGTTCCCATTGGCCCTAGCCAATTTAATTACTGGTGAAGGATTATGTGAGTTGTAGTTCAGCAACATGTAGAGGATCAAATATTCATTAAGCTAAATCACTTTGATGAAAAGGAGGCCTCCAAAGACATGAGGAGTTCTGACAGAACATAGAATGACTGGCAATAGGATCTTGAGTTCAGCAAGTGGGGCAAACCGATTTTGCTCTCCAGTCTAGGACATTATCTTGGGGATAGCCTATGATGGCAGTCTGGGTTTTATATAGGAACAAATCACTTCCAGACCTACTCTCATTTATTTGCGGCATGCTAATCAAGAGCCAGTGATGTGGCATGGCAGGAATGTTAGATTTAAGGACCTAGTAACTCTTCTATCCCAGCACTGTTTCTGCAATCAGCACTGTGTAATGGTGACTTGCTTCACCTCCAAATAGTACTGCCACATCCACAAAATAGCAATATGGGACAGATGAAATTCATGACATACAGGCCTGACAATAAGATGATAGCCATTAACAAGTTTGTGCTCTGTGAGACTAAATATCAAATGAAAGTATTAATTTGAGTTAATTTTATCATATATTTCTCTGTAAAATTAAAACATGTCGTCTACAATTATAAATTACAAGATGCTCACATTTCTATCTTTACGAAGGACCTACAGTCCAAAATAGAGGCTTTTTGCCATCTTGTTCAGTCTATAAAGGAAAAGCTTTCCAACTCTCAAATAGGGGCATCTTTTATAATGTGACACCTGCCAATCCTATTAGGGATAATCTTTCAAGTAAAGAGCATCCCTTATAATATGTGGCAGCCCTACATCCAAAGCTGCTATTAGGCTCACTGCAGGAAAATACTTATTTCTGTGCCTATATTCTTTTCTTGACAGGGCTAGCACTAACTTAATGGCAAGGGTGAAACCAAATTAAATAAAACATTGGAATCATATGGCCATCCAGATGTTCTTGAACTGCAAGTCCCATTACTCATTGCCATTGCTTGTGCTAACTATATGGCTAATAGGAATTGCAATCCAAAAATGTCTGGAGACTCTCCAGTTGCTTCGATGCAGGTTAAGAAATCAGTGGAGAATGTATTTAAAAAGTCCTAAATGCACCTAATCAAAAGCCTATCCCCTTAGAATAGATAGATCTCCATGCAGATACTATAACCTTTAAAAATAAAAACTGGATCTAATTATGGCTCTCCTACATAAAAGCCACAAGCTCCATTTGGGCACTTGCATGAGCCTATCACCATCTTTCAGGCTGCATAATATACCCAATGATACCCAGAGTGGCATAGTGGTTTAAAAGCTGGACTATGACTCTGGAGACCAGGGTTCGATTTCCAGCTCAGCCATGAAACCCACTGGGCAACCCTGGGCAAGTCACATGCTCTCGGCCTCAGGGAAAGACAATGGCAAACCTCCTCTGAACAAATCTTGCCAAGAAAAGCCCTTAGGGTCACCATAAGTTGGAAACAACTTCAAGGCACACATCAGCAACAACAACATATCCTGTTGGGTCCCCATCCTCAGCAATTTGGGGAAAAGGGTTGGGATGCAAATGTGCTGAATAAACAGTGACTTTGTAGACTGCCAGTGTGCCACAGTGACCACATCTATGGTCATCATAGCAGAAGTCTCAGTCACACAACATTCTCAGCAATTTGCTATGTCCCAAGTGATGGCAGAGACATTATTGTTTATGGGCTGGATTAAACCCAACACTGCAATAAAAAGGAACCAGGAATATTCCAGAATTTTAAAAGACAAAATTAAAAAATCTAGTTAGAAACAGAGAAAGAGAAGGGAAATGATTTAAAGAAATCTTCCTGAACCTGATGCCCTTCAGATGAGTTGAACTACAATTCTTATTTTCCTCATCCAGAATGATGGGAAAGGTGACACAATATGTCTGAAAGGCACCAGGTCCCAAAGGCTGTTTGAAGAGCCAAAATGGCAAGGTTTTTAAAATTTTATTCCCAGTGAAGTTTATTTTGCAATTCTAATCTTCCCTCATTCAGCAGGCTGAAGGAAACTCCCCATATTTATTTATTATTTATTTGCAGTATTTATACCCCACACTTCAGCCATAAAGGCTCTCAGAGCAGTTTACAAATTGTTAATTTAACACTTCCCTGCTCTCAGGCTTACAGTCTAAAATTACATGACACAAAAGGAGAAGAGAATGTCAGTGTGGAAGGGGATCAAGTCCAGCGGATACTGCCAATTCTCTCCCTCCAAAGCCAAGGAGGTGGCAGTTGGAATGGAGGGAGGCTTTTCATATGGCCTTGGGACTCAGCATGATAGAACTGTGTCTGCCTCTTCTCTCCCTCTGAGGCCATATCCCACCTCTCCTCAGTCTAACTCTACCTCTCCATTCATCATCTAGAGCAGCCATGCTCCCCACCCAACTCCACCATGGATTTTGATCTCACTCACCGGCTTGATCTCCTCCTGGGTGAGTTTCCGTCGGTACTGCATCATGGCATAGACAAGATTTCCAGCACGAGCAGCCTGGACCGGAGTAGGGGTTACATAGATGAAATCCTAAAACAAATGTGTGTGGACAAAAGGAGAAAGTGTGCTGATGGGTCAGATAAGCCTAAAAAGAAGTGTCTATCCCCCCTGAAATAAAATTCTCAGTTTTTGAAACTCACCATGACATAATAGTTGCTATTTACCATCAAGGGGCCTCTTCCACGGAGATACACATATTCCTCCCACCAGTCAGTTACCTGGGAAAGAGATAGGGTTGTTGGGGGGGGGGGGAGAGAGAATTTGAAAAGACACAGAAATATACAAACCATACCCAGGGCAAAATGCCCACAGAACCCCTTGTGAGGGCTTCTATCTATCCCCACATCTGCCACCAAATGTGATGATCCTCTTCCTATCCCACTACTATGGCATCAAATGTGGGGACCTTCTAGATGAGTGAAAGACTTTTGTTTGTTTAATCCCACCACTGGACATCATTACCCTTAAATAACTGCTGCCACCAAACATTCCAATAACCCTTGTGTAGTTGTCTCAGATGCACAAATGTATAATACAAAAAATAATGCATTAAACAGAAGTTCAACATACAGTTAAAATTGCTCATTTAAAACAACCAAAACCTGACTAACTTCCACTGAAACTGTCCTACAAACAAACCTTTTTTGAAATCCTTCCAAACATTCACCCATTCCATCATTCCATGCTCTTCTTACCTCCCCCAACAGATTGTTACCATATTACATATATTAAACCTCACCTACATAACCATATTTTATCTTCATTTGTCTAATAAACAAAACTCCCCCCTCAAGTCCATAACATCACACCCCTCTATCCGTCTTCACTCACATAGTTGGCTGCCCACCAAGACTTGACCTTCAGGTACCACTGCAAGCGAGATCCAAGGGTCTGTTCAAAGTCACGGGCAAGTCCTGCCATCCGCTGGAATTCATCATCTGTTGTAAGCGGCCGTATGGACTCCAAATACTAGTGGGGAGAAAGAGACAGGATCAGAAGGTTAGAGTTTGGTCCTCTCCCAAAGCCAAGAGAGCACATCTATCCTCATATAAGTCTCTGCAAAAGCACTTTGTACATGAGACCTTGTAGAACTAAAAGTGAGGGTCCCTGCAGATATGTAATAAGTCCGGAAGGAAGGAAAAAGTGTGTTGGAACATCCAAAATATATATAGTGCCCCCATTTCATACACCTTAGTGTAGCTTCTATTTGTTTATGTGCCGTAAGAAATAAAGAAATTATTTGAAGAAGGAATGTAGCTTCATGGTAGAATGCAAGCCTTGCATGTAGAAGGTTCCAAGTTCAATCCCTGACATCTCTAGGTAAAATGGATAAGCAGAACTTTGCAACAAAAATTGTAGGAAGGGGTGCTCCTAATCAAGATTCCAGCCAGCTATTCCCTTTCCCAGGATTGCTGCTGGTGATAGAGGTGTGTACCTCCAAGTCATTTCTGACTTACAGCAACCCTGAGGCAAACCTATCACAGGCGTTTTCTTGACAAGATTTGTTCAGAAGGGGGTTGTCCTTGCCTCCCCTTGAGGCTGAGAGTGTGTGATTTGCCCAGGGGACACCCAGTGGTTTTCCATGTCTCAGCAGGGATCTGAATCTTGATCTCCCAGAGCTCTAGTGCAACATTAAAACCATTACACCACACTTGTGCTCACCCTCCCAGGATGCTCTATTCCATTTGCCTTCCTCTATTTTTATCTTCAGTCATTTGTGGCATTCTATGACCACTGAACATGCTCAAAGAGCAAGGTCAAAAAGAAAGATAAGACACATCTGAAATAAAGTAGACAATTCTCTACTGCAATCAGACCCCATGACCTGAGTTGAAAAGTAGTCAATCTACCATATATACTTGACTATAAGTGAACTTCATGTATAAGTCAAGGGTAGGTTTGGGTGCCAAAATTATGAATTTTGCCATGACCCGTGGAGAGGTCAAGGCAAAACCTGGAGGCTCCTTCAGTGTGCGTATGTGTGTGCACAGTCAAGAGGGATTCTAACTGAGGCTTTTTGCTTCAGCGTTTCAACTTTGATTTGAGCCTTCATTCCATAGACAGCGGTGGACAGCGCCGGCAGGAGAAGGACTCTGTTTATTTAACCATCAGTAACCACGACTCTTTCTGCTTGGCTCAAAAGAAAAAGGAACTTTTTCCCCACCACATGGGGAAATCTGAAAGAGTTGCTATCACATTACCATACAGACTTGTAAATAAGTCAACCTGGGATTTTGGGGTCAATTTTTGGGCATACATTTTTAGACTTATAGATGAGTATATACCAGGGGTAGGCAACCTAAGGCCTGGGGGCCGAATGCGGCCCTCTGAGGTCTTTGGACCGGCCCCAGGCTGGTCCTGCTGCCACCGCTGCCTCCCACCATGATGATATTGATTATTGTTGTTATTACTTGTTCTTGGGGTTTTATTGGCAAAATCTCCACAGGGGTTTTGCCATGGCTTTTCTGGGGCTGAGAGAGTGTGCATGCATATTTTTTAAATTTTTTAATATTAAAAAATATTTCTATATTTATTTATTTATTTATTTATTTTTGGTGCTTCGGCCCCCCAATTGTCTGAGGGACAGCAACCCGGCCCGCGGCTCAAAAAGGTTGCCTACCCCTGGTATATATGGTAGGTCTGGAAGATCGCAGTTATGTAATTCATCACACGGGGGCAGCAATCAGCAGTTCGTGGCAGTCACACAGACCAAGAATGTTGGGTTCTTCATGGTTGGACAATTGTTATGCACAGGGTGAAAAGATTTGACAATAATTCATCTTTGTATTTAATGTGTAGGATTTTTTTATTAAAAAATTAATTACAATTAATTTTAAAAATAACTAGAAGCATGCTGACAATTACTGAGATTTTAAAAGGCACAGAGGAACAAATTGAATCCCTTTCTCTCCTACTGCAGTTATGAGGAATATCTGTCTTCTGA
>CM034710.1:20687732-20697892 GCA_020142125.1 Phrynosoma platyrhinos
CCTTTTTGCAAGAAACTTCCCAACAAAGAAAGCCAAGGCGCTGGCGCCCAGTGGCAAATGGGTGCCGCAAATAGGGCCTCTGCAGCACAGAAAGAAGCTCTGCGCCGCCGACGCCATCCCTCCTCCTCGCTTGCTAATGCCCCTGGAGGAGGAGGAGGAGGAGGAGGAGAAAGAGGAGAAGAAGAAGAAGAGCTATAGTCCCTCATCAGCCGCATCGCAGGGTCCTCCAGGTGGAGGGATGAAGAAGAAGAGGAGGAGGAGGAGGAAGAGCAGGCGACGCTCTTGGCTTTCTTTGTTGGGAAGTTTCTTGCAGATTTTCCTGGGTTAAAAAGTCGTCTTATAAGCCAGAAAATACGGTACTTAACTTACAGCCAGAAAATACCAAACACAAATATATGCCAATTGCAGTATATACGAAATATTTAATCAACATCAAGTCAATTTACATACCAGTGATAGAAACAAGAGACTCTGACTTTATTATCACCTCCCTTTCCTCCCCACTTTTATTGAGCTGAGTCATTGTGGCAATCTATCATAGGACCTTATCCCACAGGGCCAAAAGCAGCAAGAATCCACTAAGAATCAGGCGCTATAGCGCTATAGAGAATCAGGCACTATAGCGCTATAGTTTTCCGTGTGATTACACGACGTCGCTCAGAATCCGCTAAGAATCAGGCGCTATAGCGCTATAGTTTTCCGTGTGATTACACGACGTCGCTCAGAATCCAGCAAGAAACCGCTCGGAATGCAGCATCATTCGCATTCTTTTGAATGTCGGTTTCAGCGGGCATTGCAATAGCGCGAGCTTATCCACAGCGCTATTATAGTGCTAGCGCCATATTTATACTAGCGCTATAGTACTGCAATGATGCTCATATCGCTTTCTTGCCACTTTTGAGAGCAGCGTGGGATAAGGTCCATAGTCCATTCGTTTTTAATCAGCTGAACTGCCATTAGAAAACTGGCCAAATCAAATATGACTCTTATGGGTCTACTTGTCATGTTGTCTTCAGTTGCCTTTGTCCCATCTGTCCCCCTGCCAGCTATATATTTCTGTCTTGGGCTGTTATACAGACAGCACTAAAACACTGTTCCAGGGTTTCCACAGTTGACTGTCTACATTGATACCAGCATTCCTCCAAGGGAATTCCTCTGAATCTACCTAATGTATCTGCAGAGGGAAAAGTATTCATTCTAAGCCAAGGTAAGAACTCTCCTATGCTTTAGATGCAAAAGTTTGTTATATATGATGGAAGACCATTCTTAATATCCAGTCTAGGGCATGCTCTTTGAGTATTAATTTCACCCAACAATTCAGGGAAGTCTATATCCATGATGCCTTGTTTCACAATCTCAATAGCTTTTTTTCCTGCCTTGCCATAATAAACATCCAGCTGAAAATCCAGCCTTTTCTATTATAGACCAATTTGTCCCATTCATTATCTGGAATGTCCAATAATCTCATTTTAGGTCCAAAACACACTGCAGAAATAATCCAGTTTGAGATTGATTTAACAGTCAGAGAGCTTTCATGCCACAAACTACAGTTCCCAGGATTCCCTAGCATTGAGCCAAGACAAAGTGATCTCAAACTGGATTATTTCTGCAGTGTGTTTTGGACCTTAGACTCTTGGGCCCAATTTAAAGGCCAATCTGATCCAAAATACTAGCATCTTACAGTTTATTAGTTAAGGTAGTTTCAATATTATTGGCTTCTGCTCACAGCAATAAGGATGATATACTATTTGATAACTGAATATTATCCTTAATTATTGGTTTTGTGTCAATTTAGCCCTTTGCACATTTCATGTTGTTCCTGAGTTGTGCTCCACAGAGTAGCTGCTGCACCACTTTTGCCTGATTGAAGAGCAGGCTCTACTAATTGGCCTACTTAATCATAGTAAAATTTGACCACACCTGTTATTATATGCCCTGCATTTTCTCTAGCTGATTCAATATGGGTTTTGAATAATCATGATCTGGAAAAGATCATCCCTAGATATTTAAATTGCTTAACCTGAGCAATCTGATAGTATTCATAGCCCATTTAAAATGTTTTTGATCTTTCCCAATAACCAGCCATGACACGCATTTTATTGTAGTTTATCATGGTTAATAATTCAGATTTGCAATAACTGCAAACATCTCTTATTCCTCTTAAACCCATTTGTGATGAAGACATGAGAATTGTACTGTCAGCATAAAGCAGAAAACAGATAGATTCCACACATGCCCCAAATACTGGACTATAGGCAGGACTGGAAAAAGTGCTAGAGATATTATTTGCATACAAATTAAGCAACAAAAGGACCAGCAGACAGGTATTATCTGGTTACGTGACAGGCAACACCTGCTGAAATTCCCTCTCATTAAAGGTGCAGGAGGCATCTCCAGTTTTCAGTCTGGAAACCTTAATCCTGGAATAGAAGATTAAACTACCGTATTTTCCAGCGTATAAGACGACCCGGCGTATAAGACGACCCCCATTTTTCTAGTCAAAATATAGAGTTTTAGCACCTCTATCCTCCCTATCCTTATACCCGGTGTATAAGACGACCCCCCACTTTAACCACAGATTTTTCAGGTTAAAAAGTAGTCTTATATGCAGGAAAATAAGGTACCTGTAGTTTTCTATTACAGGATTAGGGTTGCCAGACTAAAAATTGGAGGTGCCTCCTGTACAAATATGTTTATGTGCTGAGGATCAAGCCCCAACTATGCCTTGTATTCATGCAATCAGGAAGTTACTTGTCTTACCACTTTGCCTTTCTGTAGATGGGTTTTTGTTGGAGAAAAAAAAAGTGGGTACATTTGAATGGTTTTGTGTTTTGAAGCTCAGAAGCCACCTATGTCTTTTAGTCAGGATCTAGACAAGTTTCTGGCCTTATCACTTTGCCCTTATGTGAAATGCATGCATTTTGAACAGCCTCAAGTAGCATGGAAATTGTTTTGTAAATGAGCCTTTTTTTATGGGAAAACCATTTTGTGATGGCACATTAAGTCTCTCAAAATTATAAATACAGTTGTCTTCCCAAAAATATTGGGACCCTTCACTTTTATCCTATTACAATATCTGAAAAATATTAGATAAAATGCAACTTTTGTTTTTAACAGGCAAGATAGCTAGGAATCCTGCCTCTGTATCCCTGCTTGAAACTGCAAATGTATCTATACTACATAGTTCTTGCAGTTTGATACCACTTTAGCAGCCACAGCTGCACCCTATGGAATGCTAGAAGTTGTAGTTTGGTGATACTTAGAATTCTCTGCTAGAGAGCTCTAGTGCTATAGTTCAAGGGAGTGGACTAGAGCTCTTCAGTACAGAATACCAATTATCTCACCCAACAACAAATCCAGGGCTTCCATAGGATGGAGGCATGGAAGTTAAAGTTTCATCCAACTGTTGTAATTGTGTAATACACATACAGGCATGATTCCTCGGTTTCTCGCTTACATCTCACATTTCTTTACTGCCTTCCACCAGCTTATTTTGTGCTATTCTCAGGCAATCAAGGATATATATATATATATATATATATATATATATATATATATATATAAAGTAGACTCCTCAAGCTCTTTTTATGGGAGCTGTTGGGTAAGCTGGAGGGATCCCAACTTTAGATTTCCCTTCCTTTTTCTTTTGTATCATGTCTCTTCACAATCTAGGGACTGTCTTGCAGGTGTTGACCACACATAAGCTGCTTCAGAAGCCTTTGGGGATAAAAATACTTCAAATAAATCAATTGTCCTACTTCAGATGTCAACACCACCCCTGGAAAGCCTCCACATATGTAAGAGTTATTCAAATTCTAGGTAAAACTACAACTGGTCCAGTAATTCTTACAATTCTGTAAGATGGACGAGCATTATCCTCCCAATACTGCAGATAAAGTCAGTGAAGGGAGGCAATCCCATCCCATCAAGAAGGAGGGAGAGAAGCTAAGCCAGGAACAGTTTAATGAAAGGTTTATTTTGATCTGTCTACTAGGGTTAGGAATTGGTATCATATTAAGGCACAGAAAAAGAACCTCCAGTCTATGGAGGTTCTTCTCCTGTGCCTTAATGATACCAATTCAGTCATAACTTACAATTTCCATAGTTTACAATAAACTATGGTCTCAGCTTGGGGGCTTATCACAGTTGACCACTGTATGAACAAAATATTAGACTAGGCAGGTTTATGGTATGATCCTACAAGGTTCTTCCCTCCTTACATTAAGCAAAGAGCAATAAAATTTGTCAGGGACCTCCATACATCTTTGTGAACTTTATGCAAAGTATTGATTTATCTAGAAAGTTTTTTTTAAATAAATGTCTTCTTTTTTAAAACAAACAAACAAACAAACTACAAGTGACAGGAGCCAAAAGATTGCAAACAAGCAAAAATTCTCACAGGAGGTAAAGTAGAATTAAATTGCACTACATGTTGGAGGGTTTTTCACTGCCATGGTAACACAGCAGAGATGGCACTCAAGGGGAACTAAGAGCAATCTGAGTACCAGAAAGTCATTCAGCTTAGTAGGAAGGAGGCCTCCCCTCCATCTTCTCACAGTGAGACACTCACCTTATTTAGGTCTTGGGCTGCCTCTGGATCTAAAGATTACACGGGTATTTCAAATATATGAGGAAAAAGCAACAGACATTCTCAAACCCTTGCCACCCTGACACTATTCAGATTCAAGAGACAAGAACCAATCTGATTTTCCTGGACTTTCCTGCAATTGGGATGTCAAGTTGAACACTAGCAACTTTGGCTACTGTCTATGAAACCACATTTCCATACCAGAAGACTCCAAGGTCTCAACCACATAAGCCTTCCTTCAACATTAACTTTCAGGTCCCAATAAATAAAAAAAAGAGTGCTGAATGTGTGATCAGAAGAGAAACAGAGGACACAGAAGTGGGTTGCTATGGCACAGTGACAACTGGAGTGGAGAGGAAGAGGTGTCATAGGTCTCAGTAAAGACCAAAAATGGCTTTAAAGAACAGAACATTTAAGAAATGACTGATCAAGCTGACTTTGTGCAATGACTATTTTAAGTTAATGCTGTTTTTAATAGGATGGTTTAATTATTTTTAATTTTAATGTAGTTCCCCCCCCCCCCATTGTACTTTGTCTTACTCTATGTTGTAAGTCATCTTTGGTCTCATTTTGGGAGAAAGGTGAGATATAAAATAAATAAATAAGTCAACAAATTATGGAAAATATGAATGAATATAGTCATTAAAATACTCTTGTTTTTACTGTCTCATTCCCAGGAAACAGGGTGTGAACCCAAGTGTTCTGGCTAGACCCCAACTAGGCAAAAGGTAATGCTCTCTAACCTAGATTCCCTCCCACCAAAGGCCTTGCACAACCTTGTTATTCTCAAGGTGTTTAGCTGCAAAAGTTAAGAGCAGCCTTTTTCAACCTGGCATGTTACAGATCCAACTGACTACAACTTCCATCATCTCCCATCCAGCAAAAGGCCAGAAAGCAGCTTTCCTCAACCTGATGACCTCTGAATGAAATCACATAACTAGTTAGCATGGTCAATGAATGAGCTAAACACAGACCATCTGAATATTTGGGTGGGGGGAGGTATTCTGGTTCTGCAAAAGTTGGAAATGCAAGATTGCTGTACTGCACCTCTTGTTGGGCAAAAAACACATTTTGGCCATCAATACCAATGCAGAAGGCCCTAGCATTTCTGACCTTCTGTATCATGCCCAAGGAGAGAATGGCAGGCAGGATTTATTGTTATAGAATCATATATCTAGGAGAATGGATGGGCAATTTCCAGGCATGTAATCTCTTTTGGAGAAGTAAGCCCTGGGACTCTCTAATGCAAGGGTGAGCAAAGTACATCTTGGGGCCATATGTTACTAAAGGCCCTTTTTGCTGCCTTCAATTCCTCCAGGCTCAGTCAGATGACTTCTTTTTCGGCTGTTCCAATTTCCTCTCTTGGAAGCCTAAGGGAGACACAATCCATATTTAACTAGGTTTCAGGCCTTCCTACTACTGTTTGATCAAATGCTGACTTAAAAAAACAGATGTACTGCCTTTGCAGACTGCTAGAAATAGTGCAAATTGAGTCCACTTTAACTGCCCTGGCTCAGTGCTAGGGAATTATGGGAATTGTATTTTTTTCTGAGACATTGAGCCTTCTCTGTCAGAGAGCTCTGGTGCCACAATAAACTACAGTTCCCATGATTCCCTAGCACTGAGTCAGGGCAGTTAAAGTGGACTCAATTTGCACTTTTTCTAGCAGTCTGCAAAGTCCTGTAGACTATCAGCCACTTGTTTTAAGTTCCTGAAATTTTCAGAAGTCCATGTGACGACCTCCCGCCAAGTATCCTAGAGACAGAAAACTGGACCCTGGACTCACCACAGTTCCCCACTCTTGCTGTAATATGACCACCTTTTGAAGCTGGTTCTTGGTTCAAATTTCTGTTGAACTAAGGATTCCTGAAGTGTATGTGGACAAATTTCTCTTTCTCTCTCATTCTCTGCCTCTGTGTCCCATTTCTATGCACCAATGTAAATACAATCTCTTTCACACAGTTATTATAATTATCAACAAGTGCAATATCATTGATTGAAAACAATCTTGCCCTTTCCTAGACCTCATCCCTAAACACAACCATGTAATCATGTATATGCCAATGCTCTCCACTTCAGAAGCAGCTGCATCTCAATATTTGGTGTGAAAATTCTGAACACTTAAGAGTGGGGTGTTAATTGGTTAACGTCTGCTGCATACTGTCTGCCAAGGACCGGATGCAGCTGGGCTGGAAGAAAAAGGAAGAAGCTGGAGGAGATTCCACCCCCCGCCCCCCTGCAGCACAAGCAAATATTTTTGCCTTGGGCTTAGCCTGCAGCTCCAGCAAATTTAAAAATAGTTCATCTCTGCTGCACAATGGTAGGATGAAGGCTGATGGAAACCTTGAGCCAAGACTAAAGTCTAGAATGCTAAGGAAGGAAGAGATTCAGACACCATTTGGTTGACTCTCCTCTTTCCCCCAGCCCATGCAAGAAATCCATGGGATTTGTATTTTTTTTTGAAAGGGTGAGATGGTAGCTTTAGTTAGCAAACAAGTTCCACTAAATTCAATAGGGCAGCATCCCAGGTAAGTGGGTTTAGGCTTCCAGCCTTAATTAGTTGCACTTTGTTTGCAATGAATTAAAGTAATATCTAACTTGTTTCAGCCAGCTGTCATTGAAGCTGCCCAGTAATAGGTAATGAAATGGGGAAGTGGATATTTAAAGCCATCCCCTCATCTTTGCAAAAGGGGGGGCATTAAATGTGCAAAAACAAAACAAACTGAGCATAGAATCCAGAACAAATAAAACCCTGTCCTTCTAATCCTTCAAACAAAGGCAAGCAATTTCCCAAGCCTGAGACCCAGTAGGGAGCACACTGTTTTTACCAAATTTTTGCAAGTCTATGATGTCAAACAGTGTTCCATAGAACCTTGTAAATTCACAGGACAGAATAGCTACATCCTTTCCCAAAGTGACAGGATGGGAAGAGAGAAGGCCACCATAATGTGGTGATGTGGATTCTATAGCATTCCCGTAGGAGCCACAAAACAAGATGCCAAAGCCTTGTGTTACCTAGACCTGCCTTGAATGGCAGGCCATCATTTTGTATTCTTAGGAGTCCTTCTAGTTGCTTGATAGTGATCCAACAGCCTAAAGTGAATTTCACAATGCAAACTGATCCTTTTATGAATAGTCAGGTTCCATCATTAAGTTGCTGTCATCTAGCAATGCAACCTTTGTGGTTAAGTGATATGCAAACTGAAGGGAACAACGTCTTCACAGCTTATTGCCTAAGAGCTGCCAGATATTTGTTTCTGAAGCCAGCAAAACCCAAAGAGATATAGAAAACTACAGATAATTAAGACATTATGTGAAAATGAAAGATTGTTTTCAGTTAACAGATTTTGAAAAAGCTGGGTGCATTTTTAGAATGAAAAATGACAATTCTGAGTGATGCAATTTATCATCATGCAGACACACTTTGCTTGCAACCACAGATATTCAGAGCCATGTACATTATGATTCTAAGATATATTGTAGTGAATGAAAGCAAGATCTCTAAAAACCTAACTTATACCTACCCTTGATTTCTAGGCCCTCTGACCTCTTGCCTTTCCAGTCAGGACTTTGCCTTAAGAGCACAACTAGACTTGCTGAAGTTGCAGAAAGCAGCAGTTCCCTATTTTGCAGGGGTTGCTGTCCACCAGCAGCTGGTGCTGACCTACCCAGGCAATTTGATATCCAATTCCCCTATTGAACTGGATTGTGACAGTAAGAATTTCATTTGAGCTGGAGTCTTCAAATTAATTTTGTTATTCTGCTGCACAGGATTATTATGTAAAATGTCTTGGGTGCAATTTGGCCAGAGAGAGAGAGAGAGAGGGAGGGAGGGGAAAAATCACATTAAAATTGGTCCCAAACTTAACAGAGTTCCAATTTTGTTCAGCATTTTGAAGCAAAGAAGGAAATAGGCCTGTTTCCTTCAGGGAGGTCTGCTGCTTCTTGCTGTACTCCAAGAGGGCTTTCCTCAAGAGTCAAGCTGCTACAGAAAGAGACAGCAAGTACAGTATTGCTGCAAGTAGAGGGGCTGAATTACTCAGACCAGGCCTGCAGAATGAAAGGAAAAAATACACATCTGGGGTGAATCACTTACACACACACACAGATTCCAGCCTCTTAAAATTCCCAAGGCCTCCACAGTAAAAAGACAGGGAGAAGCACTGATATCTAGGTGAAACGTCAAACCGCAGTAACAAGATGTTACCAGCTTTTGCCTCCATACCCCAGGAGCCATTATATCATTATGTGCAATTATAGAAAAAAAACTGGTTTGAACCCTTGAGTGAATATTTGGCACAGTACAGCAGGACTCAACACCAACTTTAAGCTTGCAAGATCTACTTTGTGTTAAGACTGCAACTGTGAGATCTAAAAACTAGAGCAGAGGAAAGAAAGGAGCACAAGCAGGAAGACAGATGTGAAGAATTAAGCTAACTGGATCTTTCTCAGGTCCATGTTCAGCCAACAAATTTGTGCCATACCAAAATTAAGCTCATAAAAAATCCAATCCCATTTCTTCTCCCAACTGTTCTTTTTCAACACCCTAATTTGCAAAGAAGGGAACTTTTTAGTTGTTGATACTGCCTAACAAAGGGGCAGCAGAAACTTTAAAACTATTACAGATCACTCAAATCTACCAGTAGATCCTTTTCTACTTCTGCCTCTCCCTGCAAGCAAAGCATATGGAAGAGTCAGGATTTAGTACATCAACTCCTTAAATCTCAAGGATCCAACCAACAGAAGCCCTTGATTTTCTCCCCCCGCAGTATTGTATAACATTAATAAATAATTTTAATAATTAATAACATCAAATAAATAAATAAATAACATTTGTATATTATTTTCATGGTTTCTAAAGGGCTTCATGAGCATTTTTAATAACTGTAATCCTTACAACAAATCCTACAAAGTAAATCATTATTATTTTCCATCAAAGACTCTCCCTCAGGGAATCCTGTCTGCCAGAGCCACATCATACAACCTGTTAGTCCACTGAATCCCATAGCTACAATATGTATCATCTTTAACCCATCACTTTACTGTCATCTTTGAATGCCAAAGGCAACCAGGAAGTAGCTGTCTTATTACTATACAATTGTTTCACTTAGCATGAACACAAACAATAGAAAATTCTACTAATAGTCACTCTCATCAAACAACATGTCTAATTTGATTACTGGATTCCTCTGTCACCCCAAGTGTTTATAGATTTGCTCCACTTTTGTGAATATCTTGTGCAAGAATGGGAGTAAAAGAAGATGCAAACTTAAGATAGGGAACTGAGAAATAATCACTTGCCTTAATCACCAGAAACCTTGTCTGAGGTTGAAAGGAGTAACCATAAAGGCTAAAAGATTTTTTAAAATAAAAGATTATTATTGCTTATAATGAAAAAAAGTTCTGCTGTGATTTTTTTTTTAAAAAACCAAACACCTCTTTTTCATGCAAATACAAAACAAAAGCACAGAAACCATTGCAGGCAATGCACAAAGTTCAAACAAAGTGTTTCTGTGGAATGTAGTTCTAATACAGTGGTACCTCTACTTACGAAATTAATTCGTTCCAGCAG
>CM034710.1:20724002-20736140 GCA_020142125.1 Phrynosoma platyrhinos
CCACCAATTATGGCTCTATCTGATGGTGTTTCCAATTATTGGGATGACAGAGAATTGATTAGGATTGTCCCTGCCAAATCAGGATACTTGGTGATCATGTGGGTTGGGATAGACGTATTCCTTAGCAGACCTTTCTAACTGTGTACATAGAACTGAAGAATGGGCATGCCCTCCAACCAGTGGCGTCACTGGGGGGTGCGGTTGTGCAGTCCACACCAGGTGATACCCTAGAAGAGGAGTGATGCCTAATAGGGCTGTCCTCCCGCTGGGGGGACGGGCAAGCACATCCGGCCATACTTCCCTGTGGCAATGGCAGTCTTCTCGCAAGGAGACCACCCCCACAGTGGCAAAGGGGGTGAATGTGGGCTTTTGGCCATGTCCCCTGGCATCCCCGTCCCCCGTATCAGGTGACACCAGGAGTCATGATGACACTGCTGCCATCCCAGTTTTTCAGCTGCTCTTAAAATGTCCCATTTTCTTTTTCCTCCTTTGTCCACAGTAAACGTCCATTGCTGCAGATTGAATTCAAAGTGAAAAAATGTTTGCACCCAATTAACTCAGCAGTTGGGAGATGAAGTTGGGGGGCAGAATCTTGTCCTTCTCTGCCGGCTCAGGCAAATGCAAACTGAGGCACTCTATCCTAGCTTATAGGTTCTTCCTCATTAATAACTTTCGCCAATTTGACTACACTCTGATATTGCACGGCCACATGTGTCCTGGTTTGCATCTGTTAAATGGTGCAGGGTAGGAAGGGACATGTTGTCTTCCTTGGGCAAAAAAAATCTCTTTTCCTCAGAGACTCTCTTTTGCCTGTGTACTGGCATCCTAGACCCAGCTTGTGTGTGGTTGCGGTGACACATTGCACTCCAGCATCCAAAGAGAGGAAGCTGTGTGCCCTTGTTGCATCCTCCGTTTAGAAACCACCTGTGTGCTTTGTCACCCGCAGTATTGTGGTGGCTATTTCCAGACTTAGAGACCTTATCTGTATTTATGTTGATTCTGAATAAGTCCCTTGAACTTTTAAGAATTGCATTTTTGGATGGACAAAGGAAGGGAAACGGATGAGGAAACTAAAAGGAACGTGTCAAGGGAGGGCCAGCTCTTTTCAGAACAACTTCTTGTAACTGGGGACTCTTCAGTGGAGGCATACCAGAAATGTGTGAATTTGTAGGAGGGGGGACTTCTTTAGCTGGTCACTTAAGTTTGTCACTTGGAAACTTTTTTTTTTTAAAGCCTCATCACAAAATCTTAGGTCAGTGATTTAAAAACACTGGCATGTACTTTTACATTTCCTGATTAGATCTTAAGTTTCCCCTGAGCAGGGAAATATTTTTTCTTGATCCACTGGCACATATACACACTCACCTCATGGCCTCCTGCCTTTTTGTTAGAGTTCACCTTTAGCCTCAGACCTTAACATTTACAACTTTAAAACCTACATGTTTGAAACAGAGTGGCAACATTCATTTTACTTTGCCTCTTGCAGGCTGCATCTACACGCAGATTTAATGCAGTTTCACACTGCTTTAACTGACATGGCTCAATGCTATGGAATTCTGGTACTGGTAGTTTCGTGAGATAGTTGGTTGCCTGGTGCCACAACAAACTACAGATCCCAGGATTCCATAGGCTGGAGCTATGGCAGTTAAAGAGGTGTCAAACTGCATTAATTCTGCAGTACGGCAGCAGCTGCACACACTCATGGAATCATATTACATCTGTCCAGCCACCCATGGACTGTTTGAAAAAATATTAGTGATTACTTTAATAATAATAATAATAATAATAATAATAATAATAATAATAATAATACTTTTTATTTGATATCCCGCCCCTCTGAGATCAATCGGGGCGGCTTACATAATAAAATCAAAATACATAATTTAAGAGCTATTCCCCCCCTTAAAAAGTTATTAACTCCATACAATTTAAGAACAATAAATAAAATGAGGATATATACCTCAGTATAAACATCAAAAACAATAATACAACAAAAGGAAAAAAGCGCTGGCGTCAGAGCATGAAGTCTCGCTCTCAACAAAGCCAGATCATAATAGGGGAGGGAACATCTCCCGAATATATTAGGGCCTTGAGCCGGTGGTTATTCCGGGAAGGCCTTTATAAACCCTAAGTGGCTTTAGAATATCTTGGGGAACCACCTTTTCCTGTATCAGTCTTTTTTAGATTTGATGAAGACACCATTCTATTTGTCCAACCTACACAGGAGACGTGACTGACCAGGAGACAAGAAAGGGCCCTCTAAGCATCTGCACCCAGATTGTGGTAAACTTTGCACCAAGGAGCTTATTTGGATCCTTCCCTTTCTATTTTCCACCATTTGGTGATTATTTGTATGCAGAGTGTGGATGGTGCCCTGGACAAAGATGCCTTAGGTGAGATGTTCGCACAAGATGAGGAATCTCAGAGCGAGAGCACTTCTTCAGAGTGTTGCCAAGTTTGCAAAATAGCAATAAGGGACATTCCAAATTCATGGCATGCAGGACTGACCATCAGAAAGCAGCTATTAACAAGTTTGCTTTCCACCTAAATATCAAATATGAGCATTGATTTCAGTTAATCTACCCATGTATTTCTCTGTAAAATTAACATACTGTCCACATTAATGAATCACATGATGCACATATCTCTGGCTTTGTAAAGGGCTCACACCACCAAATACAGGATTTTTTTGGCATCTTGTTCAGTCTATATATAAAAGGCAAAGTTTTCCAGTCCTAAAATAGGGGACATCCTTTATAATAAAGAACTCCTGCCAGTCCTATAAGGGACAAGCTTTCTGGTCCTTTAATAAAGGATATCTGCCAACCCTAGTGTGCATATATATAATTTTCTCATTTGTTAGACTTGGGAGTTTTTGTTTATTGAATGGCATTTTTTGAGCAATTGTGGTTGCTTTAAATCTATCTTAATGATGTCTCCAGCTCAGCTTTTAAAGCAGCAGCTTGCTAAAATTTGCAAGGCTTAATTGATTTCTTGATGCAACTTGCAAAGGTTCTTTGGAAGGTTTATGTTGTATAGTCAGCTTATTCCTTCCTTCCCAGTCATTGTGGTTATTGTGGTGCCAGGGCTCACCCTCCATTTCTGACTTATGGCAACCCTAAGGTGAACCTGCCATGTAGTTTTCTTGTCAGAATTTGGTCACAAGGGGGTTGGCATTGCCTTCCTCTGAGGCTGAGAGGTTGTGACTTGCCCAAGGTCATCCGAGAGGCTTCCATGGCTGAGGGAGGATTCAAAACCTGGTCTCCCAGCATTCAACACTCAAAGCAGTGCACCATGGTGCCTTTGGGTAGAAGCAAGTAGGCTAGATTAAATGTTTTTTGCCTTGTCTCCCCAAGTAAGTAAGAAAGAATAATCTCCTTTCACTTTGATCTAGGAACAGCCTCTTAAGTAAGATTTCTGTCTTAATTTCCAAATGCGAAAATATCCTGTTCGCTTTCTGTCTGTGTATGAATGACAGTCTGTGAGTAACTGTGGTTGATTATTTAATCATGCATAATTTCTAATGACAACATCAGAGGTCGTCCCTAGGTTTCAGGTTTTGGCTTGGAAAACTCAAAGCCTGGGATGATCCCGAATTGGCATCCTTACCAGGGGCTAGCCCTTGGTCTCAGGTTTTAGCTCTGAAATCTCATGGTCTGAGATGGCACGAATCTGGCAACCCTAAGCCACTTGTATATGGTAGCTGTCAAACTAACTCATAACCTTATTGCACGGCACTTACAGGAACGGGAACGGAACGGAACGGAAAGGAATGGAACAGGACAAGAACGTGCGTTCTCGTCCTGTTCCGTTTCTGTCCGTTCCGTTCCAGTTCTGTAAGTGCCGTGCAATAAGGTTAAAAGTCAGCCTTTGTTAAGAACTTGGGGTTTGGGAAAGAGGCACCATTTGCTGGACTTTAGTCATATAGCATCTGCCACCTCCTCCTAAGGTGGCATTTAAGTTCATATTTCCAGATTCTTAGTGTCATGGTCCCTGTCCCTCTTTGGCACGATGCGTATTTGCATGTCCCCGTTTCAAGCACTTCCCAGAACAAAGAGGGAAAAGGTCACAACATCTCAAATCAGATGTATCCAGCGGATAAATATTTATACTAGGTGCAGAATTCAAGGCCTGACTCACAGGATGCACACAAACACACGTATATTGTGCATAGCCCTCTCCATTCTGGACAATAGACAATAACAAGGCATTTTTCTCATGAAGGAAGCTGTAACAAACAAACAAAAAAAGCATGAAAACCTCACAAGCTTCACGCACTGTCGTCAGTGAAACGATTACATTTGCATAGGATTGCTATCTGATTACTGCAAATCAGTCTGATATCTGTGAATTGTAGATTTCTTGGCTGATAAAGATATCCCAAGTGCTGCCTGAGCAAGGGCCTTTTCAGTGGTGGCATCTTCATTGTACAATGTTCTCCCCAGAAGGGTTTTCCTGGCATCACTAACCATATTATTCTTTTGGAGTCACAAAAATTCTGGATTGAACACAGTCTTAGCCATGTTTAGCCACCCTTAGAAATAAATTGGACATGTTTAAATTGGATGTTGTGAAACGGTTAGTGCTGGTCTTCCTTTTACTGATATATTTTTATTTCCGATTTTCATCTGTTTTATGCTTTTGCTGTATTTGTTGTACAGTGTTTGGGCTTATTTAATTGTTAGCCACCCTGAGTATCACTCTGGAGACCAGGATTCAATTCCCAACTCAGCCATGAAAACCCACTGTGTGACCTACGGCGAGTCACATTTTCTCAGCCACAGAAAACCCCATGATAACATCACCTTAGGGTCGCCATGACTTGGAAATGACTTGAAGGCACGCAACAATTAATTTGGATTTATTTACATTGTTAGCCACCTGGAGTGTAATTACTTCTACTCTAATAAAATAAATACATCAAGAAATGCATAAATATAATAAGCTTAGGTCCAATTGATGTAGTCTACTCTAACCATTACTAAACATTTCTAAATGAGGATCCAACCCAGGTTTTCATTGTATCAGAAGGGTAGAATTTAAAACTATTGACTCATTTAATCTGTTTTTATAATCCTATTGCTTTTAGGCTAGAGTTTAATCTAAATTTACATGGGAGTAAGCCACACTGAACTCAGTGAATCTCTCTTCTAAGTGCACACATATAGGATTATGATAAATTGGAAGGAATGTATAAAAATTACATACCGGTATTAATTTTATACCGGTAATTCTTTATTGGAAATTATCCCAGGTGTATAATTAGAGAAGTATAATAATAATCTAACTAAATAATAGAACTGTCTGTGTAGATTTACCTTGAACCACTACAAGATCACAGCTTGGGGTTTGTAGAAAACATCTTTCAACCAAAATCACTAGTTGATGTTCTTCAGTGACCAATAAACGATAAGGCTAATTTTTATTTAATACTGAAGAGTTATTTGGAGTATTCTAAAGGAAGGGGGAGTCCATCTTCTTTCCTGAGCCCTCCTCCCAACATTGGTTGCAATTCTGTGCACCACTGTTCCTCAACTTGATGCCCTCCTAACGTATTGGACTATAATCTGCATCATCTCCAATCAGCCCATAGACTGAAGTCTATGAAAGCTCATGCTGCCAACTTCTTTCTTTACTGTGGGCTCATTCCCACTTTCATTTAACCTGGTTTGCAATTTGTTTTCGCTCCGGGTCAGTTAATCGATTCCAGTCAATGTGTCATTCCTACTATGGAAGCAGGTATTTTCTTTATTCGTTTCTTTTTTGGCATGATTGTTGTTCCCACTAATTTGTTCCCCTTCAAAATGTCTGTCAATCATCTATGCATCATCGGTGACACAACTGGCAACACATTCAAGAAAACATGGGAGGGAGTCATGGGTGCCGTGGCCAGAATTTTCCCCCAGGATGCATGCAGCCATGGGTGTCATATGGAGGACTCTCCCCTGGGATGCATGCAATTTTAAAAAAAGATTGACAGTATATGCACTTCATTATTTTTGCAATTATTTGCCTTGCTGGGCTGCAGTCAGTCCACTCTCCCGGCTCACTGCCCATAAGTAATTGCAAGTAATTGCAAATACAATGGAGCACATATACTGTCAATTATAACATATAACATATACTGTCAATATATAATGCACACATAGGTCACACCACAAATCACAAAGGCAGTGCTGAGATGGGAGGAAATGGCAGATTCTGGTGAGGGATGTGCCAATCCTCTGCCACAGTAATCCCTCCCCTTCAGTTTGATGCAACTCAGGATCATCGTTCCTACTTGCTGAACATGCTTGCTAATCGCTTCTTTTCACAAGGACCAGCAAAAAAAAAAAAAAAAAAAAAAAAAAAAAAAAAAAAAAAAAAAAAAAACTAGTCTAAAAGGAGTGTTTTGGGGGGTTTTTGCATTTGTCTCGCTTCAAAGAGTCCAAACGATTGCAGTCGCATCTGAAACCATTTCAAATGGGGACGAGGCCCATTTAAAGCGATCAGCAAATCAATGTAAATCATAATGGGAATGAGCCCTGTGTCTCAAAGGTGCTGCAAGATCTCTCTACATACTATTTCTTAGATCAGGGGTAGGCAACCTTTTTGAGCCGGGGGCCGGGTTGCTGTCCCTCAGACAACTGGGGGGCCAAAGCACCATAAATAAATAAATAAATAAATAAATAAATAAAAATTTAATAAAAAAAATAAAAAAATATATATGCATTCACACTTTCTCAGTCCCAGAAAAGCCATGGCAAAACCCCTGTGGAGATTTTGCCAAGAAAACCCCAAGAACAAGTAATAACAACAATAATCAATATCATCATGACAGGCAGCGGGGGTGACAGGACTGGCCTGGGGCTGGTCCAAAGGCCTAAGGGGGCCGCATCCAGCCCCTGGGCCTTAGGTTGCCTACCCCTGTCTTAGATGTTAAGGTTTGTGTGGAGTTTTGTATAGTTTTTAAATGCATTTTAATTTTCAATGTGTAATGTTTTTAACTTTTAAAAATTCTGTAATTCTTTTAAAAAACTTTGTAGATTACTGCACTACACTCTTATAGTGCTGCTATTCCACTTTTACTGCTCTGGCTGCCTCCTGTTGCATTCTGGGGTTTGCAGTTCAGCGAGGCCTAAGAGCTCTCTGGCTAAGAATTGTAAATACCCCTCCCTAAACTGCAAATCCCAGAATGCTACAGGAGGCAGCCAGAGCAGTAAAACTGGAATAGCAGCTCTATAAGAGTGTAGTGCGGTAATCTCCTTTGTCTCTACATGTTAATACTTGTATTGTTTTTAACTTGTACTAAGTTTTTGTTAGCCTCCTTCAGTCCCTATATTGGAAGAAAGGTGGGATATAAAATGATGATGATGATGATGATGATGATGATGATTCTTGCAGTCCATTCCAATGCTGCAATTCAATGAGCTCTTATGACTGGCAGCAGATTTGTTGCCTTATAGGAATGCTAATATGTTGCCTGTTTCCACCTACACTTACCCACAATGGAAATAAACTGAAATCACTCACATCGCTACCATTGCTAGGACAGGCATTCCAATCCACAGAGACTGCCTACTCCAGCGCAGTTGCTGCACTATCTTCCCATCACATCTATACAGACAGAGGCTCCTGCTGTTCCAATATGTTCTTTTGTTAAGTGGCAAAGTTGTCCATTCGACTGCATTGACACCCTTCCCCTTCTAGTGCAAATCCACTACCTACATTCTCTTGTTTCTTCTTCTTCTTCTCTCTCTCTCTCTTTGTAAATAGCCACTTACCATTAGTCTGAGGCCCCATTTATATTTCTTGCTCCTGGGCTTGATTCTAGGGCTTTAAGCTATGCCCCTGACCCAAATACAGTGGGCCCTTGGCATTGGGGTTTGGTTCTAGGGCCCCTGTTGATAACAAAATCCATGGATGCTGAAGTCATATTGAATACAATGATGTAGTAAAATGGTGTCCCTTATCTAAAATAGCAAAATCAAGGTTTGTTTTTTGGAAGGTAGTGTATTTTTTGGTACATTTTCAAGCCATAGGTGGGTGAATCCATAAATAAATAATCCATGGATATGGCTGGCCAAGTGTATTATATCATAACCTGTAGTCTCAGGTAACCTCTTCTCCAGATGAAACCAAAACTGGTAAGTGTTGCCCTTGTTTGAACTTCTTGGGGCCCAGAGAAATGTAGAATCAATCACAATACACTGAATGCTCACCACAAAGGCCATCAAGAAATACACTGGTTGAAATATGTTCATTATTTTGAACTGAATGATGTTACATTGATTAAATCAGTAGGCTTCATTAGCTGGCGCTGGTTTTATCTGATTGCTTTTGCTGGTAACATTCACACTCATAAAGTGTCACTAGCACCTTGCTATGGGATGTGATCTAATCTCTTTCATTGTTTATTAAATGGAACTGCAAGCCTCATAGAGTCACATTTCTTTATTGTGAGCATGTGAGATACCTGTTGTGGAGGCCATATAACTGGGTTTGAAAAGGAACCTCCCATCATGGATTTCTGTAGAAAAACTGATGGGGTTTTGCCCAACTTATGCTTCATTTTTGCTCAGAAATCCCCACAAGAAAATTTGACTTTGTGTCAGTTCTTATATTATATGAGCAATATGGTTGCTGTTTATGCATGATCACATGCAATAATTTTATGAAATTCAAACTGCTGAACAACCTGGGCAGAATCTATTCCAATTCACTGTGCCAGTGGTTCTCACCCTTTGGCCTCTGCAAACTGGAAAGGGCTCATGTACCATTAATGGTTGTATAGAAGAGGTATTTTCAGTAAATGTTGCTTATCATGCAACCAATCAAGCAACACCTGCTGAAATCCTTCTTCTATTCAATCATTGAAGGTACATTCTCTCCAGTTATCACCCTGGCAACCCTATCCTCAGTTGTTTTGGATTTCAGGCTACCTAAGCCAATGGTCAGTGATTGTGAGAACTGAAATCCAAACTATCTGGAGGGGCAAAGGTTAAGAACCACTGCCCTATGAATATTTATTCTCATTTCCCACTGATTCTAGTAGAGTTTGATTGTCTGTGTTGGAATTCAGCCTTAACAGATAAGAGCTTCAAACATCAGTGACAGATGGAATCTCTATTGTTTGAGCACCAAAGGTAGATCTACCAATGAGGGTCATTTTGGGGAAATAAACATATTTGGACTATATCAGGAAATTAACATTTTGCCCTTAGGGGTTTTCATGATTGTAAAGGAAGAGTATACAATACAACCTGCCCACTCCCCACCTCCATCACTGTCCCTTTTTGCTTGGCCTGGAAAGTCCCTTTATAATGGGAATAAACTTTGATGTAATTGTTCTCACTTCCAAGAAAAATGGCTGGAAATTTGGAAATGATATTTTTTATAAACACATACTGTGTATACACACACAGAAACACACACACATTTGAGTCTCCAACTTGCTGCCTTCAGCAAATTAGATATCAGGATGAACTGTACTAAAAGTATGAAAGATGCTACTTAAAAGGATGATGAGGAACAACCAGTTCTGTGGCTTCTCTGGCACAAGTTTTGGTGAGAGCTATGCATAAAATTACTGAAGCAGAATGAAAAACATTGGAAACCATTGAGATTTGTAAGAAATATTACAGCCTATCATTGTCATCATCATGATTGATTAATGTATATAGTTTTATCAGTATATATGGACTATGACTCTGGAGACCAGGGTTCGACTCCAGTTCAGCCATGAAACCCATTGTGTTACATTGGGCAAGTTATACTCTCTCAGCCTCTGGGGAAGGCAATGGCAAACCTCCTCTGAACAAATCTTACCAAGAAAACCCCATGCCTTAGCACCGGAAATGATTTGAAGGCACCCAACACACATCAGTGTACATGATACTTTACATGAGCAGTTTACCATTGTTCATTTGACTTATAAGACTACTTTTTAACCTGCAAAATCTGTGGTTAAAGTGGGGGGGGTCGTCTTATACGCCGGGTATAAGGATAAGGAGGATAGAGGTGCTAAAACTCTATATTTTGACTGGAAAATGGGGGGGGTCGTCTTATACGCCGGAAAATACGGGTAGTTTCCTACTCTCCAGTTTACAATCTAAAAAGACATGATACACAAGGAAAAGGGGATGGCAGTCAGGCTATTCTTTCCCTCTAAGGCCACAGAGTGGCAATTGGGATGGAAGGAGGACCTTTCCTCATTTGCTGGACCTAGACATGGTGGAGCTGTGCCTGCCTCTTCTCTCCTTCCGCAATCCAGATGGAGGACCTTTTATCAGTTTGGTCAAAGGCACAATGGATCCTCAACATGGTTGCTCATGTTCAGAATTCCAGCTCAACTAGCCATGCCCCTTCATCCTTCCTCTGCCCCCATTTTCATTTTAGTTGCCAACTGGCACACCATACTGCATGCAGAAAACATCCAGAGGTAGCTGTGTTGGTCCTATAGCAAAGTATAGTATCATCCAAAATCTACAAGATTCAAATCAAACTGGATTTCAAAGGCAGCAACTTTTTTGTCTTGCTAATGGAATTTAAAGTTGGACTGAATCTCCCAGTACCCACATGGCCAAAAGGAAGAGGGACCCACCTGCATGAATATCCTTCCTTACCATCTGAACTGAAGACAACCACTATAACATCTTGACCAAATGCAGGGCTGACTAATATCATCATTTTTGTCTTCTTTTCCCCCCCTACTATATGATTTTCAACACCTTTGCCTCACAAAGAAGCCAGTGGAGCTTGGAAAGCTTTCAACATGTATAATGTGCACATTGGTTGGCCCAATAAAGGTATCACTGTTTGGTGGATTTTTGGATGATATGGATGTGAGAGCTGGACAATTAAGAAAGAGGATAGGAAGAAAATCAATTCATTTGAGATAATGTGGTGCTGGAGAAGAGTGCTGAGGATCCAGTAGACAGCCAAAAAGACAAACAAATGGGTCCTGAGCAGATCAAGCCAGAAACTTCCCTGGAAGCCAAAATGACCAAACTGTGTACTTTGGATACATCATGAGAAGGGAAGACTCATTAGAAAAGACAATAATGCTGGGAAAGGTGAAGGGAAGTAGGAAGAGAGGAAGGCCACATGCTAGATGGATGGACTTTATTAAGGAGGTCATGAGTTTGGGTTTGCAGGATATAAACAGAGGAGTGGAGGACAGAGGGTTGTGGAGATGTCTCACCCATAGGGAGAGATCGATTCATAGGCAGTTAAGAACAACAACAATAAAAAGGGTTATTGAGTGTGTTTTTTCTTCATTTGACTGGAGAACGAGGAATGCTCCTCTGGTTTGCTCCTGTTTAAACAATTCCTCCTGGGACCATGCTGGTCTCTCTCTCTTCTTTTTCTGTAGCCTACTGACTCTCACCACCTGAGCATGCATATATAAAGCAGTGTGTGGTATATAAGGAAAATGATTATTAATCCTACAAGTGATATAACTACTAAAGACTGCCCTCCAGTGGCCATTCTGAATACTATCTTTGTGTGACCTTGGGCAAGTCACACACTCTCAGCTTCAGAAGATGGCAATAGCAAACCACCTCCGAAGAAACTTGCCAAGAGAACCTTATAATAGGTTTGCTTTAGGTCACCATAAATCAGAAATGATTTGAAGGTGCACAGCAACAATTGAATGCCTGGAACAAATGTAAAACATAAAAATAAAATCCAAAATCCATCTTATAGTGTTTCCTCCATTTGGCTACCCCACAGGCACAAAATACATCATGCTGCCTTGTGGGCATCAGTTGTATTTTGCTCCTTTTGTTTGGTCTATTGTTTGGTATCTTTGTTGCTAACCCTAGTACTGCTTAATATTCCCTTGGATATTTCAATCAATCATTTCACAGTTGTAATACAAAGAATGTACAATCCTTTAATTATAATTTTGGACCAATTTTAAAGAAGGGATCCAGCCAAATTTCTGAGATGGCATTGAATTTGATTATGACAGCTAGAAATTTGAAAAACAACCCTAACCCTAACCCCAGGAAAGACTTGGAATCCCAGCTTTAATAGAGGAAATCCCCAATTATATGAATGGTTAGGGACTGGAGGACTGTCAAAAAGTGGAATCTGTTGAAAAGCAGACCAAGGGGGGGTTGCAGACTGCCAGAAATAGTGCAAATTGAGTCC
>CM034710.1:20736362-20747247 GCA_020142125.1 Phrynosoma platyrhinos
GGGGGGGGGGAGAGAGAATAATGTGCCAAGTTGACTGGGATGGAAACATCTGTGTGCGATCGAAAGAGCGGACCAGAGGTCAAAAGTCCTGTACATGGCTACAATTTAGATCAGTGGTCCCCAAATTTTGGTCTTCCAGATGTTTTCGACTACAGATCCCCGAATTCCTGATTGTTGACCAAGCTGGCTGGGACTTCTGGGAATTGAAGTTCAAAATATCTGGAAGGCCAAAATTTGGGGACCACTGGTTTAGGTTTATTGAAATAGAAAGGCGTCAAAAAACAAGGGATGCCTGTATTATTATAAATGAGCTTTTTAAAATTCGATCTCTTTTATTTTTGTAAGATACATATGAGTCCTACTTTTTGAGAAAAGGTGGGATATAACTGATTGATTGATTCATACTGAAATGTACCAAATGCATTAAAGAAGACAGGAAATGTTACACTTATACCACAGAACACATTCAAATATGTTTCAATATTTCTGTATTTATTTCATTTCCATGCTACTTTTCTCTCAAATCTGTTCATACCAGGATTAAGTAACAAAAAAGGTACAGATAAAATCTCAAAATGTTTAATATTAAAACAGTTTAAAAATTACAGTATTAAAAGACAACTGAATTATGAGCAATTTAAAAGCACACCAGTAAAGAAAATACAGCACCCATCAACTTAAAAATCCTTTCTGCAGCTAATATGTTGCCAAAACTCACCTATAGAGGCTGCAAATGTGAACACGTTTAACCAATTGATTTGATTTTTGATCATCTGTATTATTAATTAACATTTAAATCTAATACAGTAGACCTTCAGTATCCACTGGTTTGGGGTTCCAGGACCTCCTATGGATACCAAAATCTATGGATGCTCAAGTCCCATTAAATACAGTGGCAAAGTAAATTGATGTCCATTATATAAAATAGCAAAATTGTGGCTTGTTTTGGGGATTTATATTTTTAAAAAATATTTTCAAGCTATGGATGCTTAAATCCATGGATAAAAAATCTGTGGATACAGAGGCCAACTGTATTCAGTAACAATTGAAATATATCACATCCAACAACCAATCTTCTCATTACGTGCCATCAACTCCAAATTATTCCTTACATTTTAAGGATATGTTGAGCGTCAAATCTGATTTAAATTAACTATGCTACATATGGAACAAGTTCATTACTGGCAGCAAGCACCAATCATGTTCCAATGAGCTCTGAACTTGCAATTGTATCCACATTTACCAGAAAGTTAAATCAATCAGATCTGCATCTCAGTAGACAAGTATAGTTTTTCTATTGTCTATCCATTTGTTGCTGTTAACTGCCTTCGCATTGGTCTTGACCCATGGTGACCCTATGGATGAGAAATCTCCAGGCCCCCCTGTCCTCTACTGTTCTGTCCAGCTCTTGTAAACTCATATTTGTGGTTTCTTTAATAAAGTCCATCCATCTAGCATGTGGCCTTCTTCTCTTTCTACTTCCCTCCACCTTTCCTATTATTGTCTTTTCCAACAATTCATGCCTTCTCATGATGTGTCCAAAGTACAACAGCCTGAATCTTGTCATCTTGGCTTCTAGGGATATCTCTGGCTTGATCTGTTCTAGGACCCATTTGTTTGTCCTTCTGGCTGTCTGTGGTATTCTCAGCACTCTTCTCCAGCACCACATTATCTCAAATGCATTGATTTTCCTCCTATCTTCTTTCTTGAGTGTCCAACTCTCATATCCATACTTGGAAATAGAGAATACAATAGGTACTAGGGAGTGCCAAGTTGTATATCTTTGCATTTTAGGATCTTTTCTAGTTCTTAATCTTCTGATTTCTTGGATGCAGTCCCCGTTTCGATCAATGTTTGATCCCAGATATGAGAACTCTTTTACTATTTCTGTTTCCTCATTGTCTAATTGAATGTGTGTAAGTTCTCTGTGGTCATTATTTTTGTTTTCTTTATGTTCAACATTAAGCCTGCCTTTGCACTTTCTTTGATCTTCCTTAGTAGTTGTTCCAGGTCTGTGCGGTTTTCTGCTAGTATTATGGTGTTGTTAGCATATCTCAGATTATTGATATTTCTTCCTCCTATTTTCACTCCTCCCTCTTCCATGTCCAAGCCCGCTTTACTTACAATATGTTCTGCATATAAGTTGAATAGGTAGGGTGATAGGATGCAGCCTTGTCTGACTCCTTTGCCAATTGGGAACCATTTTGTTTCTCAGTGTTCTGCCCTGACAGTAGCCTCTTGTCCCGAGTACAGATTCCTCATTAGGAATCTGTACTCAAATTCTATCCATAATCTAATCCAATTTCCTAAAAGGCCTCTGGATGGCAGCACATTACAAGGGAAAGAAATAACAAGAGGCCACTTGAAAGGAGGAAAAACAAGGAAGATCTGTGACATCTGAAAGGCTAACAAGTTTTATTTGGCATAAGGTTTCTTGGATGGCAGCCCACTTCCATGAAAGTTTATGCCAAATAAAACCTTTTCATCTTGAAGGTGCCACAAGACTCCTTGTGGGTTTTGCTTGCAACAGATTAACACAGCTACCGTCCTTTGGACATGTTTGAAGAAGGATATGATAGTTTGCAAGTGTGAGAGGAGAGCCAAGCTCGCCATTAATCTCCACTCAGCTTTGGAACCTGTGAGCTCAGTCCTCAGATCCCTTTTCAGTGCCAGCTTTGGAAAACCTGGGAGTGTTAAATATTTTAAAGGTGGTTAATGGATGTGAAATACTTTTTAGCAGTTAAGAAGCAATTAACACTTAATTTAAAATGGCTACAGCTGATCAAATTCATTAGATGATTCTGAGTTCTAGTACTATTACACCAGCCCAAGATATTTTGCTGCCTGAGGAAGAAAAGCAAGGGTCCATCTTCTGACAAAATGAAGATATACAGCAGCTTGAGTGAGCAAATTTGTTTTGATCCTGAGGAAGTCTCACATGCAACTCTTTCCCTGTCTGGTATTTAAAATATAACAAATTAAAAGACAAAAAAAAATGTGGTGCCCTTTCATGACACCAAAAATCTACTGCCTACAGGTAGTGGTCCTCTGTTATAGAGGTAGAAAAACATCTGCCCCTTTTCTGAATAATTTGCTTTAATATGATCAGTGATTCCCAAACTTTGATCCCCAGATGTTTTGGACTTCAGCTCCCAGAATTCCAGAAGCTTCTGGGAGCTGAAGTCTGAAAACCCGGAGGGCCAAAGGTTGAGAATCACTGACCTAACATGTTCCTTCAACCACAGTCATCTTTCCTTCCCCAGTTAATACTTCTCATTCCTCAACTACCCTCCTATTCACCTTACAATCCCTCATTCCTATTTTGGGATGTTCTTAAACAAAAGAATGTTATATTATTATACAATTGCCTCAAGCACAGAATTTTCCAGGGTGTCCGTCCCACTGTCTTCTGTTTGCAACCTACTCCTGTTTTCCCACCACTTCTGTCTTTTGATTTATCAGGAAA
Organism: Phrynosoma platyrhinos; assembly: GCA_020142125.1. Lineage (NCBI taxonomy): Eukaryota > Metazoa > Chordata > Lepidosauria > Squamata > Phrynosomatidae > Phrynosoma > Phrynosoma platyrhinos. Next base: position 20,739,829 of record CM034710.1, read on the forward strand.
AGAAAAATCATTTAAAGAAGGCAAGACAATTTTTGTTTGTTTGTTTGTTTGTTTTACTGGCAGCAGGAGCAACCATCCATTGGAAAGTATCTCCACGATGCTTGGAAACATTTTTCAGATGCAAGCTTGGGAAGCATGCTGACTGTGGGATTCTGGGAGCTGTAGTCCAAAAAAAGAAACTTTTCCATTCTCTAACCTCATTCTCCTGGTTTTATGCTCATCCATACAATGCAGCCCTCCAAATGTTGTTAAGCCGCTAACCCTAGCTACCGTAGTCAATGATTAAGGATAATAGTAGTTACAGTTCAACATCTGGAGGACCACATAACTCCCAAACCTATTTTAATATCTAGGATTCCTACCCACCCCCATGTTCTCTAGCTTCCCTTTTGTACTCATGGCATCTTTTTCATTTTTAATACATTCCACGTCTGGACAAAGCCCCCAGCACAACCCATCCCTTGTGACCTAAAAATTAAAAGATAATTCTCTCTCTCTCTCTCTGTAACTGCAAATAATTAAAACCCATCAGACTGTGATGTATCAGAAATTGATTTTATTGAACACACGGTTTCAGAAGATTTTGTGTGGAGACACTCTTGCTCTCTCTTGGCCAAACAGTGAAAAGCCAAGGCTATGCTAACAGCAGGGGCCATGGTTACAGAATTATAGAATCACAGAATTGGAAGAAATCCCAAGGGTCATCCAGTCCAACCCGCTGCCATGCAGGAATACACCGTCAAAGGATTCCTGACAGATGGCCATCCAGCCTCTGTTTAAAAACCTCCAAAAACTTTTGTGTCATCCGCTTTTACCAAAGGGAAGTGGAGATCCGAGAGTTTCTTCCGTCTTGGTTTAGAGAGGGCATCCAAGCTGGGAGGTAGCTTTGTTCTGTGTGGGTCACATTTCTGCACCACCCACCCTTCCATCCTCTGTACCAGTGGGGACTACAAATGACACTGGTACAAGGGTTGGGAGAGAGGGGAGGGAGACTTTTGTATGCTCCCTTCCTGAAGCAGCAGGCAAAATGTTCGTTCAAATGCCATTATCTGCAAGAATTCAAAAAGAAACACATAGAAAGGGGAGAAGAGGATTAGAAGGAGAAGCTAGGAAAACAAGGTTTCAAAGACAACCTGGAAAAGGCAATACATTTCAAGTGTTCTCTCAACCCAGATGTAGGGCCTTTACAGACTGCCAGAAATAATACAGCTTGAGTCCCCTTTAACTGCCCTGGCTCAGTGCTAGGGAATCATGGGAACTGTAGTTTATTGTGGCACCAGAGCTCTCTGACAGAGAAGGCTGTGTCTCAGAAAAAAACTACAGTTCCCATGATTCCCTAGCACTGAGCCACGGCAGTTAAAGGGGACTCAAGCTGCATTATTTCTGGCAGTCTGTAAAGGCCTGTAGTGTTGCAATTAGGGTGCAGAACTAGACAGGAGTAGATCCCAAATCAAAGTCTTACTGAACTATGAAGCTCATGGTTCAAGGTAGCCATGTGTCCTATTTTGCAAAGGACAGTCCTCCACTGGAAGGGCCCCTGGGGAGGGTGTTCCTCTTTTGGAAGGTATCCTCTGTTATGAAGGGCTTTCTGATCCAAATCTGGTTTAAAAATAAAGGAAGGGAAAACAAGGGCCTTAGACCAGAGACTGAGCAGATATACAGGTTACCTGTTCACAGTGTTCATAGTTGAAAAAGTACAAAATTTCTATTGAAATTATAATAATTATATTTGCATCTATATTTCAAATATTAGCATATGAAGATTTAATGAAGAGTTATGCCCTGTTTCATCCTTTTTTTCTTTTTTGATAATGCATTTTGTCTTTTGTGGTAATGTATTAAGTGACCACAGAGAGCCAGCCTAGTGCAATGGTTTGTGTTTGCACTAAGACTGTGGAAAACCAGGATTCAACTCCCTGCTCAGCCACGGAAACCACTTAGGCTTGGGCAAGTCACACTCTCTCAGCCTAGGAAGTAAGCAGTGGCAACCCTCCTTTGAATAAATCTTATCACATTAACCTTAAGATAGGGTCAGCATAATTGGAAGTTGACTTGAAGCCACATAGTAAACAAGTGACCACTCTATCAGTGAATGACTTGAAGATCATTGTACGTTCTCAGTGTAATTTGTCTCATAGGACTGTTGTGAAAATAAAAAAGTGGGGAGATGTATGCTATTTAGAGTTCATTGGAAGAAAGGCAGGATATGGATGTAATAAATTTAAACAGATGGCAAATTGTTTTAGAAGTCCAAAGTTCATCTCAGTTGCTATTTAGAGGCACAGTTAAAACATGTGGAATTCTACTTTGTAACAACAACATTCTCTTATTGGAAAAATGAATAAGGGTCCTTCTTTTTTTTTCTTTGAACTACACCTTCCAGAATTCCCTTGCCAACATGGCCAAAAGTAACTTTTCCAAGCTCTGGGTCTAAAAGGTTTAATAACCTTAGCAAATATATAATGTTGAATGCTAAAGAGCAACCAAAGGTTTCTCTATGAGTTATGATTATCTTTGCAAATGTGTTCATTCCAGAGACCCAGAGTTTTTATTCTAAGTGGATTCCTGAACAAGTAACCAGGGCTATGAGAGCAGAACATTCAGGAAAATTTAGATTTTCTGCTAAGACCCTCCTTGATGTGGAATCTCCAAAACTGTGTACACTTACATTCAAAATTCAACCTAAAATACAGTGTGTGTTTGGTTTCTTTTATGCAAAATAGCCTCCCCTAAAGTAGAATCCTTCAGACACATTGTGCTGCAACTCCCATAAAGCTGAGGGGCTAACCTAAGGTGCTTATTTTAATGTAACCTACCATTTGATGGGAAGCAGCAATGATTTCTTAAGGGCTACACCTGGCTAGTCTTCAATTTCAACCCACTCTAGAAGATACGTGAAACCCCTTCCACCTCAAGAATCAGGGAACAAGTTTGAACTTGACCAAAGAAAGAAAAAGCAGTTCTACACTTTTTATTTTATTTTAATTGGGACCACAAGGTGTGCTGCTGTTCCCCTTTTAGTTCTGGCAATGCCTGCCTATTTAGTGCTCATTGAATACCAACCAGGTGCTGGCATTCTCTTTACACACACACATGTTGATTGAAAGCACATATACTTTGCCTCTTAAGCATGTAATCCCCATCCCAACTTTCCAACATATAATTTAAAAGAACATCTTCATAAAAGAAAACAGATATCAGAACAAGATGTTTTGTTTAAAATAAAATGCTATTGAATGCCCAATCAGAGTGTGAGGCTGTAACAATTTTATAACTCCTTGTTGCAGACTTACTCACTGGGGGCTGGAAACATTATCTTTCTTGTACCCCAGTCACAGCTGAACAGACTTCCTTCACCTGATACAGCTGCTGCCTTTTAAGGAGGTTTGGGCAGTTGGGCCAGGAGACATTACCTACTGTATATACTCATGTAGAAGTATAGACATTTTAGTAAAAAATTAATTTAAAAAAATAGGTCAACTTACCCATGGGTCAGTGTTAGTGCTGTAGGTTAATTCTTATCAAAAAAAAAAAGGAACCATCCTCTCCTCTTGAGTAGAGTGGTGAAAGATAAGATGTAAGTCCATCCTGGGGGCACCTAAAAGAAACACCAGCCTTTAGAGTGAGCCTGCTGGAATATTGTAAGTTCTTTGGTATTGTTTCCATTGCTTCGTCCTTTACATCCTTTGTTACATGCCCCTAAATTTTACCCTTGACTTATCCATGGGTTATACCAAAATCCCTAATTTTGGCCCCCAAATCTGCCCTTGACTTGTACAGGAAGTTGCCTTATAGTCAAGTATATACAGTAATGAAACATAGATAACTAAGTGCCAATGTATATTATCAGCACACATTCAATCCACAACCAATATAAACCAATTAAGCCAAGGACAGGCAACCTTTTTGAGACCTGGGCCGGTCTCCCGTAGCCCAGGTCTCGGCTGGGCCGAGGGGGGGGAATGGCGGCACACCCTCCTCCACCCCGTGCACCCCCCGCACATGCTGCCACCGCAGCCACTACTGCAGCTGCCGCCGTAGCACGTGCGGCCGCAGCCACCACGGCGCATGTCATGGCCGCTATTTTGGAAGTCCAAATCGCAGTCGTGAAGCATTTGCGCATGCACAAGAGTACTGCGCATGCGCAAACGCGTCGCGACCAGCATTTTGACTTCCAAAATGGCGATCGCAGTGAGTGCGGCCGCAGAGCGGCAAAAATACGCCCCAACGGCGGCGCGCGGTGGTGGCGGTGGTGGCAACCTTCGGCCTGGGCCGGTAAGTCCAGGGCCTGGGGCCTTAACCGGCCCCCGGGCCGTAGGTTGCTGGTCCCTGAATTAAGCCATTAAACAGAACACTAAGATATTGGTGAACTTAACTGGTCTTAGAAGCTTACCTGACAGATGTTTAACGGGGAAGGAATGAACTAACGGCACTGAGTCATAAAACTCACCAAATGATCTATGGCTAGCCAAATACTCTCTTTTCTCTCTCTCTCTCAGCTTGACTTAGCTCACAAGGCTGTTGTGAGCATAAAATGGGGATGACAAGAGCCTTGTATGCTGCTTTGAGTTGAGTTGAGTGGATGGCTGGATATAAATGTGTGATATAAATAACTAGATGTTCAGTTTTGGAGCAGAAAATCTTCCTTAGGAATTGTAACAGGGCATTATACAAGTAGACATGTCTAGGAAAAAACCCTCTTGACTCTTTCCTAAATGAGAAGAAAAGGATTCCATCAGAGTTGGCACTATGCCAAATATGACAGAACCAGGATACAAAACCCCAAACATCCTTTTAAAAAAAAATCCCACAGGATCTTTTTACAAAGCTATCTTCCTGAAATCAGAAGAATTTCCTGTGTATGCATGCTTTGGTCCAAGTAAATCAACTTGGGATATTCCACAATAATTAAGGGCAAAATGTCTAATTTTATTTGAACAGTTGATATCCCAGCTTGCTATAGCATCTTGACCAACTAAGGTCATCAACCAATTAAAGAAAAAACAGCTAATTGTAGGAGCTATGGGCTACAATCCTACATACGTTTAGGAATAAATCCTTTTGAACTCAATGTAATTACTTTTGATTAGACTTGTATAGGATTGAGCTGCTCGTCTATTAATTTGTTAATAGAGGTAATCTCCATAAATTCACCCTTCTTTCATACAAACACAGGCTGCTTCTTTTAAGTGCTTGCCATGCACAATTTTTAATACATAAATTGTATATATACATAATTTTGTATATAACAATAAGCCTGATCAGGTCAGACTTTTAGTCAATAAAAATGCTTTTCACAAACTTGATCTAACTGACCAACTAAATATATCATAACATAGCACTGAGACCCAGTGCAGTATAATGGTTTGAGCACTGGACTAGGACTCTGGAGACCAGAGTTCGAATCCATGCTTGGCCATGGAAACCTACTGGGTGACCTTAGGCAAGTCACACTGTCTCAGTCTCAGGGGAAAGCAATGCCTTCTGAACAAATCGTGCCAAGAAAACCCCAAGATAGGTTCTCCTTAGGGTCGCCATAAGTTGGAAATGACTTGGAAGGAATGCAACAACTTAAAAGCACAGGTAGCTGTTCCAAGAAATATGACACAAATAATAGTTACCTGACAAAAGTCACAGCACATTTAGATTCTCTCCAGAAGATCATGTTTTCATCCAAAACCATATCCAAAGGCAAGAGACGCCCGACTTCCCATCATCTCTAGCCATGGTAGCCTTGTCAAGATGAAGATTGCACTTCAGGTTTGGTTGAACAGCTTTTACAGTTTTGGAAATTCCTTCTTAATAGTCAGTAGGGGAAATTTTCCTACTAATGAGACTGAAACCAATTCTTCTATTTCATCCACCTGTAACACAACAGCAAAGCCAACATTGACTAGAATTGACCTGGATGTGCAGTATTCTCATTTTAAAAAACAACAACCCAAAAACGCTCTCCTCTGCTTTCTATCCCACTTTAGAACTGGTCACACATGAATGCAAATAGCATCTGAGATTCAAAGGCTTGCCTCCAGTAAGCTTGTGGCTAAGGTGTGATTTGAAAAGAGAACTTAAAGAATTTCAGCTGCCCTGCTATATACTACACCAGACCACACGCCAATGTTAAGTGTGAAAATGCTTTGCAAGTGCAGTACTTCTAGGTGCACAGTCTGTATAGCAGGGATCTGCAAGTGCAGTACTTCCAGATGCACAGTCCTCTATATCAGGGAACTGCCTTATACCAGGGACTCTTTCTCACTACACAATTTTAACACTATGATTCTACTTTTAAGTGCCTTGGCAGCATCCTATAAAATTCTGGGATTTGCAGTTTAGCAAGGAGTATTTAGAATTCCCAGCTAGAGAGCTTGTGGTAGTGATGGTGTGCCTTCAAGTTGTTTCTGGCTTATGGCAACCCTAAGGTGAGAACCTATCACAAGGTTTTCTTGGCAAGATTTGTTCAGAAGAGGTTTGCCTTTACCTTCTTCTGAGGCTGTGTGATTTGCTCAGGCTCACCCAGTAAATTTCCATGGCTGAGTGGGAATTCAAACCCGGGTCCCCAGAGCTGTAGTTCAACACTCAAACCACTACATCATGTTGGCTCTCAGAAAACTTTAGTGTCTCTCTAAACTACAAACCTGGATCTCAAAGGTAGTTTCTTTTTCTCTTGCTAATGGAACTTAAATTTTATTTCCTGGACTTTATGACTCTTTATATCCCAGAGCCCACATGGCCAAAAAAGAGTGGCCTCTGCCTACATGGATATACCATCTTAACTGAGAACAACATCTTGACAAAATATAAGCCTGTATCTCTACCATTGTTATTTTTCTTTCTTTCACCTGTATGATTTTTAATACTTTTGCCTGATAAAGAAGCCAGTGGAACTTCAAAAAATTGCATCATGTATTTTATGCATTTTGGTTGGCCTAATAAAGGTACCACTGTTTTGTAGATTTTGAATGTTATTGTACAAACTCCAGGATTCCACAGGATGCAGCCATGGCAGTTAGAATAGGGTTATAGTTGTTTACTGCGACAGAAACAATACCTGGAAGAACTATTTAAACGAGATTAAAGGGTGACAGATTCATTCAAGGAAGAACCATATGAAAACGAACCTCCAGTTTTAGAAAGTGAAGTAAAAGCTTAATTCCAAGCACTTGAGTGAAATAAATGACCAGGACAGATGGCATACCAATAGAGCTGCTTCACTCTACAGAGACAGTATTTACTCTAGTTCTAACTAAAATCTGTCAACAAATATGGAAAACAAAACAATGGCCCACAAATTGGAAACGTTCAGTATATATTCCAATCCCCAAGAAAAGGGACACCAGGGATTGCAGTAACCACAGGTGCATGTGTGTGTGTTGTGCGCCTTTAAGTCGTTTCTGACTTACGGAGGCAAACGTATCCTGG